>OU342746.1:45673008-46215467 GCA_910589775.1 Avena eriantha | reverse complement strand
GATAGTGCATAACTGCACAGGCACTACTTCCATCTTCAGATCCTGAGCCTCTTTCCACGTGCTCTTCCCATGTGCTAATTTAATGAGGTAGCCGCAGATGGTGACCAGAACCGTGTAGTTGGGTTCAACAGAGATCCTAGTTGACAGGAAATTATAGACAAAAGATAAGAATTGTTTGTCAGCGTCGTGCTAGCAAATAATTCTATGTTCGATATATCTCTGTAATGCCAATAGCCAGCTAGCAGTTATAGGTAGTGCGAATAGCAAAGAGAAGAGTAGCTCACCCGAAATTAGCCAGAAGTACTTCTTCCTCGGCAAATGGATCTGCCATCCTCCGTGCTACTCAGCTCGTCGGCGGTAGAGGCAGGCTAGATCGTCGCAACGGCTAGCACGGCATTCGGCATTAGAGCTCGGTAGCAGCGAGTAGGTGCAGCAACTTGGCGCCGAAAGTCAAATGCCCGAAGAGATCATTCTGGTTGGAGAGGGGATTTCGATGCCGCCTGTGCTAGGGTTCATGCGAAAGGAGGGAGGGGTGGATTGGTGAATTTGGTCAATGCACGCTGCTCCTTTAGTATCTCGTTTCGCCTACGCGGTTGCCGCGTTGGTGCTCGCGTCACGGAAATATTACTGACATGAGGGTCCCGACAGTCTACTTCACGGGGCAGTTTCACGGCATGTTTGGATTTGGTAGGGGTGAGACGAGTTTGCATCGAAATGGCCCCTCTCGGTAGTTTGCGGCCCAACTTTTCGAAACGCGGTAATTTTAGGCAACTTAGGTACCGCCATGCACTGGCCTGCCAACTTTGGTACCGTAGACGAACAAACCCCCGCTGTAGGTCTCCGACAATACAGGGACGTTTTTATGTACCCTTGAAATTCTTGGTGAACGCTTCATGCATGTCCAACCAATTTCATATTGATTTCTCCGGTAAGTCGTCGATCCATTGTCGGGCGGTGTCGGTCAACATAAGTGGGAGGTACTTGACGGCGACGTTGGGGTTTCCCCCTCTGATGTGGATCGCTTCGTTGTAGTCCTGCAACCACGTTGCTAGCCTGACAGTGTCGTTGTATGGCTTGATGGTCTTGTCTATCCAGAGGCCCTTGGGGTAGGTTGTGGCCCGTATGACTGGTCCAAAACAACGTGGCCCAAGGTATGGGAGCTCCCGAGCTTCTTGGATCTTGTCCAGCCATGTACGTGCGTCGTATGGCTCTGGCTGCTTCCCTTTTCCTTCATGGGGAGAAGAATTGTGGCATGATCTATGGGATCCATCGTGTCCTCCGCCATGATAGCTGCTAGGTGGCGATGGCGGCAGTGGAGGCGGTCGGTTAGCTCTCTTGCTGTGCCCCTCCTGCGATTCCTCATGCCTGTCGTTGTTGCTTGTCGGACGTGGCGGTTCCTTGTAGGACCTGCTTCTATGTCCGCCATTGCTGCTGTGCTCTCCGGCATGCTGAGGCTATTCTCCCTGATCGCGTATAACAACACCAGGCTGGGACGGCGTTGGAGGTGGCATGCTTGTGCGGTGGCGCGGCTCTAGTTCCTCATGACGTCGGGATGGTGCTGGAGGTGGCGAGCGGTGGAGCACGCTTTTTCTCCGTGATCGAAGGATATGAGGATAGCATCAGTCCCGTTGCATGCCTTCCTCTGTCCTCACTCTGTGGAGCCTGTATTCGATCCCTCGTCACGGGGAGATTTTGGCCTGCGACTGTTCAGGGTTGACTGGCAAAGCTCTGGTTTGGACTCAATCCTCTGCGAGGTGGCCATTTCCTCTTGCTTGCATGCCTTAGCGACAAGGTCGTACACCTGAGCAACTGCTTCTGGCGACCTGTCCTGCTCCAGGAGGGTCTTGGCGATGGCAATGTTGAGAGCAGGAGTTGGCTTGACCTGCCTCCCCTCTGAATCTATGTAAGGGGTGGCTTTTGTCAGCTTAGACCCGTTAAATCCAAAGCCTCGCCGAACACCGGGATCTTCGACGACATGAGTTGGTACCTTCTTTGTTTTATGCTTTAACAGCAATTGCCATGTCTTCATCCAGCTTAGCGCCTTGCTCCGTGATGCACTTGGCCTCCGCCAAGATTTTCGCATGCTTCTTATCAAGATCCATAACGCTCCGAATATGGGCGACGGTGATTGGCTCAACGAGGAGTGCGCCGTAGATTTCTTTGTTGGTCGGAGTGGCCAGTGGGTTGCCGGCTGCAGACATTGATGGTGGCATTGGCGGCTGATCTGATTGTCGAGCCGTATTAGGGGTCGTGGTAAGTTCCTGCACCGGTGGCGGGCGGGTAACCGGAGGAGGCAGAGCCTTGGCCGGAGTCGGAGGCTCGGCAGCTTTCTTAGCTGCTACTACTCTGGTGACCGCTGGCATGGGAAGAGCTCTCATACGTTCCCATTCCTGTCTGTCTTCTTCTATCATGCTCCGAATGGTGACTAGCACCTGGTGGGAGGTGTTGGTCTTCTCGGCGTGCTCCTCCTTCTGGATCTCCTGCTCGATCTCCCTCATAACAACGTCGTATTCCTCCGAGTTAGCGTCCGAGCCACCAGCATCCATACTGATGTCGGCGTAAAGCGCGTCGAGGATGGAGTCGGAGTTGGTCTCGGTGTTGGCGATGGCAGATGTGGAGGGTGATGGAGGCGGGCCGTTGTTGTTGTTTCCTCCACCGGCTACGATGGCGGTTACCGCCATGGCCTCTTCATTGGCATCCGCGTATTCTTTGACGATGGCAACCATCTCACCAAGGGTGAGAGGGCGTGCGGCCTGCCGCCTTCGGAGGGTATGCCGAAGGAGTGTTCCAGGCATTAGCCCTTCCACAAAGTGGTACACGAGATCGTCTACACGGTCACCCTCTAGGGTTTCCCTCACCCTCATCCATCGAGCAAGGTATTCGCAAGGAGGTTCTCCATCCCTTTGAACGCATCTGGCTAGATTGAAGATGGTGACGATGCTGACAAAGTGTGACCTGCGCATTTCTAACGCTCGAGGAAGCCAAGCGGATTTGCAGGGTCCTTCGACCTTTATATCCTGCACAGGGGCGGTTTGGGTGGGCTTTGAAATTTCTTGATCCGAGCCACCATAGTCCAAGGAGAGGTATGGCCTAGATCCTTCCACGAACATGTCCTGCTCATAGGCAGTCCGTGCGGGGCTTGATGAGTTTCCGTCTTCCTGGGAGCTGGGACCCAAGTCAGTTTCGCCGATGAAGATGTGGATGTCTCCGAAGGGGATGACGGAGCAGCATGTGGGGTTCGTCTTCGTCGGCACCCAAAACTCATCTGGAGGCACGATCGAGACTTTGCCAGAGAAGAGAACACGACCGATGGCTACGGTATCGCTGATTCCCGCGAAGAGATTGGACCTTGCCCGGTGTAGAGCTTGAAGCGCCTCTTGCCCCACGGTGGGTGCCAACTTTCGTGGTATTGCCGATGAGTACGCCATGGAGAGCTCCACACAATGTGTGTTTAGAGACGTGGGGTAAGGCCAGGAGTTGGCGGGTACAATATAACACAGCTTACCCAGGTTCGAGTCCCACAACGGTGGCAGAACTCTACTCCTGCTATAAATCACTACAATGGCAATACGCCGAGTTACAGAGATTGTTCGCTGTGCGAGGTGTTGCGCGTTGTACGCCATAATCTGAGAAGTTGTCTTCCCTAAAGGCTCCCACATGCCGACTTATAAAGGCACCAAGACCTAGGGTTTACAGGGAAAGGTCCTTGCCGGACAAGGTAAAGAGTCATACACTAATACGAACTAGTCTTCCGTGTCTTGTACTCCAAGGCTCCGAGTATGTCGGTGACTCCTGCGTAGCCTTGCTTTATCCGGCATGGGCCTCCCTTCAGGATCCGTCTAACTGGGCCACCCAGCAGGCCATAGGCCTTGCTACCAACTATGGGCCACCCGGGTTAGGCGGATTGGTGACATGCTATGAGGATACCCATATAGCATATCCCCAACATCACGAGTTACCAGATGAAACAATAACTGAAGAAGTTGTAAAGCCCTCTACTACTTCAGCTGCAGACCCACCTGAAGGACCGCAGATTCGCTAACCCCATCAATTCTAACTTGTTTAGACGATCCGCTAATTTCACTACTCTGATAGGCTAAGTAAGAATAAAACAAATATGTGAGCCTCATAGGACCTAGTTTACTAACGTCATCTGAAGTTTTTAACCCCGACATAAGACTGCATTATCCACCTAACATCATCCGATGACTCCAAGAAGAACGGATTGGCATATCTCTGAGCTACCTTAGTTTGACCCTAAGGGGGAAAGACTGTGCCTTTTCCATAAAAATAGAGTAACCATCCGCTAGAAGCACCCTCAGGCATCCGAACCCTAGCTCGTTGATTAGGACGTGATAAGCCTCTAAGGAAAACACTGTAAATCTGACAGAAAAAAGACATCAAGCCATAGATTCTACCCTCCGAAGGATACTTTGCGAAGATTCCAAATTGAGGTAGTTTGCCTAGCCTAAGCCCTCGAGGTATCGAGTCCGCCTGTAGAAGAAGATCATCACTCGCAACCGGGTCCGATGTCTGCTCAACTCTCTATGCATCCAAGAGGACTGAAGTTCAACTTCACCAACACAGTGCCCATGTCCAATGACGAAGTCCGTAAGTTACTACGCTTGAGACGCATAGCACTAACCCTGACTCAAAATCCCCTAACCCTACTCTCCTGAATCTCGAGACGATATTCTTTTAAGGGGGAAAGATCTGTAACATCCCCATTTCAGCAACCCTGATTGGTTGTCCAGAATGCAAAAGCAGCGGGAACAAAAACTTTTTCTTTTTTAGTGATGCAGTGCTTGCTTGTTGTTTGTTTGTGCTTATGCTTCTGAATTTGTAGTAGATGAGATACCCCTACCTCACCCTCAGTTGACAAAAGCTATTTCACAAAATTGTCTTGGCTTATTTTTCCATATTCTCAAATGTTCCGGCATTTCAAAAACCTGAGCCAAGATGCCCTTACAACCTTAACCATTTTAGGAGCCTATATTGACAAAATTATGGAGATATATAAGGTATAATCTCCCTATGTTTCCAAGATAGAATTTCAACTACTCTTATATCTAGCTTTTCCAAAACCTTTTTATAAAGCTTTTAAATTCCCCTCTTGGTAGAAGTACCAAGGACCTTACCTTCTTCAAACCTTTCAACATACCCTCCTTACCACAAGCTAGGCTTGATGGTAACCCTAGTAGTAGTTGAGTAGCTTGCTAAGATGAATTGCCTTGATCTGCTGTCTGATAAATAGCATTGATCTGCTACTTGACTTGTCTGCTTAGGAAGTAGTATGAGCTACCCTAGGAGATAATTCTCTAGTATCTAGATAATCCAATAATACTAATCCTACGCAAGTTACTCAAGCCTGATCTTATCTCCAGCCACTAAAGTGACCATATATCTCCTTAACCACATAGAATTGGAGCTAATCGCTTCTAGAAGCTTCCAAGCCATTGAAGACCAAATTCAAGCATGGATCCTTTATAATCAACCTACAATTCAATATCATACCCTTGATGGTGATTAGGAACCTTGCAACCACTCAAAAAACTTTAACACTTCACTTCTAGTCAAATACCCTAAAACTGCCAAAAATGGCTGTCTGGAAAACTGCAAACAACATCACACCTTTGGGACTCCCTCTTTTCTAACCCTTGTGCATTTTTGGCAATAACTTGAACCATATTCTATACCAACATAAGGAATACAAAATCCCACTCTTGCACTTGGCTATACCATCCTATAACCCACTTGTTCTTGATGGTTTTTCCGGCAAGAAAATAATAATTCCTGCAAATCTTATCAACATGCCTACTTTGGTAGAAGCTCACATCTTCATACTATCTTATTTTAACCAAATATTGGCATGGTTATAATATAATCATGAAATTCTATCCATCCCTACTTGACTTGTTTCAATTGAAGATTTGTGCTTCCAAAACCCACATGGTTTTGAATGCTACTTGATACTCTGCTATGGCACCCTTAATTTATTCAAAGTTTGGCATCAATCCTAGGAAAGCTCAATACTAATAAACCTCAACCTTCTATACCATGGTGATCTACTTAATTTAGTTTATCTATCCATATAGCCCATGAGTCAAGGTGAACTCTGAGCTCCAAGATACAACACGGTTTTGAGGGTATGATTTTAACTTTGCCTTAGATCATCTATTCCATGCTCCCATCCAAAATCAAGTTGGATAGCCATAACCCAAGGTTACAAATGATGGATGCACCTTGTGTACATCATCTACCTTGGATATAAAGATTTACCAAATATTATCCATAATTATTATGGCCCAAAACCTATTAAATTCTTTTAATGAACAAAACCTCCAAAACTCCCTCCATAAAGGAAAGTTTGGTTTTTGACACAACACTTCTCCAAATTAGGTCGCATTTGAGGCCTATATATCATACCCTATCTTCCCACTTCAAAAATAAATATTTTTGAAGAGTTTTAATAATTCTTTTTGCCTCTTTCCTTTAATGGTAGAAATGAAATAGTAAATGTTTTAAATACTTATTTGCCTCAATAAATCTTGGAAAAATTCTCCAAAGTGTGAATTCATAATTGGCGCAATCTCAAACCAAAAACACATATTCTCCAATTCAACTTTTTCAAATAAAATCATTAAAACAATTTTAGCACTATTTGAATAATTGATCAAAAGTGCACCAAAAATCATCTAAAAAATCTCAATAAATTCCTGGAGGTGTATATTGATAACATATATCTACCAGCATATTCATCTCACCTTGCCAAGATCAAGTTTTTGGAAATTTCCTTGATGGGCATCATTATGACACATTTTGACACTTTAATAAAACCTTGAACTAAGCACATCCAAACCCCCTCAAATCTTGTCCAGCACCCCACTACTCTCTGGTTGACCTAGCCCTGCAGCCACAACATTGTAGCAGCACTCTCTCCTTGTCCCTTGTGCTTGTCCATGAAGGTGACTAAGAAAATATCACCACTTGCCATTATTTTACCATAGCAGCTACACCACCCCACCTGCTCCTCTGCATCGACCAAGACCTGTTTTCACCTCCCAGCACCGCCCCTGAGGGCTAATCCCTAGTCATGCACCTCCCCAAGCTTCTCCCTTTAACTATATCCACCATGCACCACTCCAACTCGAGAGGTCACCATAGCCCCATCCCCCTGGCTCATTTCGTTCCCCCACCTCTCTAACAAACCCCCAAGCTCCAGATCCCATCACCTCGTCCTCCCTCACCATGGAGACGATGAATTCCTCCTCTCGACTTCCTTCGAGAAGTTGAATGCATGGTCGATTGCGACCTTCCCCAACACCTCAGCTACTCTCCACAGCACTCCTCTAGCCTCCCTGCACACCCCCACCAAACCCCTGCCTCTGAAGTGATGGCAAGAAGGAAAGCTTCTCCTTCTCGGTCTTCCACAAGATGATCTTAAAGTGCAGGTCATCTCCCTGCCTCCCTTCTCCCTTTGCATGCATACCAGCACTCTACGAGCTCATACCTAGCTAACCTGACCTTCATCTCCAACATGCAGGTGCTAGAGGCAGTGCTCAGGCTAGCTCCCGAGCGCATCTCGTGGCGTCGTCACGTGAATTTTCCCCGGTCGTTGAACCCGCCCTTGCCGCCCATCGTCGTGACCCCCCTCGAGCTCCACGTCGCCCCGCCACCCCCACTTCGCTGAAGATGGCACCTCGTGAGCTTCCCGAACCCCGCCGCTATGACCTAGGGTTTCGGTTGTGTCTACCACATTGGGAGGAAGAAGAAGCTTTGAGGCCGTGGATCAATAATTGATCCAACAACCCACGACGAGCTATAACTCTTCGATCCCTCCTGTGGATGAAACACAGTCCCCACCGCCAGGAGGTTGAACCCCGACGCCTGTGTGCTGTCCCCTACCCAGGTGGGCCGAATCCCCTCTCCCGGCCCATTCCCATTTAAGATTTGGCCCTTTTCAATCAGTTAGCCTTTTCCTTCTTAATTTCTAATTGCAAATCTATGGAATTACCCTCTCGGATTAATTATCACATAAAATGTAAAATGACCCAAACTTGATAGATCTAAAATTCTAGATGTTCCTAGGGTTTTCCTAAACATGCAGCACCAAAAGTTGGACCAAGCATTATTTGCATATTTTCTGTAAATTGATCTTCTAAATAGTACCTTTGGCAATAAATAATTTCTCTAGAGAGTTTCACCAACCCAATTGGAACAAATCAAACTTTCTCTCGTAAGTTTTGCATGTACCTAGAACATGGAATTGGCCTCGGACCAAGTGGAGCCCTAGTTTTACAATAGTAAAAATAACAAAAGAACCTTATTTATGACTTTAGAAAACTCCACAAGTTAACTGGTACAAGCTCTTGAGTTGATTCTAACTCTCCCTGAAATGGTACTATCATACCCACCAAATCCCAAGAGATCAAAATTTATTGATCCATTAACTAAGCTTGGGTGAGTTAAAACTCTCTAAATAGGGTTAATTCATTAAATAAATCACTACAAGTATTTTACAACTCCTAAAAAGATGAATCCAATTTCTAGAGAAAGGTATTTTAAGTACTACCTAATTCCTTTGGGTTCATATCAAATTGTTTTTTAGAATAAATATAGTGAAAAGACAAAATATTTCCAAAACTGACTTTGGGAATTTCCCAAGGGCATTCTGATAATTTATTTTAGGTTATTCCAACTCTCAAAAATCAAAAACCCAAATATAAACAACATCCTATGAGGTAAATTGTTTTGGTGATTTATTCACCTAAACTAGGGTTATTTCCACTAAAATAATCATAACTAATTAAAGAGAAGTGCTAAAATCATGAAACCACTTTTGTTGGCCTTGTTATTTTAATACCTATATGATGATGTCAATTTTGTACATTGATATCATACAGAGCCAAGCCTTAGTTCAAAACTCCTTCATTATGTGGTATTTGACAATTAAATCATAAAGTAAGTTCAGCAAAGGCAATTATAGTAATTCCAAGTGCTATGAACTCAATCTACCAAAACATACTAAAGTTATTAATGTGTAGTATGTATGTTTTATGTATAGTGTTGATGTCCGTATGCCTTGCGTTGATTGTAGTCTCTGTTTACTTGCATGTATTATCTTTGACGATGCTTGTTGCGATTATACCGGAGACTAGAAGAATATGGTTATCAATGGCGATTATGGTATTCTAAGAAGAAGTCTAGGGACATATTTCCATATTGCTGATCCCAGGAAAGCCATCTTCTTGCTCATAAGCCTTGTCCTAATGTTTTACTTATGCATGTTTACCTATTGTTTATGAAAACTGCATTGTTTTATTTTATGATGAGCTATACCTCATAGTGGCTTGGCTCCTCCAAACCATTACACATTTGTACTACTAAGTACAACCCCCTTGATGTCACCTAATTTTCCCTAGTATGTTAGATGGTGTACAACACCATACCCCGTTTTAGCCGAAGCAAAACTATACGATGGGAAGACCCCCGGAAAAGTTTTACAAAATGTTTTATGATAAAACCTTGGTGAGGATTGACCTACCAAGAGAAGTTTGAGAAAATAAAAAGGTTTTGTTTTACAAAATAAAGTAGAGGAAAAATGTTTTTGAAAATGTACCTGGTTCTTTGCAGTTTGCTAGAACAATTAACCATGCAACCACATTACTCCTATATGGGAAGGGACTGGGCTGGAAGTTTGTCTGCTCTGGTATGAATTTTCTCACAACTACTACAGAGGGTTTTGATCCCTAAAGGGTGGGCCTTCTCTGGGTCCCTGTAATGTAACCCAGCACGTAGGACAAGAAACAAAGGGTCTGCGGGCCTCCACGCATTTACAATGAAGAGCTCATAGGGTAGGCTCTTATACTGGAGTGGGCATTCCGAAGGTCTTGACTAGTTAGTCGACCCATGATCCGTATGGGATCAGGGCAGGATACTCGGATGGTGTGGGTAATGTGTACAAGCTCTATGGAGTGTAAATCTATTCGAATAGACGTGTCCGCGGTCACAGACGGTTGGGAAGGTTGTTGTAGAGCGGTGCTGGTTTTGATTTCAAAACGGATTTTGGAAAAGAAAAGGCATTGGAAATGTTTTGACCATGAGATGGTCGGAAAGGAGTTTGGTCATGAGATGATCAGAAGGCAGAAATGAATGGGTGACCCAATCTTAGTGTTTCCCAAAACTTTTCAAAAGACTTCCAAAATGTTTTACAGAAGTTCTCAACAAAGATATGTAGATGCTATATCTACAAGAGAAACTATTTTAGAAAATAACCTCTCATGGAGCCCTCCTACTAACACAGCTGTCGTCGGATTGAGGACAAGTACGCCATGAGGAGGTCCTCGAGGCGTGCGGAAGAGAGGGGTGTGAGACGTACGGTATTCTGGGACGGTGAGCACACAAGTTTACCCAGGTTCGAATCCGCCGGCTTGGGACGGATCCTACTCCTGTTAGAAATCCAGTAATACGGCAGAGCCGAAATATGGGTTAAAAGGGTATCGCTTGTGCGAGTTGAGATTGTAGACTATTGAGGTGTGCCCTAAAGGCTCTCCCTAGGACGGCTTATATAGATATCTGGCCTAGGGTTTACAGAAGAGATCTATCCGACTACGACTTAGAGTTGGTTACATAGTACATCTTGAACTACAAGTAACATTATGGGCCTAAGTCGGTAAGTCTTCTGGGCCTTCCCGTAGCCGGATTGGACTCCGTATTTCTCCCTGACTGGGCCGCCCGTGAAGCAAAGCTCTAACTCGAAGTGGGCCACCCTGGTCAGTGAGGAACTGTGAGGATACCCGGAAAGTATATCCCCAACAGCAGCCCGCAGAGGCCTCCAAGATCCAAAGTCAGATTTATCATCGTCTAACTTGATCTTCGGCTTGTAGAATCTTGAAGGGTTCCTGAAACTTCACAACAAAAAATACGATCCGGGTCTTAAAAATAAGTCGGACCTATTAACAGGTTACTCGGATTTTCCAGCTTGATTTCAAACTAAGACGGAACTTGGTTTCTAACGCCACCTGACACAAGTCATGGTCAAGTAACGTCATCTGACAGGCATGCCGTCAGCACGACCGTTGGTGGGTCCACGGTTCGCGGAACCGAGGCGCTGTTTCAATGCGTGCGTGGAGATCGAGGAGACGTAATCATCGCGTGGGTCCTTCCCAGTTCCTTCCACGACACGTGGCGGTTATACTGTAGCATTTGCACGAATCTTGGCGCAGTTAGGTGGATATAAGGGGTTAGGATTTTCTCCTTCTCCTTCCACCAGTCTTTGCCTTTTCCTCTCCTCCCAATCTTCCTGCGCGCATAGAGCTCCCCCGTTCCTCCCCCACAGAACTCCTAGCGCCGCCCCTTTCAGGTCAATCGCTCGCCGGAGAAATGGCTTCATCTTCTTCCTCCGGCTTGGCGGCAGCGGCGACGGCGGCGACGGTGGAAGCGGTGGCGGAGAAGGAGAGCTTCCGCGAGATCTGGATTCCCTGCGCCCTCAATGAGGAGGGCCTCATGAACGTGGAGAAGGAGGGGCTTCTCACCGCCGGCAACTGGCGGAGCATCTTCGAGGAAACCGTTCCCAACCCGCGCGACGGCGAGCGGGTCCACTTCGGCACCCACCTCGATAGAGGTTTGTCATTTCCTCCCTCGGAGTTCTTCTCCGAGGTGATAGATCATTACGGAGTTCAACTCCATAACCTTCCTCCCAACTCTCTCTTAGAGATGAGCACATATAATGCTTCATTGTGCGAGGGCTTTCTCGGCATTAGGCCGAGTTTGACTCTTTTCCGGTACTATTTTCATGTCCGGAGAAACTCCATCACTGCCGGTGTTCCTTACATCACCGGCACTATTAGTTTTTCGCTTAGACGCGAGCACGCATATCCCAAAATTTTAGCTAGTGACTCGGTCAAACAATGGCCAGCCATGTTTTCCTATCATAAGGATATTCCGGCTCCCGGCAAAGCTACTGCTTTGCCGGCTTTTGTCGACGGAGCTGCCACGGCCCAACCTTCTTGGGACGAGGTTGCTCCGGCTCTTTCCGACGATCTGATCCTCGCTAAGAGGCGGATCGAATATTTGATCAAACACAAGGGTCTAAAGGGATCCGGCTTGGTCCAATGCTGGGTCTCATGTTGGATCCAGCCCCTTCAGTACCACGGGGATCGACTGATGCACTCCATCACGTCATCCAAAAAAGACTCCCTCCGCATCAGCCCCAAGGCCTACACCACTCAAGCCTACATAAGCCAGATCAAGTGGTTGATTAAGGAGCGGATCGAGAGGAGAATTCCGGAGGTTTCTCTGGATATGCACACGGCGGAAAACCCCGTAGTGCTGATAAGTTTCCATCAGTACACCTTTTATGTGTTTCAATCTTCGAGTTATACTTCAATACTGATATGTTTTCTTCTTTTTAGCTTGCTGACCTCCCCGAGTAGGAACTTGCTCCGCTCGAAGGATATCCTCCTGAGTTTTCTCAGGAGACAGAAGTGGTCCCATTGCTGGACCTTGCGCTCAAGAAGCGCAAAGCTCCGATAGTGGAAATTGGCACAAAGGAGGTTCCTGTTGTGAAGAGGTAAGTTTCAATCACATTTTTCGCCTTTGTACCTTATTTGAATTTCTTTCCGAGATGTAATGTTTCCGACTTTATTACATTCTTAGAGCAAAGCCACTCGTCAAGGGCAAGGGGAAATGGATTCCTTCGAAGCCCCTGCGACAGATGAAGCTCACCATTGCTTCCCCTACCGTGGCTCCTCCGACTCCTGCCCCTCAACCCTCTGTAACACCGGTGATCACTCCTTCCCCGATCGTCGCAGAAGATCCGGCTCCTTCCACAGCGCCCGCAATCCTTGAACCGCATACTGACGTCACCATGGGTGAATCAGTTCTAGATAAGGGTGAACCCTCTTTGGGTAATGATCCCTCGGTAGAAACCTTTGCTGAAAACCTCATTAGCAATCTGGGACTTGCCAAGTTTGGCCTTTCCAGGAAATCTGCAGAAGAGATCCAACGGTTAGCCAGGCAATGCCTGGAGAAAAGCCATTTATCTCCCAAAGAAGAAGCGCAAGAAGTAGAGGACGTCAAGTTCTCTGACCTTCTCGCCCAGGTCCGCCTTCGTGACGAGAGGATTAGGACCGGTGAGCTTCCAACAGCTCTAGTGATTCCTCTGACTCTCGCCGAAAAGGTGGCTGCTGAAGTGAACGCGGGTCTGGATAAACTCACCCGCGAACAATATGTAAGTCGGAATACCAACTCCTGTTTTTTCCATTATCTTATATCATATCCTCTAGCCCCCAAGCATGAAGTAGGATATACAATCCGGGTTTATGCTTCATTAGGATGCCAAAGAACGAACTAGTGTAGCCCCCAAGGCTCGTGCTGATATTTAGCAAAAATATTAGCCCGAGTCTTAAGTAGCTTTCTGACTTTGGGTATTCTGACTTACAGAAAGTATGTTCCTATAACCAGGAATTACTGAAGAATGTCTGCGATATGTGGAGAGAAATCAAAGCTCTCCGGCTTAAAAATGCTAAACTTAAAGTTGCCAAAGATGAGGCCGAAGGTAAAACATTCCGAGACTCAGACCTTGTCTTTGTTATTTTCAATGTCGAATTTTTTCTGAACTGTTGTTCTTTTTGACTTACAGCGCTGGTGAAACAATTCGTCGCCATAATTGAAGAGGCCGAGAACCTCAAGACCTTGGTGGTGGAGAACAAGGAGCTTCGCCAAGAGCTGGGTCAGCTCAAGGCAGATCATGAAAAGAGCATAGCTCAAATCCTTGAATCCTCGTCCATGGATACTGAAGAGCGTGATCGCAAGATCGCTGCTCAAGATAAAATAATCTATGACCTCAAGAATGAGCTTGGCAGAGAGAAGGACATATCCCAGGCGCTCCGGGCTGAACTTCAGAGTCTCTGGGAGGAGAAGACCAAAATTGACGACGTCATTTTCGGTACGTTCGATCTATGTGACTTGTTTCTTTCTTTGACTTTTATCAATGTCGGATTTTTCATAACTTGTTTTGTGTATAGATCCTCTGAACTTGACGGACTCTTCCTCCTCCGAGCCCCACACCCACTGGCTTACTCAAGTCGGTGACCTGCTTCATGACTTCTGCCAGTCCCTTGAGGACATTGGGGAAGCTCTCAAGATTCCGGACATGCCTAGCATGTCGGATTTTCAGGTGCGGGACAAGGCAAAGGAGATGCCGCAACTTGTTCGGGACTGGAACATGTCCTACGCGTGGACTGCTGCACAGAACGCTCTCACCATGGTCATGAGCCACCATGGAAACATGGAAATATGGCAAGTGACCAGAGGGTACTGCAAGGTAGATGAGGACGGCCAGGAGCAGGACCTTCAAGCCATCATGCACTCCTGTGCCGGATATGGGTATCGCATGGCTGACCTGACCAGCTACGAGATCCCCTTCTTCACCCGCGCAGCCACTCCGCCTCCTCCTCCACAAGAAACAACTGAAGTTTCCGACGATGAACGCACCACCTCGGATGCGGACATCTCGGAACGATACCAAGGCGGCGGAACCAGCGAGCCGGCAACTCCTCCATCTCCTCCTGCATCAGAGATCAGAAATTTTTGTATTATTCCAGAAAAAACATGATGCGTTTGTAAATATGTAATACTTTAACTTTTGCTAGTGCTAAGCTTTTGATCTATTCAACACTTTTGGCTTTGGTTTTTTTGTGTGCCTGAAATGTTTACATAAACACTTGTATTTTTTCGTCTTCACTTATCGTTTATCCGGCTTTCCGCCTCGTCCCTTTCATGAGCCGGCTAAACCTTCCGCCGGAAACTTTGCCGAGCAACGAAGCTCAATTGCTAAACCAGTTTAAACTCGGAAACAAAGCCGGCTTCCAGTACCAACAATTCACTACTCGGAAAATACCCGCATCCAGCAATCAGACAAAATAACCAAAGTAAAGGCTAGCAATTTTAGAGTTATACCCGAAGGTAGCAATTTTAGAATCGGAAATCTAAACCAGAACGAACATGAGCATAAAGTACTTTCAAGCATTCTGGGATTTTCGACTATGACACGCTCATTTGGAAATAAGATGGTAAAAACTTCTCAGAAAAACTTGAGGCAACCAAAACTTTATTTCTCAGAGAACATGTACATATGTATGATTACAAAGAAGGATAAACTAAGAATAAAAGGGACATAGCTGAGCAATATTCCATGGTTTGTCTAACTCATCCGGATTTATACTGCCTCTAGCTCTCTTTCTCTTCATAGTAGCAGGTCTTCCTTTGACTGGCCTCATGTCAGTTAAGTAGTATGATCCATTGTGCAATACTCGACTAACATAAAAAGGGCCCTTCCCATACTGGGGAAAGTTTGTGCTTTCTTTGTTGCACAAGCCAGAGAACCAAATCACCTTTATTAAAAGATCTATTTCAGACTCTCTGGCTATGATACTTGCGTAACTTCTGCTGATAGGCTGTAGATCTCATTTCATCAACGACGCGAACTTCTTCGACTAAGTCGAGATCATTTTGTCGAGAAATCTTGGCATCCTCTTCGATATACGTGGCCACTCTAGGAGAAGTATGAATCAAATCACTAGGAAGAACTGCTTCTGTACCGTAGACCAAGAAGAAATGTGTGTATCCTGTTGACCTGTTTGGAGTTGTTCGTAAACTCCAAATTACAGAGGGCAATTCCTCTGCCCAAGCCCCCGCAGCACGTCGTAGTGGTGCTTCGAGTCTCGGTTTTAGGCCTTGTAGAATTAAACCATTTGCTCTTTCGACTTGTCCGTTAGCCTGTGGATGTGCGACTAACGTAATGTCAAGCCGGATATTTTGCTCGTTGCAGAATTCAGCCAATTCTCCCATAGAAAAGTTACTCCCGTTGTCCGTGATAATGCTATGCGGATAACCATACCGGATTATAACATCCTCGACAAATCTTTTGGCTGTTGCTCCATCACAACTAGTGACAGGTTTAGCCTCAATCCATTTGGTGAATTTATCCACCATCACTAAGAGGTGAGTAAATCCACTTGGAGCTCATTTAAATGGTCCTACCATATCAGGCCCCCAAACCGCAAAGGGCCATGTAATAGGTATTGTCCGCAGCTGATCAGCCGGAACATGAGCTTGCTTGGCGTACTTTTGGCAGCCTTTCCATGTCTTGACTAATCGTTCGGCATCTGCCTGAGCTGTAAGCCAGAAAAATCCGTGTATAAAAGCTTTTGCCACTAAAGATTTGGCTGCAGCATGGTGACCACACTCGCCTTCGTGGATTTCTCTTAAGTTTTCCAGTCCTTCTTCTGGAGATACACAGCGCTAAAAAACCCCAGAAACACTCCGTTTATGGAGCTTACCTTTAACAATAGTATAGGCTTTTGCTCGTCGGATAATCTGCCGGCTCATCACCTCGTCTTCGGGTAATTTGCCATCTACCAAATAATCGAGGTAGGGTTGAGTCCAGCTGGGAATTACAACCAGAATTGCTATCAAAGGTGAGTCGGATTTGGTTGGATATTCCTCATCTACTCCCGTTATTGAGGGAACTTTGAGGTGCTCTAAAAAAGCGCCATCCGGGACCTCTTTCCGCGCAGAACCTATCCGAGATAGTGCATCTGCTTCCTCATTTTCTGCTCGAGGGATGTGTTGAACTTCAAACCCTTCGAACAATTTACATAGATCATCCACGACAGCTTTATATGCTGCCATGTGTTAATTTGCATTACAAATATCCGACACTTGCTGAGCAACAAGATCCGAATCTCCGTAACACATCAAACGCCAGATGCCAATATCCTTAGCAATCCGGATTCCATGCAGCAGTGCTTCATACTCGGCAATATTGTTTGTCGCTGTGAAGTGGATCTGCAACACGTATAAAAGTTTATCTCCTTGGGGTGATTTGAGCACCACGCCAGCCCCCGAGCCCCCTCGAGCCTTAGACCCATCAAAAAATAGGGTCCAATATTCTGACTCAAGGAGGGTCATGTTCTCCTTCGTCTCTGTCCAATCAGCGACAAAGTCAGTAAGGATCTGGGATTTGATTGTTGTCCGGGGTTTATACTCAATATCGAAAGCTGAAAGCTCTATGCCCCATTTGGCGACGTGTCCTCTGGCGTCACTATTGTTGATTATATCTCTCATGGGAGCTTTGCTCACCACGGTAATTGGATGCTCCTGAAAATAGTGTCGTAGCTTACAAGATGCTAGAAAAACACCATAAGCCAACTTTTGATAATGCGGATATCGCTGTTTTGACTCTGTTAGGACTTCGCTGACAAAGTAAGTCGGACGCTACACCAGGTGTTCCTGATTTTCCTCTGGTCTCTCCACCACCATGACGATACTGACTACCTTATTTGTCGCAGCAATGTAAAGCAACATCGGTTCCTGAGGTTCCGGCGCTGCAAGGATAGGAGAAGATGAGAGTACTCTCTTCAGATCTTGTAGTGCAGCTTTAGCTTCGTCAGTCCAGACAAAATCCTTGGTCTTTTTCAGGAGTTTGTATAATGGTGCGGCTCTTTCACCAAGTCGGCTTACAAATCGACTGACCGCAGCGATGCAGCCAGTTAATCTTTGTACGTCCTTCAGGCGAGTTGGCCTGTAAATATTTAGTATAGCCTTGATTTTGTCTCGGTTCACCTCTATGCCTCTCTGAGACCCGATGAAACCTAACAATTTTCCGGCTAGTATTCCAAAGAAGCATTTCTTCAGGTTAAGCATGATGTTGTATTTTCGTAGATTGGCGAACGTCTCCTCCAAGTCGGAAATCAGTGTTTCCTTCTTTTTGGACATCACCGCGATATCATCCACATATGCATGTACGTTGTGTCCGAGTTGGTCGTGGAGGCAACGCTGCATCGTGCGTTGGTACGTAGCTCCTGCGTTCTTCAGCCCAAAGGGCATCATAACAAAACAGAAGGTTCCGAAGGGGGTTATGAATGAAGTTTTCACTTTGTCAGATTCCTTCATCCGGATTTGGGGATAGCCGGAATATGCGTCGAGAAAACAGAGGAGTTCTGAGCCTGCCATAGAATTAATAACTTGATCAATTCTAGGCAAAGCGAACGGATCTTTTGGACAAGCCTTGTTCAAGGCAGTATAATCAACACACCTCCTTAAATCAGTGGTGTCCTTTTTAGGGACCATTACAGGATTGGCCGACCACTCAGTGTGGATGACCTCTTCTATGAATCCGGCTAACTCGAGCCGCGCTAGTTCCTTAGCTATTGCCTTACGCTTTTCGTTGCCAAACCGTCGTAAGGACTGTTTGACGGGTTTAGCGTTCGGGTTTACATTTAGAGAGTGCTCGGCAAGTTTCCTAGGTACTCCGGTCATGTCAGATGGCTGCCATGCGAAGATATCTCGATTTGCTTGGAGGAACTTGACGAGCGCGCTTTCCTATGCGCTACCTAGGCCTACGCCTATCTAGGTCACCTTGGAGGAGTCATCATCCTTGAATGGCGCTTTCTTCGTCTCTTCTGATGCCTTGAACTTCGGGTTTGGCTTTGTTACCTGCTTCTTCGTTGTGGGCATCTCGGATGGATCTATGCTCTTCTTGATCTCCTGGTACTCCTAGGTGTGCAGCACGGCTTCGGCAAAGGCAGCATTTCCATCCTCGCACTCTCGCGCTTTCTTCGGATCTCCCCTGATGGTGATCATGCCGTTGTGACCTGGAATTTTCATCATATTGTAAATGTAACACGGACGAGCCATAAAAGCCCAGTAAGCCGGACGTTCGAATATAGCGTGGTATGCGCTCTTGAACGGGACAACTTCGAAGGAAAGTGCCTCCGTCCGATAATTCTTTGGAGTTCCAAAGGTAACATCCAAAGTAATCTCTCCCAGGGAATTAGCTTGTCTTCCTGGGACAACTCCGTGAAAAATCATAGAGCTATGGTTCAGCTGGGTTTCCGAGATCTTCATCCGGCGTAGCGTTTCGACATAGAGAATATTGATGCTGCTACCACCGTCCATGAGGGTCTTGGAGAAACCATAACCGTTAATAAGTGGGTTGACGATTAAGGCGTATTTTCCTCGCTTGTGTAACTTAGGCGGATGATCAGCGCGGTCAAATGTGATTGCCACTTTCGACCAGTCCAGATATTGGGGGACAACCGGAACTGTTGCATTGAGCTCGTGGAGAACTGCTTTCTTGACCTTTGCTGGTTGAGATCCGAGGAAGGTGACATAAGTGTCCTTTTTGGTGGGAAAAGTCTTCTTCCCTTCCGGCTTGGGATTTGAAGCATCAGCTTCCTCCATGTCGGAATCTTCCTTGGTCTCTTTGTCCTTTTCGGGATTTTTCTTTCCCTTCTTCCGCTTAGCTTTGTAGCCCGCGGTATCATCTCTCTTGATGTCGTCATTAAAACGACACTCAGCGTTGGTGTGGGACGAGCCCCCATTAGCGTCTAGGTGATGCACACATGGGTTATTGGCAATGTCGGCCCAAGTGTAGGTTTTGCCTGGTTGCTGTTCTCCTCTACCTTAGACCCTTGAAGTCCCACGGCCACGCTCGCGGCCTCCGCCACGTCCTCCTCGTCCTCCAGACCCGGAAACAGTAGTGAACACCGCTGTTTCCACGTTGGGTTTTTCTTTCGAGGTATTTTTGTGCTTCTCAGCTTGTTGCTTTGTCTTTGCTGACTGAGGTACAACCATGACGTTGAGTAATCCTTCTTCATCGTCGTCAGCATCTGCATACTTGCTCGCTGTCTCTATCATCTCTCCCAAATCAGTGACCTTGTCACACTTCAAGCGATGACGTAGTAGACCAATTGGGAGCCCTGCGATGAAAGCTTCAATCGTGGTTTGATCGTTTACTCCTTCGCAGGAGTTCTTGGTGTCGATCCATCGTCCGAGGTAATCCCGACAAGTTTCTCCGGCTTTCTGGGTGCAACGCTGTAGGTCTCTGACCGAATAGGGCCTCCGATATGTGCCCTCGAAATTCCGAAAGAATGCACTTTGCATGTCATACCAGTTATGGATGGTGTTCTCCGGAATTTCATTGAGCCATGATCGCGCCGTCTTCCACAACATAAGTGGGAGATATCGTGGTTGCGACTAGGCAGTTTCCGCCTTTGGCGATGCAGCAAGCTTGGAAAAAATCCTAAAGCCAGGTATCTGGCCGAGCAATGCTGTCGTAGGCTTGGATGTGCCTTGAGATAGCAAATCCTTCCGGGAATCTTGTAGCTCTGATGCGTGGTCCGAAGCACTTTGGGCCCACGTACATATCATCATTTTCATAGCGCCGCGCCTCTATGCTGGAATTGATCATGTGCCTCGCGTCATTCGGGGATAGGGATCGTCAAGAATGTCGGCTGTGGCTGCGGTGTCTTGGACCCGGACTTCGGCTTCTGCCACCACCTCCTCTGCCATGTCGTCCTCCTTGCCATCCTTGGGGGCCGTTATGATAACTGCCTAGTGGAGGGGGTGGGGCAGCTGAATTGTTTCCGGCTGATCGCCGGCCTCCGTCCGGAGCGTCATTATTCCGGCTCTAGGGAGGATCTTGACTATGACGAGCCCCCTGCCGTCTTGTCCCAGCATGGTTTCTGTTGTTCCTTCGTCCGTCATTCCCACCATGGTGAGGCTCAGCCGGACGGCTTGTATGTTTAGGAGGTGGCATTTTTTGACGGTCCTCCTCCCGGCATTTCTCTTTATCTTCTCCCCTTCTATCGTTAGACTCTCGTCGGGGAGGGTTCCTCGGATTCAGTGCAGCAATGGCATCTTTCTCGGCTGCTGGGGTGACGTTGCTCCAGTTATGCATAGTTCTGTGATGCTGCCCTGATGATCCGGTTCTTGAATAATTGTCTTCCCGGCGTTCGGGGTGATGATACTGCGCCTGGACGTAATGGGATCTTACGCCAGCCCATGCCGGATCTGTGCGACATTGGTCAGAATCCGAGACCAGCTTTTGACTTCCGGACAGGGCGACCTTTTGCTGCTCCACTCCCTTGTTGAGTAGTTTGATACCCAAACGGATCTCCTCTGGTCCTGGATTAACCGATAGAATTTCTTGGGCTGCCACGGTATTCTGTACTAGGGTTGGGTAAACCCAATCTCCGTTGCTATCTTTCCGTGGCTTCCCCATCTCATCTCCAAAAAGGACTGCACGGACACGTGGGAATTGGTCGTCATTGGTGTGACGCTTCCGTGTCTTCTGATGCAACCTAGACATGTAGTCCTTAGATGACATGCGTTTCTTCTCTACCTCGATATTTTTGGCTTCATCGAGGAGTTGTTGATGACACGCTTCTAGGGCCTGCGCCCTTTCGTCCATCTCATCCGCAGTAAGTTCTGCGGCTGTAGGGATAGGTGTGGTTTGTGCGGTATCGATGAGTTTACGCGCACCTTCGGTGATCACGTGTCCATCCACCGATGCTTCTTTTTTCGGCTCATTTGGGATCAGTGCTCCATCCGAGTCTTCCTCGTATTCCTCGGCAATTACCTCCTCTGTCAGAGGGTCTTTTGCCGGGGTCTTGTTCTTCTTCTTTGCCTTCTTGGCAGCGCCGGTAGCAAAGACGGAATTGGGTCTGTTTCCCGGAGTCAAGCTCTGATCGGTACTTTCGGACATCTGGACCTCGGGATTATCTCTGACGTCCATGTCATCCTGCGCTTTGGGAGAGTGTTCCCCGGATCCTTCATCCATGGCTTCTCCTTCTTTTGCAGCTTTGGAGTTATATTCCTCTTCATATTCCGCGGAGAACTTTTGGAAATCTGCCGACGTCATAGATTCATCCGAGGATGCGGGAACGTCGGCGTTTGTTCCAATTGCCTCCATCACAGAGTCGGTGTTTGCTCCAGCATCAGCAGAGCCGGATCCGGATCCCACGTATCCGACAAAGTGCGACGCGTGCCTCCTGAGGTACCTGCGGCTTTCGCGATCAGCCATGTCGAAACTTTTGATGGTCTCGATTGCATCTGCGCTTTCGCCTTGCAGTATCATACATCTTAGTGTGTACCTTAGGAAAGGCCTATCTGTCCCGGCGTCGTCAGAGCCGAAATCAGTGTCGTTGTTATGCTCCTCCTGGTTTTCGACCTCCACGGGTGGGTCGATCTGGGATCCGGCTTCTCCAAGGAGATCCACTCTAGATTCGACTTGGACCGCTAGGTCTTCCTCATGCTCGGATTTCTCCACTATCTCCGCAACTGGTGCGGGCTGGGTGGGATTAGGGTTTTTTGGGATCCGGAACTCTGTCGCCTCCGTAGACAAAGGGGATCCAAAAAATTCTTCTGCCTCTATCATCACCGCTGGGGTGGGTTGGGCAGGTTCAGAAAAACTGATGTAAACATCGATCTCGCCAAAAGACATGATTGTGTAAGCAGTCACGGCCTCCCTAGCCGGAATCCAAGTCTCGTCGAGAACGATGAGAGGGACGTCCCTGGCGTAGAGGATGCGAGCGACGGTGATAGTCTCGCCGATTCCGATTCTTGCAGATTCTGCTCGGAACGCAGATCCGTAGCTCACTTGCCCCACGGTGGGCGCCAACTATTGTCAGATTGAGGACAAGTACGCCATGAGGGGGTCCTCGAGGTGTGCAGAAGATAGGGGTGTGAGACGTACGGTATTCTGGGACAGTTGCGACCTCGGATCGTAAGGATCCTAAGTCCCTGTGATTAACATGCTAGTCCCTAGATCATTAGCCAGCACTTCACAGTCGATGAATACCATATAAAACACAAGTCATTATTACACGAATAATCCAGAGTATGTTTATTACAACTTGCATAGCTTATAGCTAGCTCAAAATAGAACAGCGGAAACTAAATAAAACTTGAGTCCATCAACGCCTCAGGCTACTTGCGTGAAGACCCGCGATCCCTACGCACCTTTCAGTCTTCGGATTCTGCACATAAGACGTGCAACCAACAAGTTGGGTCAATACTTTGAATGTATTGGCAAATTACACCAAGGAAAAGAGTAAGTCTATCTCTACATGCAAGGCTAAGAGTAGTCCTTGAGTTCATTTGCATAAAGCCAATTTTCTCAATGTAAGAAGAAAAGAGGAAGAGATTTTCCCTACTTTGTAAACTTTGGTAAGTAGTATAGGGTCGAATGGATCACGTGGATATTACTCACCAAGTGCCCAATCAACCTAGCACTTGGATATTACGCACCAAGTTCCCAAAATCCCACCCAATGGCGATATTACTCACACCTTGGGGTTTATAAAATGTTAAGTTTGGAAAAAAGAGAGGAAGATCTTTCAGAGGCTTCATCCTTCAGATGCTCAAGGTTGTTCTATTTCCATGAACACGGCTGATCGATCAGTTTGCAATACTCTCGAGAGATTGTGCACTTTCTCCACAATCCACGATCAAGTCCTTTTACAAACCAGACCATGGCGAAGCCTTCTCTTAGTAGCCCCTCTACCAGCTGGATCTAACCGTGCCAAGAACCTCCAAATGTTGGTACCCCGGTGAGGTTTCCCACTAAGTACTAATCCAAGACAGAGCCCATATGTATTGTGGTTGCACTGGAAGCTTCTGAATTCTGAAATATGGCAGACTTCTTTGATTCCTAGGCGGCCGTACTCCACCAAATATCCACTCGTTGACCCGACAACCATTCCTCCCAGAAGAAAACTTAGTTTTATTTTGAAGGGCGTTTTGAGAGGAAAAAGGTTCGCTCGAGAGAGCTTTTATACTTGGAAAATTTTCAGTCTTTCAAACCCTCCCAATGGTACTTGATATAGATAAGTATATAGCATAGCAAGCATAACTTGGAAAAACAGGATAACCTATTGGGATGGAAAATCCTAAGCATAGAGCTACTCATGGCATACTACAAAACCGCACTTGCAAAATAGTACTAAGAAAATCTACCAAAATCCTACACATGCATACTACAGAATTTGAAGAGTAAAACATGCATAGTCAAAACTAGGACATAACATGAACAAGTGGTGTAACTTGCCTTGATCCGAGCAACACTCTACACAACAGTACTCCTCAGCGCACTCCGAGCAATCTAACGAAACCAAACATAGATCCAATCACAAATTGCACAAAATAATGTCACGCAGGAGAAAATGCATGCATGCAACATGGTAACATGCAAGGATGGATTCAATTTTGACCAAGGGTTTTATTCGGGGATGTTGTTGAGTTGGGGATGTCATTAGAATCGGTTCCCCACAGGTTTTAAGTATTTGGGATTAAACCCTAAATAAACAGGCTCAAAACTAGATCTACAACTCCAATCTACCTCGAGACATATTTGAACACTCTAATCAAGTTATAACAATTTTCTACAGAAGGTCTCGTAGAAACAAAGCCAACACAACAAGAATCAACTAAAACGGATCTACGGATAATTTTCTAGAATTAAAATACTCTAATCTAAACTTTAAATCCTACTGCAATATTTCTGTAGTAAAACAGTAGTATTATTCGAGATCTGTGTTCTACTCAATTTTGCGAATCCAACGGTATCTTATTTGCTAAATTTGGACAAGTATTTGATTTACTACGAATTTTACAAGTTTAAAACAATATCTGTCAATTAAAAACAAACAGAGCAGACAGGCGGCTACGCAGGCGACAAGTGGCACCTCGAGATTGGGCCAGCGGGGCGCCCGGCGTTGACACGGCACGCTGACGCGGCAAGTGCCACGCGGCACGATGCGACTCGTCCGTACCGATTCGGTAGTCCTATCTAATCTGAGCCGCTCTTTCGCGATCTAACGGACATAGGAGGGAGGTGGTGGCTTACCGGTGGGTGGCGACGGCGGGTGGCGGCGGCGCGTCGGCAGCGGTCGGCGACGGTCGGCGGCGGCGAGGCAGTGCTCCCCCGGCCTGGTGAAGTTGCGACGGCGGCTGCCTTCTCGCCGTGGTTCCGTTCTCGGGGGGCGGCGGCGGCTCCTTCCTCCCGAGGTGGCGGCGAGCGGCGGCTAGAGGCGGCGGACTCCGGTGGAGCTCCGGCGAGAAATCGTGGAGGCTATGGTCCGCTACAAAGAGGGAAAACAGCGTGAGGGGAAGTGGTACTACAAGGGGAGGAGGAAAACAGTGGCGGTCTTCAAAAGGGGTCACCGTTGGGCGGCGGCAGCGGTACTCCGGCGAGGTCGGCGGCGAGGTGGTGGCGAGGTACATCGAGCAAGGAGGGCTAGTGTTTTTTAGGGGGTCATTGCGGGAATAAATAGGGGCAGAGACTTGGGGCGGGAGTCACGGAGATCCTCTCCGAAACGGCCGGGAATTCGTTCTAGACGCGGTGCAGCGAGCGGAGTCCGTTCCGATCTCGTCGGAGACGACGATGCGGTGGGACCCGCCTGTCGGCGACCGCGGACGGGCTGCTGGCGGCGTCGGCTGGCGGCGTCGGCTGGCGGCTGTTGGGCTGTTTTTTTTCTTTTTATTTTATTTTATTCTTTTATATTTCACCAATTGTTGCACAACTTTTTCAAACGGACTCCGATTTAATGAAATTTGTCTCTAAAATTTTGTAAAAAGAATAGGAGTAGAAAGGGGTTATAAAATAACACTTTTGCAAGAGTTTTCGAGGTTAGAAATGGTTTTACCCTTTTAGTCTTTATATGACTATCGGGTTTAGGAAATATCTGATGCAGTTTTTATTACGCGATGCCATGATGCAAGGATATGATGCATGCTTCTAGTAACATCTGCAATTGTAAAATTTGGGATGTTACAAACCTACCCCCCCTTAAGAAGAATCTCGTCCCCGAGATTCAGGTTGGTTAGCAAATAGGTGTGTGTGTTCTTTCTTCAGGTCTTCTTCACGTTCACGCGTGGCCTCTTCCTCGGAATGGTGGTTCCATTGAACTTTGCAAAACCTGATAGTCTTGGTACGAGTGATTCTCTCGGCTGTTTCCAGAATCCTGGTGGGTTTTTCCTCATAGGTGAGATCATTTTCCACTTGAACCTCGTCCAACGGAACCGTATCCTTTAGTGGGGTTTCAGCCATTTCTGGGTGACACTTCTTTAATTGCGACATATGGAAAACATCATGAACGGTTAGCACTTCGGACAATTCCAACTGATAGGCAACCTCCCCTCTTCGACCCAAGATTTTGTAGGGCCCTATGAATCGGGGTGCTAACATACCCTTGATTCCAAATCTCTTAACTCCTCGTAGTGGCGAAACTCAGAGATACACACGGTCTCCCACTTCATAGGTCACATCCCTGCGCTTGGAATCAGCATAACTCTTTTGTCTGGATTGGGCTATTTTTAACCTGTCTTGAATCTGTCTCACTTTATCTTCGGCATCCTTGATCAGTTCAGGTCCAAACAAACTCCGTTCTCCAACTCCACTCCATAGCAGCGGAGTTCTACACTTTCTGCCATATAGAACTTCAAATGGAGCCATCTTGATACTAGTTTGGTAACTGTTATTGTACGAGAATTCCGCATATGGCAAGTTATCATCCCAACTAGACCCATAGTCTAAGGCACAGGCTCTTACCATGTCCTCCAAGATCTGATTAACTCTTTCCGTTTGACCATCTGTTTGCGAGTGGAAAGCAGTACTAAACTCCAGTCGTGTCCCTAGAGACTCGTGTAACTGTCGCCAAAACTTTGAGGTGAATTGGGTACCTCTATCAGAGACAATCCCCTTGGGTACACCATGAAGACTTACGATCCTTGACATATAAATCTTAGCAAGTTTAGCACTCATATAGGTGGTCTTTACGGGAATAAAGTGGGCCACCTTTGTGAAGTGGTTGACCACTACCCAGATGGAGTCATACCAGATCGAGTCCGGGGGTAGTCCTGTGATAAAATCCATGCCTACCTTGTCCCACTTCCAATCAGGCACAGGTAATGGCTGCAGCAGTCCTGCTGGTTTTTGATGTTCGGCCTTGACTCTGTTGCATACGTCACACAAGGAGATGTATTCAACAATTTCTCTTTTCAAGTTATTCCACCAGAACCTATCTTTCACATCCATGTACATCTTTGTATTACTAGGATGAATTGAGGAAGGCGAATCATGAGCTTCCTGAAGAATTATCCTCCTGATAGCGGGATCATCGGGAACGCACAAACGCTTCTCATACCAAAGTATTCCTTGTTCATCCGTATGAAACCCTTTTGCTTTACCCTTGTCTATATTAACTCTTATCTTCTCCAACTCTTTGTCCCTCTTCTGGGCCTCTTTGATTTGGTCCAGAAGCATGGGCACTATCTCCATAGTCGCTAAGTATCCCGTAGGAACTATCTCTAACCTGAGGTCATTGAACTGTTCACACGAATCATTTGGAAGTTCTCCCACGGTAAGTCCATTTACATAGACCTTCCGGCTTAAGGCGTCAGCCACAACGTTGGCCTTTCCAGGATGGTACTGCAGGTCCAAGTCATAGTCCTTGATGAGCTCAAGCCATCTCCTCTGCCTCATATTTAATTCCTTTTGAGTGAAGATGTATTTAAGGCTCTTGTGATGCGTGAACACATCACAATGTTTGCCCATTAGGTAATGTCTCCATACCTTGAGCGCATGCACAACTGATGCTAGTTCCAGATCGTGCGTGGGGTAGTTATTTCTTAAGTTTCCGAGAGGCGTAAGACACTACTTTTCCATCTTGCATCAGTACACTATCAAGTCCTTGTCGAGAAGCGTCGCAATAGACCTGGAAGTCCTTTTGGATGTCAGGGAGACACAAAACTAGTGCTGTTACTAGGCGCTTCTTTAATTCTTGAAAACTTGCTTCACATGCCTCGGTCCATTGGAACTTCTTCTCTTTTTTCAACAATTATGTCATAGGCTTTGCTATCTTGGAAAAGTTTTCAATGAACCTTTGTAATATCCCGCAAGGCCCAAGAAACTCCTGATATCACCCACATTCTTAGGGGACTCCCATTCTGTCACGGATACTACCTTACTTGGGTCCACGACAACTCCTTTAGCCCACACAATATGACCAAGGAATCCCACTTCTTCCAACCAGAACTCACATTTGCTAAACTTGGCATACAGCTTGTGTTCCCTTAACTTTTCCATGATTAGGCGCAGATGCCTCTCATGTTCCTTCTCGTCCTTGGAGTATATGAGTATGTCATCAATGAATACCAAAATAAACTTATCCAAGTACTCCATGAACACCTTCTTCATCATAGTCATGAAATACGATGGGGCATTGGTTAAGCCAAACGACATCACGGTGTACTCATACAATCCGTATCTTATGGTGAAGGCTGTCTTGGGTACATCCTGTTCCCGGATCTTTAGCTGGAAATAACCTGATCGGAGATCAATCTTAGAGAACTCACTAGCACCCTTTAATTGATCGAACAGGTCGTTGATATTGGGCAGAGGGTACTTATTCTTGATTGTCACTTCATTCAACGACCGGTAGTCCATGACTAGTCTCTTGGTTGTATCCTTCTTCTCCATGAATAAGAAAGGTGCTCCCCAAGATGACGCACTTGGTTGAATGAAGCCTTTGTCCAATTGCTCCCTAAGCTATTTCTTAAGTTCCTTCAACTCATCCACATCCATCTTGTACGGTGTCTTTGCTATTGGTCCAGTACCAGGCATCAAGTCAATGACAAACTCGATGTCTCGGTCGGGAGGCATCCCTGGCAATTCTTCTGGAAACACATCTAGATACTCCTTCACAATTGGCACATCCTCCAAGCTAACCCCCTTAAGAGAGTTCACCATACTCCCTTTGAGTGCGAAAACTGACTTAAAGCGGATCCTTTTCTTATCCGGAGTCGTGAGTGCGATAGTCCTTTTGGCACAATCTATGACTCCCTCATATTCGGTCATCCAATTCATGCCCAAAATTATGTCTAAGCCTTGTGACTCCAGAACGACTAGGCTGGTGGGAAAGGTGTGTGCCCCAATCCTTAGTTCTAACCCACGGCATCCAGAGTTTGCCACTATTTCTCCTCCAGGAGAACTTACCCTTAGGGGAGTACTAATAGTCTCCGTAGGTATCTTGCCTCTATCCACAAATACCCTTGATATGAATGATTGCGATGCACCAGTATCAAAAAGAACAACTGCGGGGGTGGAGTTAAGCTTGAACTTACCAATCATGGAGTCAGGTGCCTCACGAGCATCCTCCACGGAGACATGATTCACTATGGCTTTGACGAATGGATTCGATTTCTTCCCATTTCCATTACCGCCATGGTTGTGTCCGTTGCCGTTCCCATTACCACTTCCATTTTTCATCTTTTTGGGGCAAGTAGTTGCATAGTGCCCTGTCATGTTACACTTGAAGCAGGTCACTTCACTCCGATCCGTCCCATTGCCATTTCCATTGCGGTGTTTATGGCCATTGTGGTTATGTCCTCCATGACGATGACCATTGTGGTTGTGGCCATTGTGGTTGTGGGGTGGGGGTGACGAAGTGCGTTGCTTCTGATATGGGGCCGAGTTGTGCTCGTGTGAGGTGGACTTTCTCTTTCGGTTCTCTATACTCCTTTGCTTTGCTTCCACCACAACTGCCCTGTCTAGAAGTTCCTGATAGTTATCAAACTTCAGAGCCACAAGCTGAATGGATATTTCATCATTAAGTCGCCTTAGGAACTCCTCCTGTCTCTTGGCATCCGTGGATACATCATCATGTCCATAACGTGCCAGCTTGTTGAAAAGGTCCCCATACTCGGAGACAGAGCGGTGCAGTTGTTTCAAGTCGTGGAACTCGCGTCTCTTTAGTGACATGACTCCCGCGGCTACGTGATGAGTACGAAAGGCCGCCTCGAACTGGTTCCAGGTGATAGCCTCAATATCAGGGTGGGTGACCTGGTAATTATCCCACCATTCAGCAGCTGGTCCCTCAAGTTGGTGCACGGCGAAGCGCACCCTATCAACTCCCACAACTTGGACGGTGTCTAACTTCTTGTTGGTGGTGCGGAGCCAGTCATCTGCCACAATTGGCTCAGAACTACTTGAGAAAACTGGAGGGTTCAACCTCATGAACCGAGTCAGGCGATCCTGTTGGGGCGGTGGGGGTGGTGGAGGCGGCGGGTTGTTGTTGTTGTTTTGCATGTTTTGAGTGAGGAGTTGGATCAGCTGATTCTGGGAGTTTAGAAGTTGTGCTATCTCTGGGGGTATGTTGTTGTTGTTTCCACGTCTCGCTATCTGTGGGTTTGGGAAACAAGTTAAGAAATGGATAGAAAGCCTAAGGAATAAAACTCCTACCCTTATGTAAACAAGAGAGAAACACACAAGAAAAGCAAGGCACACAAAGCACATAGTTTAACACACTCAACCAAGTTTAACTAAACCAAAATAATTTTTGGTACTCATTACAATCGCGAACAACTTTTGACTATAGAACTAAAGGTGGTCCAACTACTCTACTCATCATCCACTTCCTCATCCTCAATGATGAAGCCTTCCTTCTCAAGTAGTGACTTGTATAACTCCATGTCCTTCGTCGTGGCTTCAAGCTTCTCCTGAAGTTCCTTCACCTCATGTGGTTCCGGTGTAGCAGCTTCGAGCCTCTCTTGAAGTTCCTTCACCTCTTGCAGCTCCTGGGTATCAGCTTCCAGCTTCTCTTGGCGTTCCTTCTTCTCCTTCTGTAGCTTCTTGATCAAACTTGACCCCATAGTCACGGGCGTGATCTTCTCCTCCAAGATCCTCTTGGCTACTCGCAGGTCCTTCAACATGGTGGCGAAGTTCTTGAACTCCATCTCGTTTTTTGCGAGCACCAGACTTTGCTCCCTAATCCTCTTGTTCTTATCTTGCACCCTTTTCTCTTGATTAGCGAACCTCTTGTCTTGGGCGGTGAGCTCCCCTCCTAGGGACTTGATCTTTTCTTCCAGCTCCTCAATCTTCTCGTCCTTCTCCTTGACTAGGGCACAAAGCTCGTCATTCCTCATGATCTCAAGGCAGCTCCCCTTCTGTAGATCATTGATATGGGACTCCAAGTCTTGATATTGGATCCTTCGACGCTTGCATGTCTTCCTTTCCTCTGGCGTTAACTCGATTGGAACTCCCTTCTCATCACGTCTTCCAAAGAGTTTGATGAAGTGGCCTTCAACCTCTTCATGGTGGCGTCCACAAAGGCGTCCAATGAGCTCCTGCAAGCTGATGCTAAGTCCTTTCTCCTTGGAGTCGCTGGTGACGTTGAGTACAATGGCTTCTGTCTTGGTTTCTGAATTGCTGCGTCCCGGTTGGATGACTTTGATCGACCGGCATCCTTCCTTGTGCATCTTCCTCAACTCGCTTCCTTTGATTGACGGCATGGGCAACTGCAACGTCTTGATGATGTCCAGGAGGCATTCCCCAAAGCGCAGGCACTTGATGTCTTCGGTGGTGTCGTAGTAGAAGGCCGCCATCTTTAGGTTAGGAGAAAGAAAATTAGGCACAAGGTGATAAGGAAGAGAATTACTAGAAGAGTACAAATAACTTAGAAGAATATGGAAAGCAAAACCACACATGGTAAAGGTGGTTTCCAATCCTAGGGGTCACGTCCTACATGCAACTTTGTGCTCTGATACCATCTGTTGCGACCTCGGATCGTAAGGATCCTAAGTCCCTGTAATTAACATGCTAGTCCCTGGATCATTAGCTAGCACTTCACAGTCGATGAATACCATGTAAAACACAAGTCATTATTACATGAATAATCCAGAGTATGTTTATTACAACTTACATAGCTTATAGCTACCTCAAAATAGAACAATGGAAACTAAATAAAACTTGAGTCCATCAAAGCCTCAGGCTAGTTGCGTGAAGACCCGCGATCCCTACGCACCTTTCAGTCTTCGGATTCTGCACATAAGACGTGCAGCCAACAAGTTGGGTCAATACTTTGAATGTATTGGCAAATTACACCAAGGAAAAGAGTAAGTCTATCTCTACATGCAAGGATAAGAGTAGTCCTGGAGTTCATTTGCATAAAGCCAATTTTCTCAATGTAAGAAGAAAATAGGAAGAGATTTTCCCTACTTTGTAAACTTTGGTAAGTAGTATAGGGTCGAATGGATCACCTGGATATTACTCACCAAGTGCCCAATCAACCTAGCACTTCGATATTACACACCAAGTTCCCAAATTCCCACCCAATGGCAATATTACTCACACCTTGGGGTTTATAAAACATTAAGTTTGGAAAAGAGAGAGGAAGATCTTTCAGAGGCTCCATCCTTCAGATGCTCAAGGTTGTTCTATTTCCGTGAATACGGCTGATCGATCATTTTGCAATACTCTCGAGAGGTTGTGCACTTTCCCCACAATCCACGATCAAGTCCTTTTACAAACAAGACCACGGCGAAGCCTTCTCTTAGTAGCCCCTCTACCAGCTGGATCTAACCGTGCCAAGAACCTCCAAATGTTGGTACCCCGGTGAGGTTTCCCACTAAGTACTAATCCAAGACAGGGCCCATATGTATTGTGGTTGCACCGGAAGCTTCTGAATTCTGAAATATGGCAGACTTCTCTGATTCCTAGGCGGCCGTCCTCCACCAAATATCCACTCGTTGACCCGATAACAATTCTGCCCAGAAGAAAACTTAGTTTTATTTTGAAGGGCATTTTGAGAAGAAAAAGGTTCGCTCGAGAGAGATTTTATACTTGGAAAATTTTCAGTCTTTCGAACCCTCCCAACGGTACTTGATATAGATAAGTATATAGCATAGCAAGCATAACTTGGAAAAACAGGATAACCTATTGGGATGGAAAATCCTAAGCATAGAGCTACTCATGGCATACTACAAAACCGCACTTGCAAAATAGTACTAAGAAAATCTACCAAAATCCTACACATGCATACTACAGAATTTGAAGAGTAAAACATGCATAGTCAAAACTAGGACATAACATGAACAAGTGGTGTAACTTGCCTTGATCCGAGCAGCACTCTACACAACAGTACTCCTCAGCGCACTCCGAGCAATCTAACGAAACCAAACATAGATCCAATCACAAATTGCACAAAACAATGTCACGAAGGCGAAAATACATGCATGCAACATGGTAACATGCAAGGATGGATTCAATTTTGACCAAGGGTTTTATTCGGGGATGTTTTTGAGTTGGGGATGTCATTAGAATCGGTTCCCCATAGGTTTTAAGTATTTGGGATTAAACCCTAAATAAACAGGCTCAAAACTAGATCTACAACTCCAATCTACCTCGAGACAGATCTGAACACTCTAAGCAAGTTATAACAATTTTCTACAGAAGGTCTCGTAGAAACAAAGCCAACGCAACAAGAATCAACTAAAACGAATCTACGGATAATTTTCTAGAATTAAAATACTCTAATCTAAACTTTAAATCCTACTGCAATATTTCTTTAGTAAAACAGTAGTATTATTGCAGATCTGTGTTCTACTCAATTTTGCGAATCCAACGGTATCTTATTTGCTAAATTTGGACAAGTATTTGATTTACTACGAATTTTACAAGTTTAAAACAATATCTGTCAATTAAAAGAAAACAGAGTAGACAGGCGGCTACGCAGGCGACAAGTGGCAGCTCGAGATTGGGCCAGCGGGGCACGTGACGCTGACACGGCACGCTGACGCGGCAAGTGCCACGCGGCGTGTTGCGATTCGTCCGTACCGATTCGGTAGTCCTATCTAATCTGAGCCGCTCTTTCGCGATCTAACGGACATAGGAGGGAGGTGGTGGCTTACCGGTGGGTGGCGACGGCGGGTGGCGGCGGCGCGTCGGCAGCGGTCGGTGACGGTCGGCGGCGGCGAGGCGGTGCTCCCCCGGCCTGGTGAAGTTGACGATGGCGGCTGCCTTCTTGCCGTGGTTCCGTTCTCGGGGGCGGCGGCGGCTCCTTCCTCCCGAGGTGGCGGCGAGCGGCGGCTAGAGGCGGCGGATTCCGGTGGAGCTCTGGCGAGAAATCCTGGAGGCTATGGTCCGCTACAGAGAGGGAAAACAGCGTGAGGGGAAGTGGTACTACAAGGGGAGGAGGAAAACAGTGGCGGTCTTCAAAAGGGGTCACCGTTGGGCGGCGGCAGCGGTACTCCGGCGAGGTCGGCGGCGAGGCGGTGGCGAGGTACATCGAGCAAGGAGGGCTAGTGTTTTTTAGGGGGTCATCGCGGGAATAAATAGGGGCAGAGACTTGGGGCGGGAGTCGCGGAGATCCTCTCCGAAACAGCCGGGAATTCATTCCAGTCGCGGTGCAGCGAGCGGAGTCCATTTCGATCTCGTCGGAGACGACGATGCGGTGGGACCCGCCTGTCGGCGACCGCGGACGGGCTGCTGGCGGCGTCGGCTGGCGGCTGTTGGGCCGGCCCACGCGCCAGGCGCTGGCTGCTCTGCCAGGCGGGTGGTAGTTAGGAGCGGGCCGGCTCGGCTGGCCCGGTTAGGTTTTTTTTTTCTTTTTCTTTTATTTTATTCTTTTCTATTTCACCAATTGTTGCACAACTTTTTCAAACGGACTCCGATTTAAATGAAATTTGCCTCTAAAATTTTGTAAAAAGAATAGGAGTAGAAAGGGGTTATAAAATAACACTTTTGCAAGAGTTTTCGAGGTTAGAAATGGTTTTACCCTTTTAGTCTTTATATGACTATCGGGTTTAGGAAATATCTGATGCAGTTTTTATTATGCGATGCCATGATGCAAGGATATGATGCATGCTTCTAGTAACATCTGCAATTGTAAAATTTGGGATGTTACAAACCTACCCCCCCTTAAGAAGAATCTCGTCCCCGAGATTCAGGTTGGTTAGCAAATAGGTGTGTGTGTTCTTTCTTCAGGTCTTCTTCACGTTCCCGCGTGGCCTCTTCCTCGGAATGGTGGTTCCTTTGAACTTTGCAAAACCTGATAGTCTTGGTACGAGTGATTCTCTCGGCTGTTTCCAGAATCCTGGTGGGTTTTTCCTCATAGGTGAGATCATTTTCCACTTGAACCTCGTCCAACGGAACCGTATCCTTTAGTGGGGTTCAGCCATTTCCGGGTGACACTTCTTTAATTGCGACACATGGAAAACATCATGAACGGTTAGCACTTCGGACAATTCCAACTGATAGGCAACCTCCCCTCTTCGACCCAAGATTTTGTAGGGCCCTATGAATCGGGGTGCTAACATACCCTTGATTCCAAATCTCTTAACTCCTCGTAGTGGCGAAACTCAGAGATACGCACGGTCTCCCACTTCATAGGTCACATCCCTGCGCTTGGAATCAGCATAACTCTTTTGTCTGGATTGGGCTATTTTTAACCTGTCTTGAATCTGTCTCACTTTATCTTCGGCATCCTTGATCAGTTCAGGTCCAAACAAACTCCGTTCTCCAACTCCACTCCATAGCAGCGGAGTTCTACACTTTCTGCCATATAGAACTTCAAATGGAGCCATCTTGATACTAGTTTGGTAACTGTTATTGTACGAGAATTCCGCATATGGCAAGTTATCATCCCAACTAGACCCATAGTCTAAGGCACAGGCTCTTACCATGTCCTCCAAGATCTGATTAACTCTTTCCGTTTGACCATCTGTTTGCGGGTGGAAAGCAGTACTAAACTCCAGTCGTGTCCCTAGAGACTCGTGTAACTGTCGCCAAAACTTTGAGGTGAATTGGGTACCTCTATCAGATACAATCCCCTTGGGTACACCATGAAGACTTACGATCCTTGACATATAAATCTTAGCAAGTTTAGCACTCATATAGGTGGTCTTTACGGGAACAAAGTGGGCCACCTTTGTGAAGTGGTTGACCACTACCCAGATGGAGTCATACCAGATCGAGTCCGGGGGTAGTCCTGTGATAAAATCCATGCCTACCTTGTCCCACTTCCAATCAGGCACAGGTAATGGCTGCAGCAGTCCTGCTGGTTTTTGATGTTCGGCCTTGACTCTGTTGCATACGTCACACAAGGAGATGTATTCAACAATTTCTCTTTTCAAGTTATTCCACCAGAACCTATCTTTCACATCCATGTACATCTTTGTATTACTAGGATGAATTGAGGAAGGCGAATCGTGAGCTTCCTGAAGAATTATCCTCCTGATAGCGGGATCATCGGGAACGCACAAACGCTTCTCATACCAAAGTATTCCTTGTTCATCCGTATGAAACCCTTTTGCTTTACCCTTGCCTATATTAACTCTTATCTTCTCCAACTCTTTGTCCCTCTTCTGGGCCTCTTTGATTTGGTCCAGAAGCATGGGCACTATCTCCATAGTCGCTAAGTATCCCGTAGGAACTATCTCTAACCTGAGGTCATTGAACTGTTCACACAAATCATTTGGAAGTTCTCCCACGGTAAGTCCATTTACATAGACCTTCCGGCTTAAGGCGTCAGCCACAACGTTGGCCTTTCCAGGATGGTACTGCAGGTCCAAGTCATAGTCCTTGATGAGCTCAAGCCATCTCCTCTGCCTCATATTTAATTCCTTTTGAGTGAAGATGTATTTAAGGCTCTTGTGATGCGTGAACACATCACAATGTTTGCCCATTAGGTAATGTCTCCATACCTTGAGCGCATGCACAACTGATGCTAGTTCCAGATCATGCGTGGGGTAGTTATTTCTTAAGTTTCCGAGAGGCGTAAGACACTACTTTTCCATCTTGCATCAGTACACTACCAAGTCCTTGTCGAGAAGCGTCGCAATAGACCTGGAAGTCCTTTTGGATGTCAGGGAGACACAAAACTAGTGCTGTTACTAGGCGCTTCTTTAATTCTTGAAAACTTGCTTCACATGCCTCGGTCCATTGGAACTTCTTCTCTTTTTTCAACAATTATGTCATAGGCTTTGCTATCTTGGAAAAGTTTTCAATGAACCTTTGTAATATCCCGCAAGGCCCAAGAAACTCCTGATATCACCCACATTCTTAGGGGACTCCCATTCTGTCACGGATACTACCTTACTTGGGTCCACGACAACTCCTTTAGCCCACACAATATGACCAAGGAATCCCACTTCTTCCAACCAGAACTCACATTTGCTAAACTTGGCATACAGCTTGTGTTCCCTTAACTTTTCCATGATTAGGCGCAGATGCCTCTCATGTTCCTTCTCGTCCTTGGAGTATATGACTATGTCATCAATGAATACCACAATAAACTTATCCAAGTACTCCATGAACACCTTGTTCATCATAGTCATGAAATACGATGGGGCATTGGTTAAGCCAAACGACATCACGGTGTACTCATACAATCCGTATCTTGTGGTGAAGGTTGTCTTGGGTACATCCTGTTCCCGGATCTTTAGCTGGAAATAACCTGATCGGAGATAAATCTTAGAGAACTCACTAGCACCCTTTAATTGATCGAACAGGTCGTTGATATTGGGCAGAGGGTACTTATTCTTGATTGTCACTTCATTCAACGACCGGTAGTCCACGACTAGTCTCTTGGTTTTATCCTTCTTCTCCACGAATAAGACAGGTGCTCCCCAAGATGACGCACTTGGTTGAATGAAGCCTTTATCCAATTTCTCTCTAAGCTTTTTCTTAAGTTCCTTCAACTCATCCACATCCATCTTGTATGGTCTCTTTGCTATTGGTCCAGTACCAGGCATCAAGTCAATGAGAAACTCGATGTCTCGGTCGGGAGGCATCCCTGGCAATTCTTCCGGAAATACATCTGGATACTCCTTCACAATTTGCACATCCTCCAAGAGAACCCCCTTAAGAGAGTTCACCATACTCCCTTTGAGTGCGAAAGCTGACTTAAAGCGGATCCTTTTCTTATCCGGAGTCGTGAGTGTGATAGTCCTTTTGGCACAATCTATGACTCCCTCATATTCGGTCATCCAATTCATGCCCAAAATTATATCTAAGCCTTGTGACTCTAGAACGACTAGGCTGGTGGGAAAGGTGTGTGCCCCAATCCTTAGTTCTAACCCACGGCATCCAGAATTTGCCACTATTTCTCCTCCAGGAGAACTTACCCTTAGGGGAGTACTAATAGTCTCCGTAGGTATCTTGCCTCTATCCACAAATACCCTTGATATGAATGAATGCGATGCACCAGTATCAAAAAGAACAACTACGGGGGTGGAGTTAAGCTTGAACTTACCAATCACGAAGTCAGGTGCCTCACGAGCATCCTCCACGGAGACATGATTCACTGTGGCTTTGACGAATGGATTCAGTTTCTTCCCATTTCCATTACCGCCATGGTTGTGTCCGTTGCCGTTCCCATTACCACTTCCATTTTTCATCTTTTCGGGGCAAGTAGTTGCATAGTGCCTTGTCTTGTTACACTTGAAGAAGGTCACTTCACTCAGATCCTTCCCATTGCCATTTCCATTGCGGTGTTTATGGCCATTGTGGTTATGTCCTCCATGATGATGACCATTGTGGTTGTGGCCCTTGTGGTTGTGGGGTGGGGGTGACGAATTGCGTTGCTTCTGATATGGGGCTGAGTTGTGCTTGTGTGAGGTGGACTTTCTCTTTCGGTTATCTATACTCCTTTGCTTTGCTTCCACCACAACTGCCTTGTCCAGAAGTTCCTGATAGTTATCAAACTTCAGAGCCACAAGCTGAATGGATATTTCATCATTAAGTCCCCTTAGGAACTCCTCCTGTCTCTTGGCATCCGTGGAGACATCATCAGGTGCATAACGTGCCAGCTTGTTGAAAAGGTCCCCATACTCGGAGATAGAGCGGTGCAGTTATTTCAAGTCGCGGAACTCACGTCTCTTTAGTGACATGACTCCCGCGGCTACGTGATGAGTACGAAAGGCCGCCTCCAACTGGTTCTAGGTGATAACCTCAATATCGGGGTGGGTGACCTGGTAATTATACCACCATTTAGCAGCTGGTCCCTCAAGTAGGTGCGCGGCGAAGCGCACCCTGTCAGCTCCCACAACTTTTACGGTGTCTAACTTCTTGTTGGTGGTGCAGAGCCAGTCATCTGCCACAATTGGCTCAGAACTACTTGAGAAAACTAGAGGGTACAACCTCAAGAACCGAGTCAGGCGATCCTGTTGGGGCGGTGGGGGTGGTGGAGGCGGCGGGTTGTTGTTGTTGTTTTGCATGTTTTGAGTGAGGAGTTGGATCAGCTGATTCTGGGAGTTCAGAAGTTGTGCTATCTCTGGGGGCATGTTGTTGTTGTTGTTTCCACGTCTCGCCATCTGTGGGTTTGGGAAACAAGTTAAGAAATGGATAGACAGCCTAAGGAATAAAACTCCTATCCTTATGTAAACAAGAGAGAAACACACAAGAAAAGCAAGGCACACAAAGCACATAGTTTAACACACTCAACCAAGTTTAACTAAACCAAAATAATTTTTGGTACTCATTACAATCGCGAACAACTTTTGACTATAGAACTAAAGGTGGTCCAACTACTCTACTCATCATCCACTTCCTCATCCTCAATGATGAAGCCTTCCTTATCAAGTAGTGACTTGTATAACTCCATGTCCTTCGTCGTGGCTTCAAGCTTCTCCTGAAGTTCCTTCACCTCCTGTGGTTCCAGTGTAGTAGCTTCGAGCCTCTCTTGAAGTTCCTTCACCTCTTGCAGCTCCTGGGTAGCAGCTTCCAGCTTCTCTTGGTGTTCGTTCTTCTCCTTCTGTAGCTTCTTGATCAAACTTGACCCCATAGTCACGGGCGTGATCTTCTCCTCCAAGCTCCTCTTGGATGCTCGCAGGTCCTTCAACATGGTGGCGAAGCTCTTGAACTCCATCTCGTTTTTTGCGAGCACCAGACTTTGCTCCCTAATCCTCTTGTTCTTATCTTGCACCCTCTTCTCTTGATTAGCGAACCTCTTGTCTTGGGCGGTGAGCTCCCCTCCTAGGGACTTGATCTTTTCTTCCAGCTCCTCAATCTTCTCGTCCTTCTCCTTGACTAGGGCACAAAGCTCGTCATTCCTCATGATCTCAAGGCAGCTCCCCTTCTGTAGATCATTGATGTGGGACTCCAAGTCTTGATATTGGATCATTCGACGCTTGCATGTCTTCCTTTCCTCCGGCGCTAACTCGATTGGAACTCCCTTCTCATCACGTCTTCCAAAGAGTTTGATGTAGTGGCCTTCAACCTCTTCATGGTGGCGTCCACAAAGGCGTCCAATGAGCTCCTGCAAGATGATGCTAAGTCCTTTCTCCTTGGAGTCGCTGGTGACGTTGAGTACAATGGCTTCTGTCTTGGTTTCTGAATTGCTGCGTCCCGGTTGGATGACTTTGATCGACCGGCATCCTTCCTTGTGCATCTTCCTCAACTCGCTTCCTTTGATTGACGGCATGGGCAACTGCAACGTCTTGATGATGTCCAGGAGGCATTCCCCAAAGCGCAGGCACTTGATGTCTTCGGCGGTGTCGTAGTAGAAGGCCATCATCTTTAGGTTAGGAGGAAGAAAATTAGGCATAAGGTGATAAGGAAGAGAATTACTAGAAGAGTACAAATAACTTAGAAGAATATGGAAAGCAAAAACACACATGGTAATGGTGGTTTCCAATCCTAGGGGTCACGTCCTACAGGCAACTTTGTGCTCTGATACCATCTGTTGCGACCTCGGATCGTAAGGATCCTAAGTCCCTGTGATTAACATGCTAGTCTCTGGACCATTAGCTAGCACTTCACAATCGATGAATACCATGTAAAACACAAGTCATTATTACACGAATAATCCAGAGTATGTTTATTACAACTTGCATAGCTTATAGCTACCTCAAAATAGAACAGCGGAAACTAAATAAAACTTGAGTCCATCAATGCCTCAGGCTAGTTCTGTGAAGACCCGCGATCCCTACGCACCTTTCAGTCTTCGGATTCTGCACATAAGACGTGCAGCCAACAAGTTGGGTCAATACTTTGAATGTATTGGCAAATTACACCAAGGAAAAGAGTAAATCTATCTCTACATGCAAGGCTAAGAGTAGTCCTGGGGTTCATTTGCATAAAGCCAATTTTCTCAATGTAAGAAGAAAAGAGGAAGAGATTTTCCCTACTTTGTAATCTTTGGTAAGTAGTATAGGTTCGAATGGATCACGTGGATATTACTCACTAATTGCCCAATCAACCTAGCACTTGGATATTACGCACCAAGTTCCCAAAATCCCACCCAATGGCGATAGTACTCACGCCTTGGGGTTTATAAAACGTTAAGTTTGGAAAAGAGAGAGGAAGATCTTTCAGAGGCTCCATCCTTCAGATGCTCAAGGTTGTTCTATTTCCGTGAACACGGCTGATCGATCAGTTTGCAATACTCTCGAGAGGTTGTGCAGTTTCCCCACAATCCACGATCAAGTCCTTTTACAAACAAGACCTCCAAATGTTGGTACCCCGGTAAGGTTTCCCACTAAGTACTAAGCCAAGACAGAGCCCATATGTATTGTGGTTGCACTGGAAGCTTCTGAATTCTGAAACATGGCAGACTTCTTTGATTCCTGGGCGGCCGTCCTCAACCAAATATCCACTCGTTGAACCGATAACCATTCCACCCAGAAGAAAACTTAGTTTTATTTTGAAGGGGGTTTTGAGAGGAAAAAGGTTCGCTCCAGAGAGATTTTATACTTGGAAAATTTTCAGTCTTTCGAACCCTCCCAACGATACTTGATATAGATAAGTATATAGCATAGGAAGCATAACTTGGAAAAACAGGATAACCTATTGGGATGGAAAATCCTAAGCATAGAGCTACTCATGGCATACTACAAAACCGCACTTGCAAAATAATACTAAGAAAATCTACCAAAATCCTACACATGCATACTACAGAATTTGAAGAGTAAAACATGCATAGTCAAAACTGGGACATAACATGAATAAGTGGTGTAACTTGCCTTGATCCGAGCAGCACTCTACACAACAGTACTCCTCAGCGCACTCCGAGCAATCTAACGAAACCAAACATAGATCCAATCACAAATTGCACAAAACAATGTCACGAAGGCGAAAATGCATGCATGCAACATGATAACTTGCAAGGATGGATTCAATTTTGACCAAGGGTTTTATTCAGGGATGTTCTTGAGTTGGGGATGTCATTAGAATCGGTTCCCCACAGGTTTTAAGTATTTGGGATTAAACCCTAAATAAACAGGCTCAAAACTAGATCTACAACTCCAATCTACCTCGAGACATATCTGAACAATCTAATCAAGTTATATCAAATTTCTACAGAAGGTCTCGTAGAAACAAAGCCAACACAACAAGAATCAACTGAAACGGATCTACGGATAATTTTCTAGAATTAAAATACTCTAATCTAAACTTTAAATCCTACTGCAATATTTCTGTAGTAAAACAGTAGTATTATTCGAGATCTGTGTTCTACTCAATTTTGCGAATCCAACGGTATCTTATTTGCTAAATTTGGACAAGTATTTGATTTACTACGAATTTTACAAGTTTAAAACAATATCTGTCAATTAAAAACAAACAGAGCAGACAGGCGGCTACGCAGGCGACAAGTGGCACCTCGAGATTGGGCCAGCGGGGCGCCCGGCGTTGACACGGCACGCTGACGCGGCAAGTGCCACGCGGCGCGATGCGACTCGTCCGTACCGATTCGGTAGTCCTATCTAATCTGAGCCGCTCTTTCGCGATCTAACGGACAGAGGAGGGAGGTGGTGGTTTACCGGTGGGTGGCGAGGCAGGTGGCAGCGGCGCGTCGGCGGTGGCGAGGCGGTGCTCCCCCGGCCCGGTGAAGTTGACGACGGCGGCTGCCTTCTCGCCGTGGTTCCGTTCTCGGGGGCGGCGTCGGCTCCTTCCTCCCGAGGTGGCGGCGGATTCCGGTAGAGCTCCGGCGATAAATCGTGGAGGCTACGGTCCGCTACAGAGAGGGAAAACAGCATGAGGGGAAGTGGTACTACAAGGGGAGGAGGAAAACAGTGGCGGTCTTCAAAAGGGGTCACCGTTGGGCGGCGGCGGCGGTACTCTAGCGAGGTCGGCGGCGAGGCGGTGGCGAGGTACAGTGAGCAAGGAGGGCTAGGGTTTTTTAGGGGGTCGTCACGGGAATAAATAGGGGAAGAGACTTGGGACGGGGGTCGCGGGAATCCTCTCCGAAACGGCCGGGAATTCGTTCCAGACGCGGTGCAGCGAGCGGAGTCCGTTCCGATCTTATCGGAGATGACGATGCGGTGGGACCCGCCTGTCGGCGACCGCGGACGGGCTGCTGGCGGCGTCGGCTGGCGATTGTTGGGCCGGCCCACGCGCTAGGCACTGGCTGCTCTGCCAGGCGGGCGGTAGTTAGGAGCGGGCCGGCTCGGTTGGCCCGGTTAGGTTTTTTTATTCTTTTTATTTTATTTTATTCTTTTCTGTTTCACCAATTGTTGCAGAACTTTTTCAAACGGACTCTGATTTAATTGAAATTTGTCTCTAAAATTTTGTAAAAAGAAGAGGAGTAGAAAGGGGTTATAAAATAACACTTTTGCAAGAGTTTTGGAGGTTAGAAATGGTTTTACCCTTTTAGTCTTTATATGACTATGGGGTTTAGGAAATATCTGATGCAGTTTTTATTACGCGATGCCATGATGCAAGGATATGATGCATGCTTCTAGTAACATCTGCAATTGTAAAATTTGGGATGTTACAGGGACGGTGAGCACACAAGTTTACCCAGGTTCGAATCCGCCGGCTTTGGACGGATCCTCCTCCTGCTAGCAATCCAGTAATACGGTAGAGCAGGAATATGGGTTACAAGGGTATCGCCTGTGCGAGTTGAGATTGTAGACTATTGAGGTGTGCCCTAAAGGCTCTCCCTAGGACCTCTTATATAGATATCCGGCCTAGGGTTTACATGAGAGATCTATCCGACTACGACTAAGAGTTGGTTACAGAGTACATGTTGATCTACAAGTAACATTATGGGCCTAAGTCGGTAAGTCTTCTGGGCCTTCCCGTAGCCGGATTGGACTCCGTCTTTCTCCCTGAATGGGCCAGCCATGAAGCAAAGCTCTAACCCGAAGTGAGCCACCCTGGTCAGTGAGGAACTGTGAGGATACCCAGAAAGTATATCCCCAACAACAGCCATATTGCATATCCTCTTATTGTTTATCTTAAGGTGGTTTGCAAGTACATTCAAAGTACTCACTGGCTTACCCCTGGCTATTAACTTGGTCAGATCTCGAGAAGAAGGTGAAGATGATGACTATGCGACCTGGGTCGTTCTCCCAGTCAGTTCCCTATAGGTTAAGGCAAAGCTCGCACTCTACGCTTGATGAAGTTCTCTTGATGTTGATTGATGTAGTCATAAAGGAAAATAAGGTATGACACGTATCCTCTTAAGTAATGGATGTTTACTTTGATACTTGTGGGTTATGTGCCATGGCAAACTGATCATCAGATCATGTTGTATGCATAATAGGGATTCTTGAAGGATTAATCCGGGGCCCTACAATATTATTCCACCTTCTCCTTCAGTAAGCCAGAAGCAGGATGAGTTATATTTTACTTATGTTGTTTATATAATAGCTGGGCTTATTTAACGACCTTACATCCATATCTTTTTGGGTGAATGTTGTAGCATGTCTCTATAGAACTATTAAGTTATTTATCTTTTGCTGCAATTGCGTCACCCACAGGTGTTTCCCTTTAGATGGATAAATACTTGCTATGTTCCCCTAGCGTCTCCCACCTTAAATATTGATCAGATTTTCAGGTATATCTATGTGGAGGCTACTATGTTGATGAGGCCGATGATGGAGGTAACGACCCTCTTGCATAGAGATTCCGGAGATGGAGATCTCTGAGATCTGTGGGTGATAATGTGCTTATTTATGTGGCATCTTATGCCGATTTGACTCTTAATCCATACCCGGATCCATGTTTTCTGCTTCCGCTTGATGATTTGTTGAGTTATGTATGAGAATATAATCCTAAAATATTATTACTACTATTTATATAAATTTGATTCTTGCCGTAATGGCATTGCGATATTTCTATTTCTTTTAGATGGAATAGCTCTGATGTACTCTTGTATGTCGCTGGTGTACATACTCACATGTGTACGCTACACTCACAGCCAGCCGGTCACGTTTCTTGCACTCAAAGCTATAATCATGAATTTTGGGTTGGATGGTTGGCCAGTACCATGCCCTGCCATTGCGGCCTACTTGTGGGCGGCCTCGTGGCCTCCATGATAGTACATCCTCCCCAGATTCGGGTTATACCGGCTTGTGACTTAGAAACATGAGGTACGGGATTACATCTAGGCCGTAGAGGTGCCACCTCTCCCTCTTCATGGTGGTCACCCCCTTTTCATGGTGGTAACCTCCTTCATCAAGTATGTAACCCCCTCTCTTATTCTCTTTTTAATTGCATGACATTCATAACAAATAAAACACACTTATGGAATTAATAAAACATTTTTAGTTATTTAATATTTGTTAATTCATTCAATTAAAAAACATTAACACTTATCCCCTTGTGTTATTTCGATATTTTGAAATAGTTTTGGTGCTTTTCTAAAACAACCCCTATACTGTCCAATAATTCGGTCCGAGTTTCAAATCCACTCAAAATGCGTCAGCGAAACTTAATTGTGTCACCCCACGGTTAGTGAATAATATGGACATGATCGAGGCACCTCTCCGATCAATAATCATCATCAAGATCTAGATATCCATAATGACTCATTTATTCAACGATGAATCTAGTGATCGTGTGATCCTTTTTCTTAGTAACCAATTCCTTTTGCCTCGCAATATTTTACCTAGTTCAATCTCGTTACCGACAAGTACTCTTTTACTCGTTCCCTGATATAACATTTTGTAACATCCCAAAACTTAATCCAAAGTTAATCAAGATCAAATCTACCCAAATTAGGGTTAACAACAACTTTTCCATTTAAAATAATTAAGCATTCATATGTGTGTGCATTTAAATTAGGAGTTGATTGGAATTGCCATGTTTGAGTGATCCATTGGTTGTAAAATGATTCTAAGGTGAATTAAACATCATCTAGATCATTCCCAAACAAATCCCAAAGAAAAAGAAATCAAAAAGAATAAAATAAAGAAATGGTCATTTGTGCCATTTTAACTCACTAGGACACGTTGGGTGTTCCTAGGACTCAAATGCCAACAGAGACAATTGTGGTTCTTTGCACCCCTTGCTAGTACAAGTAGTGTTGTGCCAAGGCACACTTTGTGATCTCCCAAAATCATTTAAACTCTAATTTAAATGACATTTGAAAATTGAATCTAGTGTATGTATCAAGATCACACTATTTCAAAAACCACTCAAATGAACTCCATTTTAAAATCCCAAGGAAACCTAGATGCTTAAGCATAAGATACATCACTCCACCAAAAAACAACTCAAAATTCAAACAAAAGTTTCTTGCGGCCATTTGATCGAACACCTTGTGCGCACAAATCAAACAAAAACCAAAAACACTAGTGTGAGCAGTGTTCTGCCAAAAGTGTCCCCCACATTGCCACCAAACCCTCTTCATTGCTTCCCCTACCCTTTCCTAGCCCGGAAAAGCACTGTGACCATGACCAAATGGTCATGGACATCAATGACGAGCCCACTCGAGCACCTCAGCGGCGACAACATGCCACATCAGCCGCCAGCCTCGCCCACCTTGCCCAACATGTCGCTTGTGGTCCACCTCCACCGCCAGGCCAGCCCCAGCCCACGGACAGAGCAAGGAGCAGCCTGGAACCGCCACGCCTAGAGCTTGTCTGCCATGCCGACGCTGCTCGTAGAGCACGCACGGTCCCCCGCTCAACCAGACCACGCCTCGCTCCCGCCACCCACCTACATGATCACCACCACCCCAGGAAGCTGCCAGACATGCCCATTTCCTCGACCGTGACCCGTAGACGCCGGCCACCACTTTCCTCGCCGTCGATAGAGACATCATGCGCGCCGCGCCGCTTGCTTATCCTGACCAAAATCCACTGCACACGCACCTCCGTGACACTCGCCAGGGCACCGCCCACCGTCCTAGTCCACCGCCCAAGCCCCTAGCCCGATGTATCGTCGTCACCGATGAGTTCCGCCCATGCCGCACTGCCGCTTCATCGCGCCTATTTAAGGAGGCTTCCCCAGCATGAATTCCTCACACCATTCCCATCAACTCCCCCTCAGAACCCTCCAAGAGCCCCAACAGAGCAAGCCATAGTCCATAGCACCGGAATTTCGCCGGAGTCTGCCGCAGAGGGAGAAGAAGGGAGCCGTTGATCCAGGCCATCTCCCGGGACGCCGCCAGTACCAGGAGAACCGCCATCATCGACTTGTTCGTTCGCCCGCCTCGCCGCACTAGCTGGAGTCCTGGTACGTCCTCAGTAGACCACCACCGGCCGTTTAGGGTTCGGTCTCACCGGCGACAAGTCCGTCGTCGATGACGACTGTGGACCGTTGATCTATGTTCTAATCGTAGTGCCCAGATCGTCCTATACCGCTTCGCATTTAAAGAGTCGCTGACATGCAGGACCCCCTGTCAGCAGCCCTCTGCGCCGCGGAGCACCACTAGGCCGGCCCATTTAGTTTCCCTCGCTGACCCGTTTAATTCAAATTAGGTTTTTCTATTTAGACTTAAAATCAAATATGTCCCTTAGTTCAAAAATCAATTCAAAGAGTTTTACAAATCCAAATGGAGTGATTCAAATTTTGTTGGAAAGGTAATGAAAATCTCTATCCAAGCCCGTTGGATTTAAATCATTTAGAGTTGGAGATCTCGCCTAGTAAAAATAACAAGACAGAAGCATTTGCACATTCAAACATTTTTATAAAATCAACCATAATTGCTTTTGAGTTGATTCCAACTCTCAGATATCACATTTAACCATACCTATCTGAATATGTAATAATATTAAGGTTTTCATGTAGTGACTTTGGACTAGTACCAAATAATGCTATATAGGCATTTCTAGTCACTTTAAATCATTAATTATTAAACTTAAACTTATTAAAATATGATCCAACCTTTAAATCCCAGTCCCGTATGTTAGAATATGTGGTGATGACATGTGTCTACATGATCCCATATTTTAATTGGAGATTATTAAATCTTAGTTAATTTCAATGAGTAGAAATTACTTTTCTCAAATAAAAAGAAGGAAGCTAGTTAATTAAACCTTGTGATGCTTGTGATGATAATAGATCATCAAATGTGTGCCTTAGTATGCTAAGTAGACTAGTTAAGCATTGTTTGGTGATTGTGTATCCCGGATGTATTTATAGACGATAGTACCGACCAAGCTTTCGAGGAGGAGGAGTTCTACCAAGAAGAGGAGGAAGAAAACTTCAAAGACTGCACTAACCAAGGCAAGCCCTCACTAACAATGCAAGCTAACCCTTGCAAGCTAAATAACCTAAGCAAAGATGTCTTAGGCATGCTTTGGTTATACCACTTTGACTATTACCTACCCCAAGTTTTATTTACAAGCTTTACTTTCTGTACTTTACCAAAATCCTTTACTTGTTTGAAGGTAGCATAAAAAGTATAAAACTTGACCTATCTAGTGAGAGTTAGATGTCATTCTATGGCATGAGATTGATCTTAGCATCCCATATTAGTGAACACTCTTAGATGGGAATACTTGGTGAAAATGACTTGTGAAAACCTTGGAATGATCAGTCATTCTATTGAGATGTTTTGACATGTGTTGAGAAACACAAATGGTTTATGATGATGAAAATGTTGAGGCATGAGCCTTAGCCCTTTTTACAAAACTGATGGTTGGGTTCGGATGCGATACCATTCCAATTTTACCATACAACCACAATACCTGAATTGGGTAAGGTTTAGCCGGAAGTTTATATGCATTAGTATTAGTTCCCTCGTGGGAGAGGTTTGAGCTGAGGCTACCTCTCAATGTTGTCCACCTATGCAGTGCCCAAGATGATAGATGGTCATGGTTGGGAGGCCATACTCACAGGAGAGGTGCTTATACTAGGGTGTGTAAAGGAAAGGTTATGTTTGATTATCTGCATACTAAGTATGATGATTCAGGGTTATCCCTGACAGATGTATCGAATCTTGTGGTGAAAGTGTACCACCTCTACAGAGTGTCAAACTATTCGAATAGCCGCGTCCGCGGTTATGGATAGTTGGAGTGGCCATACTGTGCCGTTGTCAGATGTTTTCAAAATGACTTATGATATGAATGATGAATCTTGACTTGACCACAACAGGGTTGTGACTATGACACTAGCTTCCCAACTTAAGTGATTCTAGAATTTTCTTTTATCTTTCTTTGTTTCTGAACTCAGCTTAGGTTTCAAACTTTACTTTACCAACAAACCTAGAGTTAGCATTTCCCACTAGAACTACCTTACTTGTTAGTGATAGTTTGCGAGTACTTAAAGAGTACTCATGGCTTTTGTCCCTAGCTATTACTATGGATAGACTATGAAGGAGACTACCAAGATCAAGGACAGCAGGATGGCTATGATAACTAGGACTATCTTCCATCGTCAGCATTGCTTGTGACCCTGAAGATGGACCCCGCTGCTACGCTTATTAATTATTCCACTACTTGTTGTATTAAGACTAGATCATGAGATCCTTTATTCGTGTAAGACCTTATTATGGTTTGAAATGGATGATGTACTGTGCTATCCAATTTGTTATGTCTCGCAAAAATGGTAATCCTGGGATTGCGACATATGGCATAACATGCATCTAGGATTAAAAATCCGGGTGTTGACACATTTGTTGTGATCAAATCACCTACTTGCAAGTTGTTATGAATGTGATATCACCGACAGGGCAAAGAGTATATCTCTCCATCATCGGGATGGACAAATCCCGCTCTTGATCCACGAGCCTCGACTAACATTTTCTAAGTACCCCCAACAATATCTTTATAATCACCCTGTCATGGTGTGACGTTCGATGGAATCAAAGTACTCTTGTAGTGTTAGTGATTGAAATCAACTCATGGTCTAAGGATTAGTGTTACTTTGAGTGAGATAGCAATATAAACTTTGAAGACATGATCGTTGTCGTTGTATTGGGAACGGCAGTACTTGAGGAGGTTAGATAGAGGTGTGGGGACTAGCAGGGAAGCTATCAACGGCGTCCGCAGGTGAGATTGGATACAAGCGAGCACAACAGGAAGCAAGAAGTACCCAGGTTCGGGGCCCTCGTGGTGAGGTAAAGCCCCTACTCCTGTCGGATCTGACTATGTGGGATACACCAACTACAAGTGCTCCTCGAGTTGTATGTGCTAGCTACTGCCTTAAATGCTAAGAGACCAACCCCTTCTACTGAGGCCTTGCCTCTCCTTGTATAGGCAGAGATGCAACGGTCTCCCTAGCCAATCCGACTAGCGGGCCCCACACGCGGGCCCCAGCCGGCTGGTCATCCACAGTGTCCGGTATGGTATGTCTTATCGGAGTACGAGCGGTATGGCTGTTGTAGGCACAGTGGACGTCGTGCGAGCCCGTCGTCAACACAGGCCACTGTTCCTGCGTCACCCTCGCAAAGTCTTCGGTATGGCCGGGTGGTTGCCAGTCTTGTCATCGAACAGGGCGTACCGTGCACTGATACGCATGTCGTCCTGTCTCACTGATTGGGTCCGGCTACGTCGCCGTATCCGGCTGTCTCTTGCTGATCCGGCTACCGAGTGATAGCCGGCCGGTCTTACCTTGTCCGGCTGCATCTGGTTAGCCGGACGCGATCCGACTGTCTGGTTTCTTGTCCGGTTTGGTACCTGGGGATCATCCCCCCGACACTAGCCCCCGAGCGCGTGTGGATTCCGCCCTTAGGCGAAATGTGCGCGCGCTCCTTCTTGTTTTTGAATTTGCGTCCGGCTGTGCTTGGCGGTTGTGCTACCCGTGACGTCAGTGCTGACGCCGGCCACGCGCGCACGCGCCATCATTGCTCTGCAGCGGGCAGCGTAACGTCCCGTCGCACGTTGCCTCGGGAAACCACTGTCCGGCGCTTCGGTTCCTGCTTCGGGATCTTCGGCGCGTCCTGCTTCGGCACACCGGATCCTGGGCGTCGGTTGGGGTGAGGGCCGTCCGGATGTGCGCCACGTGGCTCCATTGACGGTTGCCCTTTCGGCCCCTTTAAAGGGACGTCGCGGGGGAGGCAGTTCCTTTCCTTCGCTCCTCCGCTGCAGTCTCCTTCTCCCTCGCGTGCTTCTACTCCTGCGCCCTTGCCTTCTACGACGAAGCCCGCTGCGTCGCCCGCTTGTTGTCACCGTCGCTACGGGCCACCGCCAGTCTTCCGTCGTTGTTCCCCCTATCAGCCAGAGATGGCCGCCGACCGCGGGGCTTGGTGTGGCTCCTTCGTCACCGAGGACCACATCGGAGAGTACCACGCCACCCGCGTTCTCCCATCGTCGGAGGAGGTGGCGGTGCGGTTGGCGCCGGCGGGGGAGGTGTCGCCACACCCGGCGGAGGGGGAGCGCGTCATCTTCCTATCCCATCTAGCGCACGGGTTCGCCCTTCCGGTGCATCCCTTCCTCTTGATGTTTCTCGCCTTCTTCGACCTCCGTCTTCACCACCTCGGCGCCAACGCCATCGGGACGCTGGCGCACTTCACGGTGTTCTGCGAGAGCTATCTCGGGATCCAGCCGGATCTCGGGCTCTTCTGCCGGCTCTTTCGAGTCCGGCCGCAGGTGTAGTACACGAAGGGGCCGCTAGTAGTCTGCGGCGGCGCCTCCATCTACTCCCGCTCCCAATCTGGCTACCCCAAGTTCTTGCTTCAGGACACGGTACGGCTGTGGCAGCAGTCGTACTTCTATGTCAAGAACGTCACCAACGTCGACCGGATAAATCTTCTGGCCTTCCAGGATGTCGAGTCCAGCCGGCAGAACTGGGTCTTGAAGTTCCACGGCGACAAGGCGGAGACGGACGTGATGCTGCAGCGCATGCGCTCCCTCGTCACCTGCCGGCTAACCGGTCTAGACATCACTCTTAGTTGGATGTCCCGGCTGATGATGTCGATGCAGCAGCGGGCGCACAAGATGCCCGGCTGTCGCGCCGCGATCCCCGCTACCACAACTTGAAGGAGTGGGTGTGGACGATCACCAAGGAGCGGCTGCCGGAGAACTTGAAGTTCAGTCTGGCGCCCTACAGCCGGGAGAACCGCGCGCCTCGGGTGAATTGCTGTAGCCGGAAACTTTATGTCCTCTTTCTGTGTTGTTTCCCTATTCTGTCTGACTGACTTCTTGTATTCGGCAGATCTTTGCTTGCATCCTTCGTGAGGAGGGCGAGGCTCCCCTCGTGGTATTCACGCCTGACTTGCCTGAGTCGCGTGCTCAGCGGTCCGGCGAGGAATCGGACGGGGACGGCGATGCCTTCCCTAGCCGGAATGACGAGCCGGCTACCGACCCGCACGCGGAGGTGCACGAGGAGGAAGAGGCCGCGCCGACCGTGGACCCGGCGACGCGCTCCATGACGGACGGCGAGGCAGGCGGGAGCGGCTCCAGTCGTTTCGGCTCCCGCTGGCCTGCGACGGAGGAGCCGGCTCCCAAGAGGAGTCGGTCCGGCACCCTGCCGCCAAGCCGTCTTGGCCGGAAGAAGGGGCCGCCCCCAGTTGTGCCGGGGTATGTTCTTTCTCCCCCCTTTTTCTTTTGGTGCCCTCCGTCTGCTTGCCCTTTTTTCTTCTTTTTCTAACTTTGGTTTATTTTGCCTTTGCCTTCTCCTCCTTCTCTTTAGCATGCTGGTCTCTTTCGGAGCCGCGAGCCCGGCACGAGCGTCGGCCGGGTTGCCGCCCCGTGCCCTGGCTGCGCCAACCGGCGCCCCTCCTTCTTCTGAGGCGCAGCCCTCGCCTCCCTCTCGAGCTGAGTCGACCGCCCCCGCCCAGCCGGAAGGTCCTCAGCCGGAAGGGGAGCCCTCCTAGCCGGAAGGCTCCTCTGCAGGCACACAGGGGGCTACCGGCAAGGAGCTCGTCGTTGTTGGTGATGATAACTCCGACGAGGAGCCTGGGGAGGAATGGCAAACGGCGGTGGTTGTAGTGAAGGAGTCCTTGGCCGTGAATACCGTGGACGATGACGCTTCCTCCGCCGCCTTGCTGTCGGACCTTGCCGCCACGCTCGAGCTGGCGGTGAAGGAGATCCGGCTGCTGGAGGCCGCAGCCGGCGGGAACCGGACATTGGAGCAGAACCTTGCTACCGCCAACGGGACTTCCCAGAGTAAGTTCTCCTCCTTTTTTTACTGATAGCCAGAATTTCCGCAGGCATCCTCGTGTGCGCTCAGCGCGAGATCGATCGCTTGAAGAAAGTGAACAACTGGCTGAGAAAGTCCAATTCCACTCTGCGGCTGCAGAACAAGGATTGGCACGCGAGGGTAGACGGTCTAGAGGCCACCATCAAGGAGCGCTACGCCTCGCTCGCTAGCCGGGCCGAAGCCTTCACCCTTCTCGAGGCCCAGAACAAGGACCAAGAGAAGGAGATCAAACGGCTGGCGATCAAGGAGAAGGCCCTAGTGGAGGAGCTGATGCAGGTCGGCCACACTACCAAGGGTGAGTTCCTTTTCCCATCTTCCTTTCTTTCCGGATTTGGTAGTCGGATCTGACCCCTCTTTTCTAAGAGCCTTTTATCCCAGCATAGACCTGCTGGCCTACAACCGGCTGCAGGAGAACTGGCCGAGAGCGCAGCCGATGGCCCAGGAGCTCATCGTCCTTCTTGGCGAAGAGGCCGCCAAGCTTCGTCACGCGGCGCTAGACGTCTTCTCCTTCATGTGGCCGGAAGCTCCGGTTCTGGAGACAATGGCGCAGTTGGCCGCGAAGGTGGAAGAAGTGCCGGCTGCGATGGACCGGCTGCGGGAGTTGGCGCGGGCAAGAGCAGAGATGGCTCTGGCCCTCATGCTCTCCTGGTACAAGGATGCCCGTGTCGAGAAGATCGACGGTGGATTTCGTGCCGGAGCCGATCTTGCCGCCATCCGCCAAGCCCATCCGGAGCTCCGCGGATCCGCCATCAAGATTGCCGACTACGTGGATCCCGACGAGGCGCTCATCGACTCGGAGTCCGTCGGTACTCCCGACGTGGAGGGCCTGATGCCACCGCCCGCAGGCGCCGGAACCGGATCAAGCTCTGCGCCTCCTCCGCCGACCGAAGCTTCTGCCGGCCAAGATCCCCCTCACGGCAAAGGTCCTGCCGTCTAGTTATTGCCCCGACATGCCGGGTGTATTTGTCTTCTCTTGCATGTTCACGAACCTTGTCTGTTTGATGTCGGGTAACTTATGGGAGCTTCGTCTCCCTTTTGTTTGTTAACATTGAAATTCTTGAGTCTCCCTTAACTTGTGCGTTGAGTTTCCTTTTGATATTTTGCCGGCTTGCTCTGCCCGGCTAACCTCGTCCGGCTACACACTCTTAGCCGGACGAACTACACCTCCAGTGGGGGCGCGCTAGCGCACCCACTGGGTGTAGCCCCCGAGATTCGGAGTAGCTGGCATAGCCAGGTGCTTCGAATCTTCCTTATTTTTCCCAAGTCTTCTAACTTTATTTGACTGGCCTCGTCCTAGTCGGCTACTTTCGTCGGCTGAACGCCTTCAGCTGGGGGAACTAACATTCAAGTGGGGGCGCGCTAGCGCACCCACTGGGTGTAGCCCCCGAGATTCGGAGTAGCTGGCATAGCCAGGTGCTTCGAATCTTCCTTATTTTTCCTTGCTCCTTGCCTTGCCCTCACCTGGGCTCCGAATCGGCCGGCTAAACGCCCTTAGCCAGTCAGGGACTACCAGGCTCTGCTGGGGGCGCGCGAGCGCACCCAGTGGGTGTAGCCCCCGAGATTCGAAGTGCTTGATGAAGGCAAGGACTTCAAATCTTCTTTCCTTCTCCTGAATTCCGACTCGGGTAGTCGGAAAAGAATGTACATACGCATACACACATGTCCACATAGGTTAGTAGGTTAGTCTGTCAAATTGTAGCCGGAAAATGGCTTGTTTTTTCGAACACTGGTTTGTCCCTTTCTAGACACTTAGTCGCTTTCTCATGTGCTCTGCTGTTTTCGCTGCGTCCTTGTCGGGCAGCCGGGTTGCGGTCTGCAGCCGGAATCGAAGGGAGCTGACAGTACATTGCACACGGTACTAATGGCTTAGCAGCTGGATTGGTTCGAATCAGTCGTAGGGCCGGGACGCGCGGTCTGCTGCGTCTCTTCCCTGTTTTTCGTGTGGGATGCCTCGGGCTTTTGCTCTTGCTAGCCGGACAGCCGGGTTGCATTCTGTAGCTGAGACGAAGAGTGGGCCTCTGACATCGTCACACACTACTCAGCCGGTTTGTTAACTTAGTAGGCCGGGCCAGCCGGCGAGCCCCCGGGTAGGGGTTGCCGGAGCCAGAAAATTTGAACCGGAAAACAGGTGCACACACATTTCTAGTAAGGAGCCCCCGAGATTCTCGTGGGGGTCCGCATTTTCATTCATGGGGTTTTCGGGATACATACACTGCCTGACGACTAGGTGTAAAACGGGCGCAGCAGGGCCGCATTCCAGGGACGCTTGGTCTCCTCGTCTGATTTGTCCATCTTGTTCTTGCGTGGCTGCTGCGCGTCGATGAGGTAGTAGGACTCGTTGGGCAGCGCCCGGCTGATGATGAAGGGGCCCTCCCAGGGTGGTGATAGCTTGTGCATGCCCTTTGTGTCTTGCACCAGCCGGAGAACCAGGTCGCCCTCGCGGAATGCGACTGGGCGGATCCGGCTTGAATGGTAGCGACGTAGTCGCTGCTGGTACAGGGCTGATCTAGACAGGGCCAGCTCGCGGGCCTCCCCTAGGAGGTCCACTCCGTCCTCCCGTGCCTCCCTGTTGGCTTTTTCGTTGTACAGGAGCTTGCGAGGGGAGTCGAACTCGATGTCGGCGGAGAGGACGGCTTCCGATCCGTAGGCCAGGAAGAATAGCGTGTAGCCGGTTGACCTATTCGGCGTGGTGCGGAGGCTCCATAGCACAGCCGAAAGTTCTTCGATCCAACATCCAAGTGACCGCTCTAACGGCTCGATGAGGCGTGGCTTGATGCCGACTAGCACCAAGCCGTTTTCTCTTTCAACTTGCCCGTTGGATTGCGGGTGCGCGACAGAGGCAAGGTCCAGTCGGATGCCCTTGTTGCTGCAATACTGGGCAAAGGCCCCCTTGGCGAAGTTCGTGCCGTTGTCGGTGATGTTGCTGTTGGGGTAGCCGAAGCGGTTGATGATGTCGGTGAAGAAGGTAACAACCGTCGCTCCATCCAGCTTCCGAATAGGCTTGGCCTCGATCCACTTTGTGAACTTGTCCACCGCTACCAGTAGGTGGGTCATGCCCGCGCGTGCTCGCTTGAAAGGACCGACCATGTCGAGGCCCCAAACTGCGAAGGGTCAGGTGATCGGTATGGTCTTGAGTACCGAAGTTGGCATGTGCCTGAGCTGCCCGAAGCGTTGGCACCCATTGCATGCGCGGACCAGCTGCTCAGCGTCCTCGAGGGCGGTGGGCCAATAGAAACCATGGCGGAATGCCTTGGCGACTATCGCCGTTGACGAAGCGTGGTGCCCGCACTCGCCCTGGTGGATATCCTTGAGTAGCCGGTAGCCCGTGTCCACATCGACACATCTTTGGAAGATACCAGATACGCTACGCTTGTACAACACGCCGTTTATGATGGTGTACGTGTGCGCACGGCGCCGGATTTTCCTGGCCTCCACCTCGTCGTCCAGGAGTTCTCCATTGGCGATGTAGCTCATGAAGGGCTGTGCCCAGGATGGCACTTCTCGAATGACGAGGACGCTCCTGTCCTCCAGCTGGCGGATGTCGGGGGGTCGTCCGGGTGGCGTACCCAGGACGGCAGCCCCCGAGCCACTAGGCGAGGCTGCAGCCCCTGGGTCTTGTGAGCCGGGAGGCACTGCCTGGCTGGAATTGGTGCTTCGAATCTTCTTCTTCGGCGCTTCTGCCGGCTCTGCTTCTGCCGTTCTGTCAGCCAGAACGCTTCCTGCCTAGACGACGGAGTCTGATTCTGGTGACGGGTTGATGGATGGCTTGCGCAGGTGCTCCAAGGAGACCCCTGGTGGGATGGCCTGCCTGGTGGATCTGATCTTGGAGAGCGCATCGGCTGCCTCGTTGTTGATGCGGGGGACGTGGTGAAACTCGCACCCGTCAAAGGAGGCGCTAAGCTTCTAGATGTGGAATTGGTAGAGAGCCATGTTTGCATCTCTGGCGTCCCATTCTCCGGACACCTGCTGCACCACCAAGTCCGATCACAGAAGCACAGGATCCGGTTGACACCGATCTCCTTGGCAAGCCGGAGCCCGTGCGCCAGTGCCTCGTATTCGGCTATGTTGTTGGAGGCCTTGAAGTGGATCTGCATCACGTACTCCAGTCGGTCTCCTTTGGGCGAGGTGAGCACGATGCCGGCTCCCAAGCCCCCGAGCATCTTTGACCCGTCGAAGTGCATCCGCCAGTGGTCCAAATCCGGAACCGATGGGAGATACTAGGTCTCGGCCCAGTCGATGAGGAAGTCCGCCAACGCTTGCGACTTGATCCTGAGCCGAGGCTCGTACTGGATGGAGTAGGCGGCGAGCTCGATGGCCCACTTGGCAACTCGGCCGGTGGCGTCCTTGTTGCCGAGGATTTCCGAAAGGGGTGCAGTGCACACGACCTTAATCGGGTGCTCCTGGAAGTAGTGCTTGAGCTTCTTGCATGCCAGGTACACATCGTAGCACATCTTTTGGTAGTGGGGGTAGTTCTGCTTGGAGAGGGAGAGAACCTCGCTGAGGTAGTAAACGGGTCTCTGAACCGGCTGAGCGTTGCCTTCCGTAGGGCGCTCCACCACCAGGACGACGCTGACGACCCGGCTGATGGCTGCTATATAGAGCAACATCGGCTCCTTGCTAGTTGGCGTGGCTAGGATCGGTGATGTGGATAGCATGCGCTTGAGGTCGTCAAACACGATGTCGGCTTGCGAAGTCCAGGAGAACTTGTCCGTTTTCTTCATCAGCTGGTACAACATGAGTGCCTTCTCCCCCAGCCGGCGGACGAAGCGACTGAGGGAAGCCAGGCATCCGGTGAACTTCTGGACCCCAAGCAGGTTCGTGGGCGGCTGCATCCTCTCGATGGCCGCGATCTTCTCCGGATTCGCCTCGATACCTCGTTGTGATATGAGGAAACCGAGTAGCTGGCTAGACGGTACTCCGAAGACGCACTTCTCTGGGTTCAGCTTCATCTGGTACTGGCGGAGGTTGCCAAATGTCTCTCCCAGATCCTCGAGGAGGGTACGCTTCTCCTTGGTCTTGATGACAACGTCATCCACGTAAGCGTGCATGTTTCGGCCTATCTGCGAGTGCAAGCATTTCTGCATACATCGCTGATAGGTGGCGCCTGCGTTCTTTAGGCCGAAAGGCATGGTTACATAGCAGAAAGCCCCGTAGGGGGTGATAAATGATGTCTTAATCTGATCGGCCGGGTTTAGCCGGATCTGATTGTACCCGGAATAGCAATCTAGAAAAGACAACAAATCATAGCTGGCCGTGGAATCGATGACTTGATCGATACGGGGCAAGGCGAAGGGGTCTTTCGGGCATGCCTTGTTCAGGCTGGTGTAGTCGATACACATGCGCCAGGTCTTGTTCTTCTTCAACACCAAGACTGGGTTCGCCAACCAGTCCGGGTGGTACACTTCCATGATGAACCTGGCTGCAAGGAGCCGGGTGATCTCGTCACCGATTATCTTTCTCTTCTCCTCTGCGAACCGGCGCAGGGGTTGCTTGACCGGCTTGGCATCCGGACGCACATGAAGTGAGTGCTCGGCGAACTCCCTCGGCACACCCGGCATGTCCTTGGGGGACCATGCGAAGATGTCCCGATTCTCACGGAGGAAGTCGACGAGTGCGCCTTCCTATTTGTTGTCCAAGCCGGCACCAATGGTGACGAACTTAGTCGGATCGGAGGGGTCGAGCATGATTCTCTTTGTCTCCTTTGCCGGCTAGAAAGCTCCTTCTCCAGCCGGTTTGCTGCTAGCCGAAATGTCCTGCTGGGCCATGGCCACACTGCGCATGATCACGCATTTTTCTTCGGCTATGATGAGGGCCTCCGCTAGTTTGGAACCATCTGAGGCGCACTCCATCGACCGCCTGAAGCAGCCGGCGACGGTGATCACGCTGTGGGGTCCCGGCATCTTCGTCTTGAGGTATGCGTAGTGGGGGATGGCCATGAACTTGGCGAGGGCGGGGCGCCCGAGGAGAGCATGGTAGGAGCTCGTCAGATTTACCACCTCGAACCAGATTGGTTCGCAGCGGAAGTTCTCCTCGGTCCGGAAGATGACGTCCAGCTGGATTTTCCCCAGCGGGGCGCAGGCTGGCCCCGGCAGTACACCATAGAACGTCGTGGTAGTCGGGCGCTGGTCGCTTTCGCGAATGCGCAGCTTCTCCAGCGAGGACTGGTAGAGGAGGTTGAGGCTGCTGCCTCCGTCGATGAGGACGCGCGAGAATCGGCAGGTGTGCGCGTTGGAGATGATGAGAGGGTCGAGCACCATGGCATAGCCCCTGGGAGTCGGCAGATGCTCAGGCTGATCCGCCCGGCTCCAGGTGATGGGGGTTTCCGACCAGTTCAGGTACTGGGGGACCGGAGAGACGATGGCATTGACCTCCTTGGAGCTTCGCTTGTGGTTGTGCTTGTCGTCCTGCTCTGTCTCGAAGATGTGGTAGGCGGCGTGCGGCTGGGGGTAGCCGTTGTTGTTGTTGCCGGTGTTGCCGCCGTTACCATCATTACCGGCTCCCCTAGCCGGTGGTGGAGGTCCACCCGGTGGGGGAGGCGGGAGACGAGGCTGGTTGCCCTGGTCCTTTAGCTGGCGGGTCCAGCTGCAGTTCCGGGTGGTGTGCGTAGCCGGTTTGAAGGGACCGCTATACCACTTGCACGGGCCGTCAAACATCTGGTCGAAGTTGAGCCGTGGCTTCTGCCTTCTTGCCTCATTAGCCGGTGCGTCGGGCGCACCCTCCACAGCATTGACCTGTCGCGCGTGGTAGCGCGGCTTCTGCTGTCCAGCCTGGCGGTCCCCATGGAACCGGTTGTCGTTGCCGTGGCGCCTGGAGGATCCGGCTTCTCCTGCCGGGTTGCTTGGTCGGTCGCGAGCCGGCTCCATGGGAGTTGGACGGCCATCTGCTTTTACTCGGAGGGGCTTCTTCATGGCGGCATCCGCCGTGGCGTACTGGTCCGCAACCGTCATGAGCTCCGCCATGGTTTTCGGCTCGTCACACAGTAGCCGGTGGCGAAGCATGGTGCCCTCTCGGCAACCTTCGATGAAGAAACTGATGGCTTAGCTCTCCAAGATTCCCTCGCAAGTATTGCGCAGCTCCGTCCACTTGGCGAGGTACTCGCGGTCGGTCTCGCGGTCGCCCTGGACACACAAGGCCAGGTCGCGCGGGCGCCCTGGACGTTTGTACGTGCCATTGAAGTTGCGGACGAACAGCTTCTCGAAGTCAGGCCAGGCGTTCATGCTGTTGGGCGCAAGGCTATTGAGCCATGTCCTTGCCGACCCGGTTAGCATGAGGGGGACATAGCGCACAGTTGTGCGCTTGTTCCCGTGGGCGATGCCGACTGCCGTAGCGTAGTCGGTCAACCAGTCTTCCGGCTTCATGTTGCTGTCGTACTTGGGGGTGTCCCTGGGCAGGGAGAAATTATCCGGAAACGGCTCGTTTTGGATGCGGGGTCCGAAACAAACAAGGCCGGTTGAATATTCCTCCTCCGTGACGCGCGCTTGAGCGAGGAGCTCGATGCGGTCGCGGGCATCCGGACAATCCGGGTTGGGCGCTCCCACCCGGCCCGATAGACGGGAACCGGCTGGTCTGGGCGCTCCGGCTGGCGGAGGGGGAGGTGGCGGGTTGCTGTTCACTGTCTGCTCCTGGCACGGCTGGCCCCTGTTACCGGAGCTGCGATGCCTGCTGCGGGCCCTAGGCCGCTGAGGGGAGGACGCCTGTTGGGTGTCGCGCGGCGCGCCCCTGCTTTTGGTAGGTTGCTTGCTCCCCCTGGAGTAGCTAAGGTCTTCCTGCATCTGCCGGTTGGCGCCGGCCTGCTCGTCCGCGACGCGGAGGAGCTCCTGCACGTGAGCGTGCTGGCGGGCCCGCTCCTCGCCCTCCAGGCTGGGTAGTTCCTCTGCCGCGGCTCGCGCCGCCCGCAGGTTCTTGATGGGCGTGTTGTAGGTGGGCCATGTGAGGGCAGGCATGGGATCCGAATCCCCGTCCTTTTCCAGTCTACCGCTCAGCTCACCGCCCCGACGCCGTACCTGGCCGCGCCGGCTCGGCTCCGCGGTAGCCGGAGTAAGGCCGTGCGTGCGGTCGTACTCGCGCCGGGTGATCTCGAGTTGCTTGCGACCTGCCGCTAGCTCCATGGCCTACTGGAGGAGGATCTGTCTCTCCATGGTGAAGTTGGCCTCCGCTTCCTCCGGGTCATCCCCGAGGTTAACCGGCGTTAGGAGCCGATCAATGGCATCCTCCACCGGGTTCCGAGGCTGCGGGGGAGCGGAAGTTCCGACCTCGTCCGCGCCTTGCTCCCGCGGCTGGCGGGGATGGGAGCTGGAACCGGCCATCATGACCTCCACGCCGCGGGATGCAGCGGAGGCGCTGCCGCCTGAGCGCGGCAGCTCCGCGACAGAGACGATTTCCCTAGGGAAACGCTCCGGGACGGTGGAAACGTAGACGGGGAGATCGCCGAATAGCAGGACGGTGCTGTTCACCGGGAAGGAGGTTCTGGCGAAGCAGGAGGCGTTGTCGATGACGCAGTCGAACTTGCCAAGCGTGAGCACCAGCCCGGAGCGGAGGCGCTGCCGCCTGAGCGCGGCAGCTCCGCGACAGAGACGATTTCCCTAGGGAAACGCTCCGGGACGGTGGAAACGTAGACGGGGAGATCGCCGAATAGCAGGACGGTGCTGTTCACCGGGAAGGAGGTTCTGGCGAAGCAGGAGGCGTTGTCGATGACGCAGTCGAACTTGCCAAGCGTGAGCACCAGCCCGGAGGCCACGCGCTCACCGGCTGAAGTGCAGGTTCCCGTGCGGAACGTGACTCCGGTCGAAGCCATCTTGCCCCACGGCGGGCGCCAACTATCGTTGTATTGGGAACGACATTACCTGAGGAGGTTAGATAGAGGTGTGGGGACTAGCAGGGAAGCTGTCGACGGCGTCCGCAGGCGAGATTGGATACAAGCGAGCATAGCGGGATGCAAGAAGTACCCAGGTTCGGGGCTCTCGTGGTGAGGTAAAGCCCCTACTCCTACCGGATCTGACTATGTGGGATACACCAACTACAAGTGATCCTCGAGCTGTATGTGCTAGCTACTGCCTTAAATGCTAAGAGACCAACCCCTTCCACTGAGGCCTTGCCTCTCCTTATATAGGCAGAGATGCAACGGTCTCCCTGGCCAATCCGATTGGCGGGCCCCACACGCGGGCCCTAGCCGGCTGGTCATCCACAGTGTCCGGTATGGTATGTCTTATCAGAGTACGAGCGGTATGGCTGTCGTAGGAACAGTGGACGCAGTGCGAGCCCGTCGTCAGCATAGGGCACTGTTCCTACGTCACCCTCGCAAAGTCTTCGGTATGGCCGGGTGGTTGCCAGTCTTGTCATCGAACAGGGCGTACCGTGCACTGATACGCACATTGTCCTGTCTCACTGATTGGGTCCGGCTACGTCGCCGTATCCGGCTGTCTCTTGTTGATCCGGCTACCGGGTGATAGCCGGCATGTCTTACCCTGTCCGGCTGCATCTGGTCAGCCGGACACGATCCGACTGCCTGGTTTCTTGTCCGGTTTGGATACCTAGGATCATCCCCCCGATAATCGTATTGCTAAACCTACTTTGGGTGAATGCTCATGACATCATTCTCCAATGACATGACCTTATTATTAACAACATCCAATGTTCATGATCAGAAAACCTTGATCATCCATTAATCAACAAGCTAGTGTAATGAGAGGCATTACTAGGAAACTTTTCTATTTGTTTATTAAACACACATGTATTAATATTTCCAGTTAACACAATTATAGCATGAGAAATAAACATTTATCATAAAATTGGAATAAGATAATAACCATTTATTATTGCGTCTTGGGCATATTGCTTTCAACCAACCTAGTATATATGGAGTCCAATCAGTTTTGGTGTGTAGTTATCATCACGAAAATGATATAACTATCAACTAGTAGTTACCTATTTAGCATATACTTACCCATTAATCCACGATAAATACCATCCCAAGGTGTCAATCACTTATAAATCTAAGCTATAACTTTTAAGCTCGAAACCCAAAAATAACAACAAAAAGTGAGATCTAATTACAAGTTGAAACTACTTATTCCCATAGTGGGTAACTTATTACATTCTGGATAACTCACCTGTTACAGATGAGTAACTTTTGTGTCTGATAAAAAGTCATCAAAACATATCAATATTTGATCTATTTTGAATATCTCGCCGCGACTAGTCTAATAGTAAAAATGGATTCTAAATCAAATAAAGGGTTCGACCTACAAAATATTTTAAAGTTTCTAATTTATCATTTAATGTTTCTAACATCAACAACTTAGTACTTTAGTCCGTATGCAAAACTTTCATCACATGCTCGGGAGTAAGGTCCCAATAGTGCACGAAAAATTCAGTATCAGCTCGTTAGGATCCTCACACAGGAGTGGAGGCGATTCAGACATGTAGCTATCAGAGCGTCCACTGGAATTTGCAATCCATAGGGAATCTATATGTATTAGTGTCCTATATATATTTGTCCCTCCTTTTGAATGAATAAGAGATCTTCATTTTACGTGTTTTTCTTTGAACAAGAATTACTTAAAACATATAAAGGTTATTGGTATAAAATTAGCATCATTAGAAAGTGTTTTTAATACAAATCCAAAGATACTAATTATGTGCAATGTAATCCAGACTCCATTGCTGTTTTTTAATCAAAATTCGTCTTGGATTACATGTGTGTTTTATTCATTGAAACAGAGGTAGTACTCCCTCCGATTTTTATTACTTAGCTTTCTAGGATTTTTGAACTAAAACTTGATCAACTTTGACTAGAATATAGGAAAATATATCAATTCTTATTATTCCAAATGAATATATTATGAAAACATAGCTTATAAAGATTCCAATTTATAAGGGTTAACCTCAAGGGTGACCCAATCTTCACGGATCTCTTGGTCAAATCGAGGAAGGACGCGAGGGAAAGGGGGAAGGAAGCGAAAGAGAACACACACCTCACGAAGAACACGATGAACGCACACCAATACAACACAATACAAGGCTAATTGCTCCCGCTAGTGGCCACCGGTCCGATAGAATCCTCGGAAAGAAAGATTAGTCAACGTGCTTCCGTCAATCCCAAGCGGAGAGGTAAAAATAACTTGGGGAGGGTCTTGACATCTATGCTCATGCACTCGCAAACGTAGGCCTTATACAATGTTCGATGCGCTATGAAAAGTCCAACGAGATTGCTGACAATAGTCGGTCCCCTTTGTATAGGGGATGAGGAAAAACTAGAGATTCCACAAAGGGTTTGTCTTCTAGTATATCATCTATGCCTAAAGGGTACAATAAGGCGTGGGGGATCTACATTTAGGCCAGCCAATAGAATAGGGATAGTTTGGCCATACATCTAGGGTTTGGATCAGAATAAGGGGTACATGGGCCAAGGGCCCAGCATTTGGCACACATGCCCATTCACTCAGGCCGGAGACTCTGGTGTAGAGGGCCAGAGATTTCGGGGTAGTCTCCGGGGTGGACTCCGGGGTCCTCGCTATATCCTTTAGAAGTGGGGGTAGAGTCCTGGCCGGAGTCATGGTGCTCTCCAGGGTTATCTCCGGAGGGATGTACTGGGATCTTGTAGCGTTGGTCCGTAGTCTTGGCCAGAGTCCATGGGGAGTTGGGACAAAGACTCTAGTGTGGGAGGCTGGAGACTCCGGGATTTAGGGTTAGAGACTTTGGCGCTTATGTTGCTGCTTCGCCCATCTCCTCTTCCAAGCCACCGTATTGTGAGGCTTGATGCTTCACGCTTCCTCCCTTGTCTCTGTACTTGTCGGTGTGAACCTATTATGGTCATGGGATGGAGTATGAAGTAGTATACCATTCAATAGGATAGGAAATGGACTCGTGTAGAGGATAAGATTCACCTTTGTAGTCCATGATGACTTGGCATAAGTGGAAGTGCTTGATATGGCAATGACCGTAGGTCGGGTTGTATCACCAATACTATAAGTTTTACATCATAGATACTTTTATTTATCGATTAATCTGATAAGGAAACATTCCCACCGTAACCCTTCTGTCCGATGTTGTGTTGTGATCCACGCATGATGCATCGTACACCTAGGGGAGCTGCATTGTTCTTAGCTGTCACTGACAAGTGGACCCAAAACATCATCCTAAAGCTGAGCGGGTAATATGGTACCTATGTGGTTCTCATTCGAGCCGAGATATTGAGAGAGGTGGAGAAGAGATATGGGGACAGTGAGAGAGGTGCATGACGTAGAGGCGTCGTCGAATGTGGTCGAGAGGGGTTGATGGATTTCGCCGACGATGAGCGGTGCGAGATGGGGGGCACGAAGATACAACGGAGGAGTTGGGGATGCGGGGTGCCGGCTTGAGGATCTCGCGCTGCAACAGCTCGACCCGCGGCGATGGTGTCCGGGAGGCACACACCCACAACATCGTCCTAGCTGTCGAGACTAGTGAGATCAATGAGCTCGACGACGAGGTACACGAAGGGCGCCGCTTAGAGGAGGGGAGCTAGCGCACATGGACATGACCTCCAAGGAAGACCTCAGAGCCCTCGATGCGACAATGGCAGCCTGGTCTCGTGGCATGGATGAGAAAATGGTGAGCTACCGCGACGGCTCTACTGGAGCTAGACCACTCCCTCGCGGCCTGATGAGTGAGCAGTCCAACTTCTCATGATGCCGTCTTGATCCCCTATTTTCACCTTCTCATCTAGTTTCACCTTGATGATAAAGATGATACAAATGGCATCAAGGTATCACATGTATCTCCATGTTACCGCTGCTCTAGAGTATCATGCTAGATGATTTTGTTCACCTAATTTTGTGTTTGGGGCTAGACAATGATGTGGATGAATTTTAGTGAGCCATGAGTGGTGTTGAGAGGGAATTAGCGCACATAACAGAGGCTGTGTTTTCTTTATCCAGAGATTTAATATTTTTTCATGGTACTTACGAGTGATTATCATAGCATAATCTGGTAGCTAAATAAAATATTGTGGTGATTATTATCTACTCAATAGCTTTGTAATTAGATAACCTGGCAACTATTACTAGATAAACATGCAGTGAGTAAATACCGTGGTGGCAGTTTTATCTACTGAACACAATAAAAACCTGGTGACTATCATCTCGTAATCTGGTAGCTATCACCTCGTAATCTGATAGCTAGCTATTATCTAGTAATATGGTAGCTATCATTTAATAATTTGGTAGCTATCATCTTGTAATATGGTAGCTATTATCTAGTAATATGGTAGCTATCACTTGAGAATATGGTAGCTATCATTTGGTAATTTGGTAACTATCATCTGTTAATCTGGCAACTATCATCCGGTAATCTGGTAGCTAGCATATGGTAATATGGTAGTTATTATCTAGTAATCGGGTGGCTATCATCAGGCAATCCGGTTATCTTTTGTTGCTGGAGTGGTGTATGCTTCCACTTTGACCACTTTTCTCTGGCCATGTATAATCTAATAGTCATCACATGTTAACCTGGTAACTATGACCAAATAACCTGGTGGCTATTATTGAACATTCTGGTAATTACATATGGAGAACCTGGTAGTCGTATAGTGAACCCTAATAATTTATTTTATAAGACGGCCCGATTGCTCATTTCGAGTGAACCTTGATAATTTTTTTATTACACTGCCCGATTGCTCATTTCGTAGCATTTCAAAAACTAGTAGTTGTTGCAAATAAACCTAGTGTTAGTTACTGTCTATAACCTTGCAACCAATCGCTTGATAACTTTCATAAATTTTTGCAGATGGATGGATCATCATCTTGGTGATGATTGTCGATAACACTTTCAAAGGAGAGGAGGGGTGCATCATGAACACGGAGAGAGTTATGCCAATTTGTGGCAGCCTTGCAGACATAGTTTTAAAAACCAGACCGGTTCGGTGGTCCGACCACAAAAAATCTGAATGGACAGCCTCACCGGTTTTTTAAAAGGCAACAGTCTAAATAACAAAAAACCAATGGAAAAAATGTGTCGCGACATGAATCGGACTTACAACCTTCTGCTAATAAAAAATAACACCAACTATGGCCCCATAACACTTAGGATCACCACCTTTTGTGATTACACATAGAAATACACCCTACATATACCTTTTTGAATATTTTAATCTGAAATTTGATTAAATTTTAATTAAATATATCGGTTTTTGTCTCCATCGAACCAGAAGAACCGGTGGTCCAACCAGTGAACTAATGAACCAATTGTCTCACCGGTTCGATCATTGGTCCGGTTTTTAAAACTATGTTTGCAGATAGTGGTGGATGACCAATGATTTTTGGCTTCTACAAGTTCAATTGATAAACTTGAGCTTTTGAAAGCTTCTGGATTATGTCTTGTTCTACCAGCTTGCATGACTTTATAGTCAGTTTGCTAGCAAAATACTATGTGTCCACACAATAGTAGAGCACAAAGAAGCAATAGTACCACATCGTACCATAGCAAGAAGCGTATTTATTGTCCTTTTGTTCCACACATGAGCGGGGAGCGGGTTACCTAGTCTGTCACTCGTGTCGCATGCCTACAATGACTCACTGACCAGGGTGGCTCACTTCGGGTTAGAGCTATGCTTCATGGGCAACCCAGTTAGGGAGAGAAGTTGGAAGCCCATCCAGCTACGGGAAGGTCCAGAAGACTTATCGACTTAAGCCTGTAGGTAAACTTGTAATCCAAGATGTACTATGTAACCCACTCTATATCATAGCTGGACATGACTCTCCTATAACCCTAGGACCGGATGATTATATAATCCATCCTAGGGTCATCCTTTAGGGCATCCGCAATCAACCTCAACTCACACAGATGAAATCTATCTTGTAATATGTACTTCTGGCTCTACCGTATCACTGGATTGCTAGCAGGAGTAGGTTATGTCCACCACAGACAGATTTGAACCTAGGTGAGCTTGTGTTCTTAGCGTCCTGGACCAACATACATTTCACACCCCCACATCTTTCCACGCCCCGATGACCCCCTCATGGCATACTTGTCTTCAATCTGATGACAGTTGGTGCCCACCGTGGGACAGGTGACCTTCAGAGCAGCGTTCTGGGCGGAATCTGCGTGAATCAGAATCGGTGAAACAATCACCGATAGTCAGGTTCTCTACGCCAGCAATGTCCCTCTTGTCGTTCTCGATGAGACCTCGATTCCGTCTAGGAAGACCGTGACTATATACACAATCATGTATTTTGGCGAGATCTTTGTTTACCTCGCTTTCGCTGAACCTGCCCAACCCACCCAGCGGTGTGTATAGAGGCAGAAGAAACTTCTAGATCTGCTTTGTTCGTGGAGGCAGAAGAGTTTCAGATATCATAAATCCCTAATCCCACCCAGCTCGCACCTGAAGCGGAGATCATGGAGAAGATCGGATCTAAAGAAGATCTCCCTAAGAGGTCGAATCTCGGGAAGATCAAAGCTACAACAACTCCAGATCCGGCTATGTCGATGCTGGAGCAGGGAAATCGCTCCTGAGGCACACCGTGAAGTGGATGATGTTGAGTGTCATAGTCAACACGGATGTAGTTCTCGAGTCAATAAAACATTTCGAGGAAGCCAACGAAGAAGGCCTCACCTACCTCAGAGCACATGGATCAACCTTTGTTGGATACATTGGCTCTGGATCTGGCTCTGTCGATGTTGGAGACGACAATGACACGGTGCTGGACGCAATCGGAACAAACACCGACAAACTAGCTTCCCCGAGGGAATCCATGATGTCGGTAGAATTCCGAGCGTTTGAAGCAGAAATTGAAGAGGAGTTCACCTCCAAGGCTGCAAAAGAAGGAGAAGTCTGGATCTAAGTCCCTACAATAGTAGGGATGAAAGATACGACAAAAACTCTCCTGACCCGTAAGATGATATGGATCTCGAAGAAAATCCCATCCAGATGTCCGAAAGTACTGATAGAAGCTTGACTCCAGGATTCGGACCAAAAGTTGTCTTTGCCACGGGTACCAATAAGTCTAGCAAGGCAAAGAAAAAGAAGAAAACAAGACTCCGGCTAAGGATCTTCCGGGTGAGGAGGAAATCACTGAAGAATACGAGGAGGATTCAACGACACTCTGATCCTCGAGGAACCAAAAAAGTCTCCATTGGATGGACACGTGGTTACCCCAGGTGCCCACGAAATCCTCAGGGAAGCACTTACGACGCCAATCCCAGCCGCCTCGGAACTTACACCAGACGAGTTGGAGGAAAGGGACTAAGCCCTAGAAGCACAATGCAATATACTCTTGGATGAAGTCACCCATCTCATCGAGGATAAGTAGCGCATAGAAGGTGCATGATAGTACAACTCCCTGCAGCATCAGAAGACCCGGAATGGCCCTGAGCTGGCAAATGAAAATCCAGAAGTTCAAAAATCCCTTTTTGGGGGAAACAATGCAGAAATAGTTGTGGGATAACCTCGGATCGACAACAAAGGAAACAGGGTGTATAAAATGCCGGTAGAAAACATTGTTGTGGCTCGAGAGATCCTGGCAAATAATCCAACTCCAGAGTAGGTCCGGATGAGTGTAGCACTACTCAACAAGGGCCTAGAGAAACAAAAATCTGCCACGTCCTTCCGTGGAAAACCAGTCTCGAAATCCGACCAATGCCGCATGGACACGGCCCGACAGCACGACACAAGGCCTCGTCAGGAGCCGGATTTGCATCACTGCTCCGAACCGAAGGATGATACTTACTCAAGAACCGGCTCTTCAAGACAATGGCACAGTACCGCACATGGTGAGCAATGTTTCCCCAATCATAGAGCGAGACGCCATAGTAGCAATGGTTCCACAGCAACCACGCCGGTGGCAGTTAGATCACCATAAGGAAGAAGATGAAGAACGACATCGGGAATAGGACCAGCAAAGAATGCCACCTCCCAGATGGATGAAGAAATGACAAAAATCGTGTTGGATCAAGCCAACATGGTGTCCATCACCACGAAGCCCCAGATGGAGGCTGGCGATCAGCCAGAAATAACCCACAAGAACCACCCTCTCCACCAAGTAGCACTCATAATGGCTCCCACAAAAGCCAAGGAGGGAGCCAGGGCGGAGGCGGTGGTAGGGGAAGCAGAGACCTGGCTCCATGACACCATAGCCACAACGAACATATGAGACATCACTCCCTGTCACCAAGTGATGCCAGGCACCGGATCAACTCAAATATAGAGGCGCGACGCTACAAGTCGGATAGCATATACGTGGGTCCAAAATGCTTTGGGCCATAGATATGACAAATAAATTTTCAAGAGATATTTGCTATGTCAAGGCAAATTCAACCCTACAACGGTGTGGCTTGGCCAGACACCTAGCTCCATGATTTCTCCCAGGCCTGCTGCATCGCTAAAGGAGGAAATAGCTTGGTCGTAGTCTGGTATCTTCCACTTATACTGCGGAAGACGGCTCGATCTTGGCTCAATGAACTCCCGGAGAACACAATTCACAACTGGTATGATACACAAAGTGTGCTCTTTCGGAATTTCGAAGGCACATACAGGAGGCCCTACATGGTCAGAGATATGCTATGTTGCACCTAGAATGTCGGAGAAACTTGTCGGGACTACCTTGGATGATGGATCGACACGAAAAACTCCTGTGAGGGACTAAATGACTAGGCTGCGATTAAGGCTTTCATCATAGGGCTCCCAATTGGATTACTATGTCACCGGTTGAAGTGTTACAAAGTCACTGACTTGGGATAAATGATAGAAACGGCAAGCAAATATGCAGATGATGATGATGATTTAGAGGTGTCAGACTATTGACACTGGGGGTACCCCATCTCACCGGGTCACCGAGCCTAGCAGGAGCACCCACTCAAGGGTTCTCGGAGGGACCAAGCCTCTGGAGGAGGAGAGATGCCTGGACTCTCCACGAGCGCTCGAGACTGTAATGGCTAGGCGGCAACGCCACCTGGCAAGACCTCTAGAGGGAAACCTCCCAAGGCCCGGGCATGCCTAGCAACACGCGCCCCAATGGTCGATCCAAGCCGCGACCGGTCCACCCGAATAAAGCAAGGCACATAGAGATAGTTGGATGATGTAGGACATAGGTGGCTCCTGGCTTAGCCGTTTTGGTGCAAGGAGACCCGGATGGCGACGTAAAGCGAAGGAGCAGCCAACCACCCCCTAACACTACAACCACCCGTCAGTCACAAGAAGACAAGTCCGGACCAAATACCTTGGTGGGAATGTGGTGACCCTTCCCGCCCATGAACTAGGGGAAGAGGCCCGACGCCGCCCTATATAAGGAAACCTTCTCCTACCTTGTAAGGGGAGGGATCTAAGAGATCTAAAACCCTAGACTTTCATACACCATTGTAACCTCACGAGGCAAGCGAGCAATACAACCAAGCAGGAGTAGTGGCTATACCTCCTCACGAGGGTCCCGAACCTGGGTAAAAAAATCTGGCGTCAACTCTGTCGTGCATCCGCTTCGCCGCCATAGCCGCTGCTGAACTCCTTCGAAACCGCACGTTCAACCCCCTCATGAACCAAAGGATTGTTGGACCCTAGTTCTTTTGTGGGACAAATCTTCGACATTTGGTGCGCCAGGTAGGGGGCTGAGGCACGACCCGGAGGACCCTAGCCGGCGGCACCGCCATGGTTGCTCGCAGCAAGCCTCACGATAGTCGTTCCCGGCGAGAGCAAGCAGGGAGACTCGGGGGGGCTCGCGTCGGTCTCCACCCACTCCTACACCCCGCTCCGGGGCTGGCAGCAGGCTCCGCTCGCACCACTCCGCAAGGAAGGGAGTTGAATTCTCTTTGTCGAGCACATCACTAACCCGGGCATATCGCACTCCCCTCACCCCGGAGAGGGCCCGCCTCATAGCGAAAGAGCTCCTCCGCTACTTCTCCACAGAGGATGCTAGGGAAGAGTGGCAGGCGCACCTCGTAGCCTTGATGGACGTCGCCTAGGACAAACCCGCGGCATGGGAGGCACGTTCGGGCGACATAGCCTATGGCGCACCTCCACACTCTCCTCTCCATGGCGGGCTCAGGGGCTTAGACGAGGAGAAGCCGCCCGGTGCGGCAAGCCCTGTACAAGTTAAAGCCCGGGCGAAGGTCGCCCATTCAGCGGAGGATGCACGGGTAACTTTGGCTAGACAACGGGGTCGCGAGACCCAGACCCTCCAGGCCATCTCGGCCGCAGGGTTACAGAACCGGGCAAAACTCACCGGTGGCATGGAGACCCGCAACTCTAGCTGTCCCGCCCTCACCGAACACCTCCGTCGAGTGGTATGGCCGCCCAAGTTCAAGCCAGAGATTCCCCCAGTATGACGGCATCACCAACCCCGTGGAATTCTTGCAGCTCTACACCACGGGTATAGAAGCAGCTAGGGGAGATGACCATGCCCTCGCTAACTGGTTCCCTATGAGCCTGGGGCCAGAGGCGTGCGCGTGGATCCTGAACCTGCCTAAGGAGTCCATCGGCTAACGGTTCGAGCTCTGAGGCCACTTCATCACAAAATTCAGGGAGGCGGATGAGTCCGCATACACATACAAGGACCTCCGAAAGGTGCGCCAAGGGCCTGGAGAGACCTTGCGCAAGCCTCGTCAAGGTCAGTGGAGCCAGCGATGAGGAGGTCATCATGGCTTTCGCGGGCGGCGTATCTGATGTGTAGGTGCTCGACAAGATCAGTCATCATAGAGAGAACCTGTCCATGGTAACCGAGCTCTTCGCGGTGGCCGACCGCTGCGCCAAGGAAAAAGCTGGGGATCTGTTCGATCACGGCGGAACCGGTCCCACAGACCCCACCATGAAGGACAAGACAAGACCCTCTAGGCGCCTGGGAAAAGGCGACAAGCGGTGCCTCCTCAAGACAGAAGCGGACAGCTCTACCGGCCCGCACCTGTACTGCGCCTTCCACCAGAGGCAGGGCCATGATACCAAAGAGTGTGTCAAGCTCAGGGAGGTAGAGAGGAGTATGATAGCAAGAGGAGGCACAAATAGAGCATCAAGCACAACAAGCCCCGACACCCCAAGACCTCGGACCCGTAGCTCCGGCGGAGGGCCTAGGCGCTGGGCGGATAGCGGTGCCAGAAGCCCCGAACCCCCCTGAGGAGCCCAGGGATTCGGAAACACCAACATCCTTCGCGCACGCACCTCCACAGGGCCCAGTCCCTTAAGGTGATCCACCGCCCTCGCTTCTCTTTCGCTAGGTGACACTTTTTGCGCCCCTCACCAGGGCAGGGCACCCGGGAAGGGGGACAGCTGCAATTGATAATGATTTTTGCCTATTTTTTGGGATGAATTCTTCCGTTCTTTAGTTTTCTCTCTGCCCACATGCTGGCCTCGTCCATGTATATCCATCATATGAGCGGGGGCTGGGATGGTGCCTATCTCCTGATCGCCTTCGTCGATGTTAGGGACTGAAGGAGGGAGCTCTGAACTTATGGACTAGCTCTAGCGATAAGTCACCTCACTCACAGATCCCTGGCGCTCGAGACCCTCATATGATGTATTAACGAGACATGGCAGCACTAGGAACACGGATTGGCCAGGACACACACAACCCCGACCAGGACCGCCGCAACATGCAACACCTATGATATCCTCCTCGAGAAGATCACGGGCTAGTGTGGGCCCCATGGTGCTCTCCTCGAGAGGCTTACGGGTGGCTCGTGAGGCACTTCCCTCTAGCGGCCCAAAATTTCCAGGACCTAAAGTGTCGAGCTCTAAACTTAAGGCCCATTCCTCAGCCGCAAGTCACCTCACCCACAGTCCCTGGCACAAGAAAAACATCGCTATGACGGCTCGCGAGGCCCTGTCCATTCGCGGCTCGAGCTCCCAAGGGCCTAAATTGTCGAGCTCTGAACTTCTGGCCCGTTCCTCGGTTGCAAATTACCTCACCCACGATTCCTAACTAAAACAAATGCATACTCACCTTGCAGCAATGGCTCATGAGGCACCGTTCCTCCGCAGCCTGAGCTCTCTAGGACCTAAAGTGCCGAGCTTTGAACTTACGGCATGTCCCTCGGCCGTAAGTTACCTAACCCACGACTCCTGGACCTCAAAATATTAAAATCCCCTGCGATAACAGGGAAGACCCCTCCTCGAGAGGACGGCAGAACGGCTCACGAGACACCGACCCCTCTACTAAGGAGCTTGGCAGGCCGGGCTCTGAACTTGCCGCTCGATCGCAGCCACAAGTCACCTCACTTGCAGACACAACGCTTATGCCTCGACAAGGGAGCCCGCCACAGGTGTTCCCCGGCAGACAAAGACCCATGACAAGAATACGGACAAGTATGTGCCACAAAAAGGACGTCAGATCTAAGACACGACAGCTACACTAGTACACATTAAACAGATTACAGTCAAAGGGGTCCCTCATGCCAATGGCTCCGAAGCACTGTCTCCCAAAGATGGCTTGTCACTCCCCCCAGCTCCACGTAAGCCGGACGGGGAACCTCCATCTTCATCAGAGGACTCAACAGCCTCAGAGCCCTCCCCCTCTTGGACTAACCGGAAGATCAGGAGGAATTTGCCAACGCGTTCCTCCACGAGCTAGTTGAACCGCGTGATCTCTCCAGGCGGGGTTCCCGCAGGGTGCGTCACCTTATCCAGGAGCACCCTCCAGGGGAAGTCGGCATCGTACTAATAGAGGATGGAGAAAACATGGGTCGCTACGACCCGCAACATCTTGCAGCATTCCTCCAGGTGGTACCCATGGTAAAGCACGGCCCTCCTCTCCAGCGCCGCCGTGATCTGGTTGAAGAGTGTCAGGAAAGCACCATCCATGCTGGCATCAGCGAGGGGCCTGGTGTAGAAATAGGTCACCCCGAAGTTCTGCAGGGTGGCAGCCGCGCGCTTGGCGAGCGACCAGTACATCTTGCACCTCCCTTTCTCTAGCACTTGGAGGTCTCTCTCCACCTGGTCGTGAAGATTCCACCGTTTTTAGAGGTCCTGGTGGGCAGCTTGCAGCTCCTTCAGGGCGCCTTGGTCGGCAAGAGCCTGGGCCAGGTGCTCCTCCGCTAAATGAAGAGAAGCTTGCAGCTCCTCTCGTATCTTCATGAAGCGGGACTCCTGGAATTCGGCTTTACCGTGCCATTCTACCCGGAGGGCCTGACGAAGCTGCGAGAGTGCCACCTCGTTGTCCTTCTTCCTGTTCTCCCGCTCCTAAGTGACCTTGGCATAGCACCGACGGACGCGATCATCGGCATTCATGCTACGATGGTCAACGTCAAGCAAATGCTCCTCGAGCTTCTGCTGGGCTGTCCCTAGATGGGACTCAAACCCCTCCAGACGGCTCCTCTCCAGCTAAGCTTCATCCTCACGAAAGCGGACAGCCTCTTCGTGAAGGGCTGTTTCCCGCTCCCTCTAGGCGACCCTCCGGTGATCCTCTTTGACCTCCCGCTCGGAGAAGGCAAGCGCACAGTCACGCATGGAGAAGTCATGGGTGACACTGGCTGGGTCCCTGGGGCAGGCTTCGGGAGGTGGAGCGCGATCCCCGGCCAACGAGGGGCTCGACGCAGCCTCGCGGGATGACTCCCCAAGGCCCCGGCCACCACCGGAGCTCATGGACTCACTGTGGGCTCAAAGTGAAGGCAATGCCTTGCCCCAGCCAAGCGATGCTCCTCTACAGCTATGTCGGCAAGGCACCAGTCAAGCCCGGCGTGGGCGGTCGTGATGATGCCCCGCAGGTGCCCTGACCGGCTTAGGGAGCCGCCCTCAGGCGGCAGCAAGGCCAGCAAGCTTGACTCCGCCGTGTTGTGGGCTCGGGGGCACCTCCAGCAGCTTCCTCTCGATCATCTTGGGCTGGCGACAGAGTCGGAGTTTGCGCACCCACGGGGTCGTCAGGAAGGAGGCCCTCACCGCTTCCTACGACCAACTCAGAGTCAAGAAGGCCCTCGCCAGCCGGGCTATCCCCTACCACGACATGCCCTTGGATGGGCGGTGAGGTAGTGCTACCCATGACGCACCCTACCGTTTCTCCCAGATCGGCCCTCGTCGCCTTCGCTTTCTTCCTTCCCTCGCACCTACATCGACAGAGCGAGGTGACGTCACGGGGAAAGAGGCAGGGAAAGAATGGAAGCTTCGAGAAGGTATCTTACCTCTTTGCTCCTCCCCCCGCCAAGGACAAGTTGGCTCCTCCTCGCGTCGGGAGGAAGGAAAGCACTTCCTTCGCCCCGCCTAAGGTGCTTCACGACCGCCAGTGTTGGCGTCGGGGCAGCTGATGCATTGGGTTTGGCCCGCTTCCCACAGACGCCTCTACTAGAAGGGTCGTCAGCCCCGGTGCAGGAGAGGTCCTCGACGTCCTCCTCCTCTGAAGACGGCACGATCTTGATCATCTTTCCGAGTCGCGCGCGCTGGGGCGGCTCGGGGGCTTGGCTTGGACCCTCGTCCTCATCATCCAGTTCGACTAGGGGACATACCCTCCTAGCATCAAAGCTAGGGAGGCCCACGCGGGAGGCGCCCACATTGTCCACCGAGTACAAGAGGTGCGCGCCCAGCAGGAACTCTGCGGCCACGTCCGCTCCAAGGATCAATAGCATGAGCGCAGACACGGTATGCTCGGCACGGAGACCCTCAAAGAGCCAGATCGTGTCGCGGACCATACATGCCTCTTGTGCTCCTGAAGAAGCGCGATCTGTTGTTTCAAGAACTCCCTCACCACCATCGCCCCGGACAAGCCCTGGCTCTTCGGATACGCCACGCGCCTCGCGAGGGGCCAGGGGCCCATACAGGCGGCCGCCTCGCGAGCCCAACCTAGATTCTCCACCGCCGCCCCTACAAGGGCGCGAAGCGGAGTCCAGGCCCGGTCGGCCTCCACCAGAACCCAGTGGCGGCGGTATTCCGATGCCGTGACAAGGATGGAGATAGGCAGGAAGTCTCCCTCCTCCCCGGTGAAGAATCCGACTCTGCTGAGGATGTCCCCTGGAGCGTGGACGCGCAGGCTATAGAAATTCCGGAATAGCGCCAAGGACGGCGCCACCCCGACAAAAGCCTCGCACCAGAACAGGAAGGCAGCCAGGAGGGTCACGCTCTGTGGATGAAGATGGAGGAGCTGAATACAATAACGGTCTAGGAAGGCCATAAGAAAGGGGGAAATCTTCGGGACAAGGCTGGAGGTGACGGAGGGGGTGAAAACGGGGGCCGCGGTGGCAAGCCACCCGCTCCCCCTATGTCGGTGCACCATACACGCGAGGCACCCCACTCGTTCGAGGCAGAGGCCATCAACTTGCGGACCTTCTCTAGCCCCTCCTCGTTGAGGATTGTCACCGGCGGCAGAGGTCCACTATTGACGGGGGAAAGCTCGGCGCGGCTGAGGTGTCGCATACTCTCTTGAGTGCTATTGCGAGAGCTGCGGAAGAAGGAGGAGCGGTGTCACGCGGAGATCCGGCGAATTGGCGGTAGGGGAAGGTGGAAGCCAATGAGTCCTTGAGAATTTGGGGTTTTTTCGGGCAACCCAGACCCCGAGGCTCAATTGTGAAATGAAGGTTGCCATACCTGGCGAGCACCACATCCTGCGTGGGTATGTGGAAGCTGTGAGCGGCGACTTCGGGGATCGTGCACCGACGTGACTACACAGAGGGCCCGGCTCCATTTGGTCCCTTGACTTCCTCGCCCTTTCGCGGTGGCATGCAAGCCAAGCGACCGAGGGCTACTGTCAGACTATTGGCAATGGGGTACCCTGTATCACCGGGTCACTGGGCCCTGCAGGAGCACCCAATCAAGGTTTCTCGAAGGGAGCAAGCCTCTGGAGGAGGGGAGATGCCTGGACTCTCCATGAGCACTCGATAGTGTAACGGCTGGGCGGCAAGGCCCCCTGGCAAGACCTCTAGAGGGAAACCTCGCAAGGCCCGGGAATGCCTATCAAGGTGACGCCCCAACGGTCAGTCTGAGCTGTGACTGGTCCACCCGAAGAAAGCAAGGCACGCAGAGATAGTGGGATGACGCAGGACGGAGGCAGCTCCTAACATAGCCGTTTTGGTGCAAGGAGACCAGGATGGCGGCGTAAAGCAAAGGAGCAGTTGATCACCCCCTGACACCGCAACCACCTATTGGTCACAAGAAGACAAGCCTAGACCAAATCCCTTGGCGAGAATGTGGTGACCCTTCCCGCCCATGAACCGGGGGGAAGAGGCCCGATGCCGCCCTATATAAGGAGCCCTTATCCTACCTTGTAAGGGGAGGGATCTAAGAGATCAAAAACCCTAGACTTACATCCACCATTGTAACCTAGCGAGGCAAGCAAGCAATACAACCAAGTAGGAGTAGGGGCTTTACCTCCTCACGAGGGTCTCGAACCTAGGTTAAAAACCCGGTGTTAACTCTTTGTCGTGCATCTGCTTTGCTGCCGTAGCCATCGCCGAAATCCTTCAGAACCGCGAGTTCAGCCCCCTCACGAACCAAGGGATCGTTGGACCCTAATTCCTTCGCAAGAAAAATCTCTAACAAGCGGGACTACTGAATGCCCTGGCCATACCACGGTCAGCTAAATAGCTGAAGCAGCAGCAGACTCAGAAGCGCAAGAACACCTCGGAGGAAAAACCCCAAGCTAGAAACTACAAGTGTCAATGCAACTCTCAGATCTGGAGGACGAGGAGGGCACGGAGGCGGCCGGGGACGAGGCCGCGGAACTTCCTAGGTCAAAGTAGAGGAGATCAATAACCTGGTAAAACCTGCTTTTGGGGCGACATTGCCAATAATCCGCGTGTGCATCAGCCAGACGGTAACGGGGGATCTTCCCACACAAATGTTGAGTGTCATTTTAATGATGACATCAAGAAAGATGAATCCGCTAGCTATAGGGCCAAGTGACAGAAATGAAAGAAAATTTCTGACAAAGAAAAGGAGTCCATGGAAGATTTCGACATGGAGGAGGCAAATGCCTCAAATCCCTAGTCAGATAGTAAGAAGCCTACCCAACCAAAAAAGACACCTATGTCTCCTTCCTTGGATCCAAGCCCGCCAAGGTTAAGAACGTAGTGATGCACAAACTCAACACAACTGTTCCAGCTTTCCCCGAGTATCTGGACTGGTCGGAAGTAATAATCATATTTGACCGACGCGACCATCCTCCTAACCACATAGGCGAGGAAAGTATGCTCTAGTCGTCAATCCACTAGTCGACGACTATGAGTTCTCCAAGACTCTCATGGACGATGGTAGTTGCATCAACATCCTCTACATCGAAACATCACACCATATGAAGATATCGGAAATACAACTAAATTAAAGCAGCATGATTTACCATGATATCATCCCCGGAAGGCAAGCAAACTCTTTGGGAGAAATTACTCTAGCCGTTACTTTTGGAACGCCGGATAATTATCACACCGAACCACTGTCTTATGAAGTGGTGCCATTCAAGAGCACATACCACGCTATTTTCGGGCGGCCAGCCTACTAGAAATGTATGGCTCGCCCCTACTACATCTACAATATGATGAAACTTCCAGGTCCCAATGGCGTTATCACAATCCAGGGAAACCCGAAGAAAGCACGAGAATGCGACGACGTAGCTGCCGCCTTTGTTGAAGTCGTACTACAGGCCAAGGAGTACCAAGAGATCAAGAAGAACATTGATCTGTCTAAGATGCACGCAATGAAGAAGAAGGTGTTGAAGCTGACATCAAAGTTCAAGGCATCGGAAGAGACAAAGACAACACCGCTGAAGGATGACGACCCCTCTAAGGTGACACAGATAGGTGTAGGCTTAGACAACGCATAGGAAAGTGCTCTTGTCGAGTTCCTCAAAGCTAATAAAGATATCTTTGCATGGCAACCTTCTGAAATGACCAGAGTACCTAGGGAACTCACCGAGCACTCTTTAAATGTTTATCCTGACGCTAAACCCATCAAACAGTCCTTACGATGTTCGGCCATAAAAAGTGCAAAGCTAGAGCTAAGGAGTTAGCACAGTTAGAATTAGCCAGATTTATTGAAGAGGTCATACACACTGAGTGGTTGTCCAATCCTATAATGGTCCCTAAAAAGGACAGCACTGGTTTAAGAATGTGTGTCGATTATACTGCATTGAACAAGGCTTGTCCCAAAGATCCATTCGCTCTGCCTAGAATCGACCAAGTTGTCGATTCGATAAGAGGCTCAGAACTCCTATGCTTTTTTGACGCATATTCTGGTTATCACCAAATACGTATGAAGGAGTTACACAAGTTAAATACTTCATTCATCACAGTCTTCAGAACCTTCTGCTACGTAACGATGCCTTTTAGGCTCAAAAATGCAGGAGCTACATACCAGCACACTATGCAACATTGTCTCCACGATCAAATCGGATGCAATGTACATGCATACGTGGATGACATAGCTATGATGTCCAAAAAGAAGGAAACACTAATTTCCGACTTGGAGGAAACGTTCACAAATCTATGAAAATACAACATAATGCTTAACCTGAAGAAGTGCTTCTTCGTAATTCCAACCAAAAAATTATTAGGTTTCATCGTGTCTCAGAGAGGTATAGAGGTGAACCAGGACAAGATAAAGGCTATACTCAACATCACTAGGACAACTCACCTGAAAGACGTATAATGTCTCACTAGCTACATAGCTGCGGTTAGTTGGTTCATAAGCCAGCTCGTTGAAAGAGCCACACCATTATACAAGCTCTTGAAGAAGACCAGGAAACTCATCCGAATCGATGAAGCTGAAGTTGCACTCTAGGACCTAAAAGTAGTACTCTCATATGCCCCTATCATTGGAGCACCGAAACCTCAGGAACCCATGTTGTTCCACATTGCTACAATAAACATAGTCTTTAGCATCGTAGCGGTGGTGGAATGGCCGGAGGAAAAATAGGAACAGTTGGCGCAACATCCGACCAATCTCAGCAAGGTCCTAACAGAATAAAAACAACATTATCCTCATTACCAAAAGTTAGCCTATGGTGTGTTTTACGCATCTAGAAAGCTGCAACACTATTTTCAAGAGAACAAGATTACCATGGTGACAACAACTCCCATGAGAGACATAATCAACAATATGGATGCCACAGGACGTGTTGCCAAGTGGGGAATCGAGCTAGCAGCTTTTGACATTGATTATAAACCGTGTACAGTGATCAAGTCCAAAATACTTGCCGATTTGGTCACTGATTAGATAGAGATGGTAGAAAATACGAATGTCCTAAAGTCAGAATACTGGACCTTGCACATTGACGGGTCGAAAGCGCTCGGGGGCTAGTGTGGTACTTAGATACCCCAAGGAGACAAACTATTCTACGTGTTGTAGATTCACTTCACAACAGCCAATAATATAGCCAAATATGAAGCACTGCTACATGGAATTTGAATTGCAAAGGATATCGGTATTCGCCGATTCATGTGCTAAGGATATTTGAATTTAGTTGCTCAGCAAGTATCCGATCACTGTAGGGAAAATAAGCACATGACAGCCTATCGAGCTGTCATGGATGAACTAGCAAAATTGTTCGAAGGGTTTGAGGTTCAACACATTCCCTGAACAGAAACGAGGAAGCAGACGCACTATCACGAATAGGCTCTACACGAAAAAAGGTCCCGGATGGCACTTTTCTAGAGCACCTTAAAGTTCCCTCTATCACGGAAGTATCCGACCAAATCCGACTCACCTCTTATAGTAGTTCTGGCTGTAATACCCAGCTGGACAAAACCCTACCTCGAATTCTTTGTAGAAGGAAAATTACCCGAAGACAAAGTTCTGAGCCGACAAATCATTCGACGAGTGAAATCATACACCATAATCAGTGTTGAGCTCTACAAGAGGAGTGTATATGCGGTTTTTCAGTGATGTGTTTCTCTAGAAGGAGTGGAAATCCTAAGGTTAATCCACGAAGGCGAATGCGGATATCACCCTGTAGCTAAAACATTAGTGGCAAAAGTTTTTCGACACGGATTTTTCTGTCTTACAGCTAAGGAAGATGCCAAGAGGTTGGTCAAGACATGCAAGTGTTGCCAAAAGTACGCCAAACAAGCCCATGTTCCGGCTGATCAGCTGCAAATAATTCCAATTACATGGCCCTTTGCAGTCTGGGGGCTTGACATGGTAGGACCGTTCAAATGGGCTCCAAGTGGATTTACTCACCTACTTGTGATGGTGGATAAATTTACGAAATGGATTGAGGCTAAACTCGTCACAAGTTGGGATGTAGCTATAGCCAAAAGATTCGTCGAGGACATCATAATCCGATTCGGATATACGCACAATATTATTATAGTCAATAGGACCAACTTTTCAATGGGATAACTTTCCGAGTTTTGCGAAGATCAAGGGATCCGACTCAATATTGCATTAGTCGCACATCCACAATACAATGGACAAGTCCGAAGGGCTAATGGTTTAATTCTTCAAGGCCTCTGACCTAGGCTCGAAGCACTACTCATCATGTTGCGGGGGCTTGGGCGGATGAATTGTCATCTGTTTGTATGGAGTTTACAAACTACTCCTAATAGGTCAATCGGATATACACCTTTCTTCTTGGTCTATGGCGCAGAGGCAGTTCTTCTGAGTGATCTTATCCATCTTTATCCCCAAGTAGTTGCATACGTCAAAGAAGACGCTAAAGTTTCTCGACAAGATGACCTCAATGTTCTCAAGGAAGTTCACGATGCTGCTGAGCAGAGATCTATAGCCTATCAGCAGAAGCTACACAAGTATCATGGTCAGAGAGTCAAAAATTGGTCTTTTACAAAGGGCGATCTAGTTCTACGACTAGTGCAAAAAAGAAAGCACAAAATTTCCCCAATCTAGGAAGGGCCCTTTATGGTTAGTAGAGTATTTCACAATGGTTCATACTATCTAACAGACATGAGGTCAAAGAAAGAAAGACATGCTACTAAGAAAAGATAGAGAGCTGGAGGCAGTACAAACCCGGATGAGTTAGACCATTCATGGAATATTTCTCAGCTATGTCCCTTTTATTCTTAAATTTTCTTTCTTTGTAATCATATCAATGCACATGTTCAAAGTGAAATAAAGTATTGGTTCCCTCAATGTTTTTCTCAGAAGTTTTAAAGTACCATCTTATTTCTGAATGATCATGTCATAGTCTGAAATCCCAGGATACTTGTATGTACTTTATGCTCATGTTTGTTCTGGTTAGATTTCTGATTCTAAATAAAGCTACCTTGTTATACTGAGACCTGGCCTCCCTATATAAAGGCCAGGAGGGAGCAGCGAGGAGGGTACCGCAAAACCCTTGTCCATACACCGCTAGATTGTATTTGTGCACCATGTAACCTTCAGTTCAATTGATAATCAAGAGCAGACAAGCAGGAGTAATGTTTTCCTTCCGGGGCCCGAACCTGGGTAAACTTTATGTCCCTGATTTGCTTGCCTATTAGCCAAACAAATCTTCTAGCACCCCCTCTTCCTCAAACCCAAGTCCATCAACCATGGGCATTGACGTGTTAACCCCATGTCAATTGGCGCCATCTATGGGAACTGGGAGCAGTGATGTTAGGGCTTCGACGACCCCATCACCCATGATCTACAACTCCTCTACGGTAGAGAACTGCCTCCTCTTCGGCACCTTTGACTTCACTGTCCACTCGTCGGCAACTCGCCCGGCCTTCGAGTCCATGAGAGACGGAACCACCATGACAATCGGAAGCCTACGCTTCTAGGTCAGCAAGATTGGCATGCTTAGCTTCCCGATCACTCGTGCCTTTGATTGCACCTGCCTCGTGGTTCCCACCACCGATTGGCATCCTAAGCGAGCTCAACGCTTTGTCATCAGCCTACGACATGGACAACAAAAATAGTTGTGACTATGATATGTGTGATATGTCGTTCGAAGATGGCATATACGACTCAGGGTCAGAAAGCTGCGGGAGCATCGTCTTCCCCACCCGCTACATGTGCGTTGTCATCACAAACAGTGGTGGAGGCACTCAAGGAAACATCGGCAACTACGGCCCCACCAACACCGGAAACTACGGCCCCACCAACGGCGATCCTCCCAACTCTCCCAACCCCGACGCCAACGGCATAAATGGTTCGGGTCACCCAAAGATCCACCTCTCGGAAGAAGGGTGGGAGCAAGTTAGGGAAGCCCTATAGGGCAACCCCCTTCTAGACTACGCATCCCGCGACATGCTAATGGGCTACCACTGGCTCCTCATAAAGGATTTTAACCGCCAACAGGCGGTAAACGCTAAACTCGTGCGACGCAAGAAGGCATATGACAAATCAAGTGCCCGATGGGTGGCACTCTCCTCCATCGGCGGATCCTCCTCAAAGGGCAACGACGCGCCCACGAGACTCTCTCGGCTCGACCACCTCGACGATGAAGCTCGACGAGGCCACCAAAGCACTCGACTTCTCATTCATGTTGGTGGACTCTCAGGGTCATATGATCCCCAAAACGCCGCAAGCTGCGATGATAGAAGCTACTATGTACTTGTTGACTAACCAACCTCCGGCTGGAGATCCATGATCGGTTGTACACCGATATGCCATTGTTGGGTTCGGTTGGTAGAAGTTGCGTAGGCTAAAGAACCTACGCCAGAGCCAAAGAAATCAAAGGTGCCATTCACGAGGAATCATCTCGCCATCGTCTAGCAAGGATGACCATGACCTTTCGTGGCGACGCCACATCCCGCGGCGAAGAATCCACAACTATGATGGCCATGATGAAATCACGTAGTGCATGGTTGACAAGATGTGCGTCAAACGTGCCTACTCAACTAAGTCAGAGGACGAAGAAATAGAGCTCTGTGGCGCTAGCTTCTTCAACAGGGCCATACAGCAAACTCAGATCTCGAAAGGCTTCAAGATTCCTTCGGATAACCCGAAGTTCGACGGCCTCCAGGAACCAAAGATTTGGCTGGATAACCACGTTTAGTCAGTCAAGTTACATGGCAAGTGCAAGAACACAACCATGTTGTGCCTCCAGCTACAGCTGAAGGGTGCCGCCCGAGCCTGGCTCAATAACCTTCCCCACGGTTCGATCCATAACTGGCAGGAGCTGGTGTACAACTTTGTCTGCAATTTCAAAGGCACCTACAAGCGGCATGCATCGATCAAAGATCTTCGGGCCTGCTGCCAAAAGCCCAGCGAATCGCTCCACTCCTACATCCAGTGGTGGTCTATCATCAAGAACTTCGTGGAGGACATCTCTGAAGAGTGCTCAATCGACGCGTTCAACGGTGGCGTGTGCCGTCAAGAGCTCAGAGAGGATTTGGGCCACACCAAGCCCAAAACCATCAATCACCTGATGGACATCGCGAACCGCTGGGTAGATGGCGAAGACGCCATCAATAACAATCGCGCTCGTTCAGACGACGATGATGACGTCGGCCGTAGGCGTGACCGCCGAGGGAAGCATCAGATGTGCGCCTACGAGGACCGCGAAGAGGTCGACATGGTTGCAGCCAGCTATGTTGATAAGCACGACGATAGTAACCGTAACAGTGGGTACTACAGCAGCCGCTACCGCGATAGCGGCAAATCGAAGCAAGTTTGGCAACGCCGCACCGCGATGACACACCTAGTGCCATGGAGCGGCTTTCGGGACCTTGCAGCATCCACTTCTAGATTGATAACAAGGATGGCTGATGTAGCCCGACCTTCGGCCGTTACCACATCATGGTCTCCAACTTATGCCAAGTCGTCATGGACTCCAAAGGTGAATCCGTTCCTCTATGCGAGCCCAGTTCCTACCCCATGAAATGGTATAATACTTCATACTCCATCATGTATTCATGATAGGTTCATACCGACAAGTACGGAGGCATGGAAGGAAGCCTGGACCACCAAGCCCGACAACTCGGAGGCTTGGAAGAGAAGACGAAAGAAGAAGCAGCTAGAACACCGTAGTCTCCGGCCTGCGCACACCAGAGTCTCTGGCCTAAAGACCTCGGAGTATCCGGCCTACATACCCCGGAGTCTCCAGCCCATCTCCGGACCGAGCCCCAGATCAAGCTCGAGCATAGCCAGAAGCCCCAACCGGAGATGGACCGGAGACCAACTGGAATCTCCAGCCTAGACCGGAGTCTCCGGACCCCCACACCGGAGTCTCCGGACCCCCACACCGGAGTCTCCGGCCTGAGCATATGGGTCTGCACGCCTCTAGCTGGGTCTTTGGCCCATGTTCCCCTTAGTCCGCCCAGACTTTCCCCTTTTATTACTGAAGTACCCTTGAACTAGTGGCTGGCCTATATATAGTGCCCCCACCCCCTCATGTAACCCTAGGCATAGATGATAGACTAAAGAAAACCCCCCTTTCTGGAATCTCTAGTTTTGCCTCATCCCCTTCTACCAAAGGGGATCGACTATCGTCACCACCTCGTTGGAGTTTGCATCGCGCCTCCCTTGTTGTACAAGGCCTTGGCATCGGTGTCCCTTTGCCAAGACGTCATGACCCTATCCAATGTGTTCTTCCCTCTCCACGTGGGATCGAGGGAGCACGTTGACCGATCTTTCCTAGTGAGGATCTATCGGACTGGTGGCGACCGGTGAGAGCAACCGGCCTTGTATCATGTGAGTTTTGTGTGTGTTCATCGTGTTCTTCATGAGGTGTGAGTCTGCTTCCACTACCTCCTCCCTTTCCCCTCCCTTTCCCATCGATTTGACCACGAGATTCGTGAAGCTCGCACCACCCACGGGGTTACCCCATAACATCTGGTATCAGCAGCTTTTGGTTGCCACAGATTTCTCATCGATTTGGTCTTTTCCCCATCAATTTGAAAATTCCACCAAAAATAGCCCCAATTCGTGTTTTGGATTGATCTATGATTTGAGTGTGTTTTGGCAGGTTTTGATCGTGGAGTACTTGCTAAACTTGTTGATCTACCTTCCCCTGCGTTCCCATGGCCTAATTCCTTGATTTCCCCCATCAATTTGAGGTTTTGGTTCGAGTTTTTCTGCCCATAACTCGTCTCGTTCGCGTCCTGGAACCTCTGGACCAGAGATTTGGTCCACAGACCGGAGATTCCGGCCCCCAGACTGGAGATTCTGGCCTAGACCGGAGTTTCCGGCCCCCAAACCGGAGTTTCCGGACCTCCAGACCGAAGTTTCCGCCCCACATGCTGGCAGCAAATCTGCTTCACAGTTTTGAGCATAACTTTTGCATACGAACTCGGATTTTGGTGTTCTTTAGCTCGTTTCGAAGAGGGGAAGGAGCTCTACATCATCATATCCGTGGTTCCATGAGCCAGGCGGAATCCACCAATAAAGGGTGAAGATCAACAAAGAAAGGTATAAAACATTCCGCGTCTTCTCCCCACTTGCTTTCCTTTGTCAGCTACACTATCTTTGCGTTCAACAAGCACATATTGATACTAGTTTCTTCTATGATTGCTTGGCTATGCACATTTGATACCTTGTAGAATTTCGAGCAAAAGTTGTGAGCGCGCTATCTCATATAGTTATCTTGTATAGTTGTTGATACAAGGAAGGGGCAAGTGAAAAAGAAAATAAAAAAATAGAAAAAGGAAAAGAAGAAAAAGAAAGAAAGAAACAGGTTCCTCATAGAATAGGAAGCGCAAGCTCGATTAACATCAAATCGGTGGTACTTATTGTGCATATCTTGTAGCCCACCAACTTTATTGCAATCAAACTAGCGTCTCTCCTTGCGCTTGTGCGACACGAGCTTATAGTCTTCGCTAGGTAATCATTTGTTTCTTAGCTCACTTTCTCCGTCGCACAAGTCTCATTTATCCCACCACGTGGGTTTCCTTGTACATAATTCCTATCTTGTGGATTGACTTGTTTTGCTTTGTGATCATCGTGGTTCTTTACTTGCCATTACAATATCTTGATTTCTGATTGTTCTTCGACATGCCACCTTCCATACCTATCGACCATAAGCTTTGTGTGTGTGTTTTTTTAGTGGTTAGTTGGTTTTGGTGTTCTGCGTGAACTTCACTTTTCTTGGTTTTGATTGCTCTCAAGTGTTGCTACTTGCATGATACTATCTTCCAAGGTAAAGTAAGGTTTGGTGTTGCATCCCTAACCCCCTACCACTTCCATATACACCACTTGGTCTTGTGAATCATGTCTAGGGACTCCGGAACCGAGGATGATATCTATGAAGAATCCATGATGAGCCACCATGACTACGACTCCACAAGTATAGAGGACATGATGGAGCACTACACCGACAATGGCTCTGTATGCTTTGAGGACCCGGAGCATTTCACCTATGACGGCTCCACATGCATGGAAGACATGGAGCACGTCATCAACTATGGCTCCTCAAGCATGGACGAATTGGAGCTCTACATCGACAATGGCTCCTCATGCATGGCGAACTACACCAACAATGTCTCCACATGCTTGGGTGATATTGAGTTCTACATTAACAACGACTCCCCAAGCATGGACGACTTCGAGTGCTACAATGACGACACCTCACCAAGCATGGAGGACATGGCGAGCTTCACCCACTTTGAGGGCTCTTCCATGAGCCATGATGAATACCTCCACCGCTTGGAGATGGAGGACTACTATGCCAAGCTAGAAAAGACGCATCATCAAGAAACCATGACCTTCAAGGCCAATCATGCCACACCAAAGGGCACCACCTACTTCGATGATCCACCTCCAAGGGGTCAAACGCCACCATCTCCAAGGCATCAAGTGCATCTACCTCTAAGGCATCAAGTGCCATCTACTCCAAGAAGAGTGGCGCCCAAACATCATCTTCCACACAAGGCGCCACGAAGCAAGAATCTTCATCGACATACATCCTCTAGAGATCATCACCACCATCAAGAGGATACAAGACGTCGTTCAAGGCATCTTTTCCATGAAGACGGAGAATACATGTTGAGCACCATCCATAATGCTCCAAGCTCAAGAAGGCACCACCATCAAAAGAAGAGTGCCAAGGAAAAGGATCATCGTCACGAGCGTCATGTCGATGACCAAGTGCTTCTCCAACATAAACCCTCGGCAAGGCATGCCAATGACCTCCATCGACACCATCATAAGGCACCTTCAACTACTAGTGCCACCACCAAAATGGCACCAAGAGCAAGCCTTCTTCCACGCCATCAAGCTTCAATGCCAAAACTTCAAGTTCAAGATGAAGCATCCAACTACAAGAGCTTCAATGCAACTTCTTCACCAAGCACCCCAAGAATGTCATTCAAGCAAGAGATGGACCTCTACTTCGCCAAGTTGGATGAGGCCGTCAAAAATATGACCCCACAAGAGATAGAAGAAATTAAGTTGATTTTCCAACAAGTGGATGCAAGGGAGAAGATGGCGTCAAGGACCAATACTTCCAATATGAGCGCCACCGCCACAATGGCACCCAATATACAAGATGGCAACGACAAGGTCAAGAATGGTGAGCATGGGATTTTACCTTCACCAAAGGAGGCGCATGGAGTTGAGAGAACCGAGCCTACCCCTACATACTTGAGTGATGATGTGGTACCAATCCCATGTGAGTATGAGAGCCACTTAGCCCACTTGAGTAAAAACAAGAGTGAGATGAGCGACTCCACCATACGTGAGATTGAGTGCTTCCACTTGGAGGGCATGAGCGATACACTTAGTGAGTTGAGAGTGGTAGTTGATAGGTCATGTGAGACAACTTTGATTTCTAACGACTTACCCTCTACCTCTAGTGTGTTTCCTCATGATGTGCTAGGTTCCATGGATCAAGAAGCGCCAAGCATGGAGATGATGATGCCTCCAACCAAGAAGATGTACATGGTGGATGAAGATGATGTCATCCCATAGATGATGAAGAAGTTGCCCACATGGAGGCCAATGCTACCACAACACGCACTTCATATGAGAGGTATGAACAAGGTAAAAATAAGGGTGTTGATGATGCCATGATCCCACTAGTGGACATGATGACTTGTGATGATTGGCATGCTATGGATGATGTTTGTGATATCACATATGACTCATTGGTATTACCATGTGATACTTTTCCTTTGCATAATGTTGAGGAAATGAAATTATTTGATTGTGATGATCTTGCCATAGACATGCCATGCTCTAAACGTTACATTGATGATATCATTGCTTGAACTTTGTTGAACAATTGCTCTTTCCAATGTTTTGCTTGCAATGATGTTACCAATGGTACCCCTCGGACCATGCTTTGTCATGAATGTTTTATAATCTCTTCCGTTGCTTGCAATAAGTTGAATAATTTCTCTTTCACTTGTTTTTCTTGCAACAATAATTATAATATGGTTTATATTGAGATGGCCTCCATAGCTTTCTCAAATTTTGGAGATTTTGGTAAATGCCATGATAAGCATGTTCCCCACTTGCATACTCACCATACATCTATTTTACACTTGATTGACATTAATGGTGATGTGCATAAGAAGAGATACGTCATGATGGATGATGTGTTTCTCTACCGCGCACACACGTTCTTCCTTTTATCTATGATGTGTGTAGGTACCCGCATGATAATGTCAACTTCGGTTGAGCACGAGTTGACAAAAAGAGCTCTAGAGAGCATCCCCAAAGTGAGTTCAAGTTCGAACCCAGCTCTGATACCGTTTGCATGCCTTGCATCTTTCATGTTGAAAAATTTCTCTTTCCTATGGTTAGCTTGCAAGGATGTTAATAGTATTCTTTCACCTTGTGACAATCATGTTTCGTTGCTATTGGATATTGATGCTTTGTGTGTTGCAACAAAAATGTTGAACAATTTACCTTTCCTATGTTTTGTGTGTAACCATAATGCCATTATGAGCATGTATTGTCATGAGAGCTGCTAAGTCTCTCGTATAGTTATTGCAAAAAACATAAGGACCACGTGCTCTTTCATTTGGTTTGTCTGCAAACATGTTCCTTATGTTTCTGCTTGTGATACTCATATGCCCATGAGCTTTGAGTTTGATGATTTGTGTCTGGCATCCAACATGTCGAACAATTTCTCTTTCCAATGGTTGTTTTGCTCACATAATGATGTTGTTTTGGATGTTCTTCCTCTTGTGTTTTTGCCGAATTCTCCTAGCTTTTCATCAAAGATGTTGATCAATATTTTAATCAATTGCTTTGAGCGCCACAATAAGATGTTTTATGGAGTTTTTGAGTTCCCACATTTGGATGATGTTGAAACAATTCCCATACACTTTGACCTTGCATATGCATTCCGTTTGCTATACTTGAGTTGTGCTAATAGTGTTGTGAACAAGAATGGACATGCCACAAATGACATGCTCCTCTATCACACACAAACATATGTTGCTTGGTCTTTGTTGTGTGAAGGTACAATTTCTTACGCTTAAACCTCTATGGACCATAAGTTGACAAGACAAATCAAAGAGAGTTACCTATGGCTGCCCTTCAACGAGCCATCTCTACACCCTAAGGTGACTTCCTTCTACTTGAGGACTCATCCTATAATCTTCATGAAATCGCTACGCTTTGAGTGTTGCTTCGCTTTTGTGGTGAGCTTTGTAGGCTTCATTGAAGGTGAAGGAACATTGAGGTGTTGTTAATTCAATCTTCCCGACGACGACTATATGGTGAACCCCTGGATCAAGAAGGTCTCTCGACATCTTCTACTTTTGATGAGAATGTAGAGTCGAGGATGACTCTTTTTGAAGGGAAGGGAGATGATGTAGCCCGACCTTCGATCGTTACCACATCATGGTGTCCAACTTATGCCAAGTAGTCATGGACTCCAAAGGTGAATCCGTTCCTCTATGCGAGCCCACTTCCTACCCCATGGAATGGTATAATACTTCATACTCCATCATGTATTCGTGATAGGTTCATACTGACAAGTACGGAGGCATGGAAGGAAGCCTAGAGCATCAAGCCCAACAAGACAGAGGCTTGGAAGAGAAGATGGAAGAAGCAGCAGCTGGAGCACCGGAGTCTCCGGCCTGCGCACACCAGAGTCTCCGGCCTGCATACCCTGGACTCTCCGGCCCATCTCCGGACCGACCCCCGGATCGAGCTCGAGGATAGCTAGAACCCCCCTCCGGAGACGGACAGGAGACCGACCGGAGTCTCTGGACCCCCACACCAGAGTCTTCGGCCTGACCATATGGGCCTGCGTGTCGCTAGCTGGGCCTTTGGCCCTTGTACCCCTTAGTCCGCCTAGACTTTCCCCTTTTATTCCTAAAGTTCCCTTGAACTAGTGGATGGCCTATATATAGTGCCCCCACCCCCTCATGTAACCCTAGGCATAGATGAATACTAAAGAAAACCCCCCTTTGTGGAATCTCTAGTTTTGTCTCATCCCCTTCTACCAAAGAGGATCGACTATCGTCACCACCTCATTGGAGTTTGCATCGCGCTTCCCTCATTGTACAAGGCCTTGGCATTTGTGTATCTTTGCCAAGACGTCAAGACCCTCTCCAAGGTGTTCTTCCCTCTCCACGTGGGATCGAGGGAGCACGTTGACTGATCTTTCCTTACGAGGATTCTATCGAACCGGTGACCACCGGCGAGAGCAATCAGCCTTGTATCTTGTGAGTTTTGCATGTGTTCATCCTGTTTTTCGCGAGGTGTGAGTCCACTTCCTCTACCTCCTCACTTTCCCCTCGCTTTCCCATCGATTTGACCACGAAATCCGTGAAGATCGGGACACCCACAGGGTTACCCCATAACAATGGCAAGAAGAAATCCAGCCACATCATCAAGGACTTCTGCGAGGTCCATAAGCTCCAAAAAGCATACACCTAACTGCACTGCGTCGCGACGAACTAGGGGTATGGAACCACACCAGGCACCATAGCATACGGGGCACCACCACCACCACCCGAAGGACCCCTGTAGCCTACGGCTGTGCCAACGCTAAACAATGGGGCAGAACAATACCAATGCTCGCTGGGAAACATGGGCATGATCTAGAAAGGGTGCCCCTATCGTGGTATTGCCAACGACTACGCGATGGAGGGGTCCTCATAGTGTGTGTTTAGAGATGTGTGGTAAGTCGGAGAGTTGGTGGGTACAGGTAACACAGCTTACCCAGGTTCAAGTCCCACAACGGTGGCAGAACTCTACTCCTGCTATAAATCACTATAATGGTAATACGCCGAATTACAGAGATAGGTTTGTTGTGCGAGGTGTTGCGCGTTTTACGCAGCAATCTAATAAGTTGTCTCATGTGTGTTGTGCCTTAAGGCACCCGTAGGCCGACTTATAAAGACGCCAAGACCTAGGGTTTACAGGGAAAGGTCCTTGCCGGACAAGGTAAAGAGTCCTACACTAATACGAACTAGTCTTCCATGTCTTGTACTCCAAGGCTCCGCATATGTCGGTGATTCCTGTGTAGCCTTCCTTAATCCGGCATGGTCCTCCGTTCAGGATCCGTCTAACTGTGTTGCCCAGCAGGTCATAGGCCTTGCTACCAACTATGGGCCACCCGGGTTAGGCGGATTGGTGACATGCTATGAGGATACCCATATGGCATATCCCCAACAGTAGCCCCGGAGGACTTTGAAATCTTGCGCTGTCTTGCTCGTTGATCTCCGAATATCCCGTCTAAGTGATGCCGGCAATCCGCCAAGCAATATCTCAAAGGTCTCCCAAAGAACCCTGCAATCCTCTCCGGCTTTGCAATGTAGCCGGAGATTCCTTGAGTCTTCGTCTCCAGAGTTGGACAGTCTCTGTCTTCGATGGAATCTTCGGACGTGACCCTTCACTGCAACTGTCAGGAGGATGATGTAGGGTATAGCCTACGCTACCTCGAAACTCATAGAAGCAGAAAATTAATCATTAGCTATTTTCATGCGCGCGAAACGAAATGATGGAGCGGCAAAAGACGGAGGACGTGTCGAAATTACCGTGCACATTCACTTCCACGTTGGCAACGTTCCATCGATCAGATCTTTTTGCATGAATCTTGACATGAGGCTTATATATTTCTACCGTGGTCAATTTATTTATTTTTACCCGCATTCACTTCGTAGTCTTCGTCTTCCTCTAGCCGCACGACCGTTTGAGCTCTCCTACGAAAACCCTAACCAGAGCCCTCTCTCCCTCCACCTTCTCCTTGTCGTAATGGCCTCCAACACCTCTTCTCCCTCCACGGCGGCGATTCCCAAGGCTATGACGGAGCCATCCCAGGGAGTGATCGTGCCGCTAGAGGGGGTGGTCGTTCCCGTCTCCGCCGTGACGGAATCTGTCGGCGATGACCAAGAACGAGCGGCGCCCGAAGCCGCTGAAGAGGAAAACGACTCCCACAAGGGAATGTGGAGAGGCTCTGATCTTTCCACCGAAGATCTGCAGGAGCTGGTCGCCGAGGAGTATCTCCCCGCGACGAAGAAGTTAGTCTGGCGGGCGGCGCCAGCCGGCGAGGTGGTCCCTTCTCCCCAACCCGGAGAAAATGTGTACCTCAAATCTCAGCTGGTACGTGGTGTAATCTTGCTAGTCTCCAAATCTTGTTGGATGTCCTCCCATACTTCCAGGTACTCCCCCACAATCTCTCTCCCAACAGCATTCTAGTCCTTAGCAACTTTGTAGCTCTGTGCGAAGGATATCTAAGGATTAAGCCTAGACTAGATCTATTTATATATTTATTCACCGTCAAGAGAGAGTCCATAGAGTCCAAGGATAAATTGCGGACCTGCGGAACCTAAGAACAAAATCACCGGCTTTGAGTGCCGAAAAGTCACTACTCCGGAATCCACATACAAACTTCAGAAAACTTGTAGACAAGAAAACTTAAGCTAACGCCCATAGGCGGAATTTTCACAAGGGCAAATGCAACCTTGCGCATAAAGGGTTTATATGATCCAAAAATGAACAAGTAAAGGAGGTAAAAGACTCAGATAATATGAGTGAACCAAATGCTTTGTTTCATTGATCACATAAGAAACTTATTACATAATATAAATGTGCTAAGTGTAAAAGGGACATAGTTGTGCTATGTTCCATGGCCGATCTGTCTTCGAGTAATCATCATCGGAGTCACGTTGCTTGCGCTTGCGATTTTTTGGCCTATCTTTCAACTCGCGAATATCGACGAGGTAATAGGAACCATTTACTAATGTTTTTCTTATGACGAACGGTCCTTCCCAAGGAACCAAATCCCCCTCTTTAAACGAACGATGCTTTACACGGCGACTATGGTAGCCGCGTAGCTTCTGCTGGTAGACGGCGGATCTCTGGCATGCCAGCACGTCCTCTTCTTCAAGGAGGTCCACAGATGGTCGTCAGGATTCTTCAGCGTCATCCTCCTTGTAGGAGGAAACTCTTGGTTCATCATGGAGGGTGTTGGATGGGAGAACTGCTTCTGCTCCATAAACCATGAAGAAAGGAGTTAACCGGTGGATCAGTTGGGTGTTGTTCATAAACTCCACAAGACAAATGGTAGTTCCTCCACCTAGGCTCCAGCTGCTCTATGTAGTTGTACCTCTAAGTGTGGCTTTATTCCGTGCAGAATTAGTTCATTGGCCCTTTCAACTTGCCCATTTGACTGTGGATGTGCCACATATGCTAGGTCAAGGCGGATGCCTTTCTCATGACAGTACTCCTCACCTTCTCCGAGAGATAAATTTCTACCATTGTCGGTGATGATGTTATATGAGAGACCAAATCTCACCACTAGATCCTAGAAAACTTTAGGGTTGTTGCCCCATCAAGCTTTCTAATGGGTTTAGCTTAAATCCATTTCGTGAATTTGTCGACTGCTACTAGCAAGTGTGTGAATCCACAGGATGCTGTCTGCAAAGGTCCCACCATGTCCAGCCCCCAGACTGCAAACGGCCAAGTTATTGGTATTGTTCGCAATTCTTCAGCTGGAACACTTGGTTATCTTGCATAAAGCTGATACCCAAGGCATATTTGTACCAACTTGTCGGCGTCCGCCTTGGCAGTTATCCAGTAGAATCCTTGTCGGAAGGCCTTAGCCACCAACAATCGGTGAGCGGCGTGATGCCAGCAATCTCCGAGATGTATTTCTCTAAGTATTTCAATACCTTGCTGCTAGGAGACGCATCATAGGAAAACTCTTGTGGTACTTCTTTTGTATAGGTAGCCGTCAATGATGACGTAGCCTTTTGCTGTGCGTACTATTTGTCGGCTTTCGACTTCTTCGGCGGGCAAAGTTCTGTTTTGTAGATAATCCATGAACGGCTTCGTCCAAGCCGGAGAGGTCACTATTACTATGTTAACAAATGAATCCACTCTATCCGGGTTGTCGGGGTCCGCTCCCCTCACGGATGGAGTCCACAAATTCTCCAGGAAAACGCCTGGCGGAATTGGTCGACGAGCTGATCCAAGCTTTGACAGCAGATCTGCCGCCTCATTATCCTCCCTTTTGACGTACTTGACTTCGTAGCTGTCGAAGCACTTGGCTATTTCATCTGCTTCATCTTGATATGCCGCCATCATAGGGTTCCACGCGTTCTAGGTGCTAGCTACTTGTTGGGCAACCAAGTCGGAAACTCCACAGCAAACTATGCGCTTGATGCCAATATCTTTGGCTATGCAAAGTCCGTGAATGAGGGCATCATACTCTGCCATGTTATTGGTAGCGTTGAAGTGGATCTGTGGGACGTATTGCAACTTCTCTCCTATTGGTGATTGTAATAATACACCAGCCCCCGAGCCATTGAGTAACATTGATCCGTCGAAGTGCATGACCCAATATTCTGGCTCTAGCACAGGAGTGTCTTCTGGCAGTTACGTCCAATCTACGAGAAAATCCGCCAATACTTGTGATTTGATAGCGTCGCGTCGCTTGTAGGTGATGTCGAAGGCGGCAAGTTCAATGCCCCACTTTGCCACTCTCCCTGTAGCGTCGATGTTGTTGATGATGTTAGACAGTGGAGCTTTGCTCATTACTGTGATAGGGTGCTCCTAGAAATAATGCCTTAGCTTTCCTGAAGCAAGGAAAACTCCATAATCTATCATCTGGTAGTGCGGGCCACGTTGCTTGGATTCCGTCAAGACCTTGCTTACATAGTAAACGGGCCGCTGAACTCCGTATTCGTGTGTTGGTTCCTTGCTCTCCACCACGATGACGATGTTGATTACTCGGTTGGTTGCCACCATGTACACTAACATAGGCTCCCTTGGTACCGGTGCTGCAAGTATAGGTGGGGAGGAGAGTATTCTCTTCAACTCCTAAAGTGATGCGTCGGCTTCGTCCGTCCATGTGAATTTGTCCACCTTCTTGAGAAACTTGTAGAGCGGCATAGCCTTATCACCAAGTCGGCTGATGAACCGGCTTACTGCTGCAACGCAGCCTGTGAGCCTTTGTATGTCCTTCAGGCATGTTGGGTGTTTGATGTCAAGGATGGCCTTGATTTTCCCCGGGTTCACCTCGATTCCACGAAGCGAAATGATGAAGCCCAACAGTTTGCTGGATGGTACCCCGAAGACGCACTTCTTTGGGTTTACCATCATGTTGTATTTCCGGAGATTATCGAAGGTTTCATGTAAGTCAGCGATAAGATCATTTGATTTCTTTGACATTAACGCGATGTCATCCATGTAATCATGTACGTTGCGACATATTTGGTCATGCGGGCAATGTTGCATTGTCCGTTGGTATGTGGCACCAGCGTTTTTCAACCCAAAGGGCATCGTGATGTAGCAATACGTGTCGTAGGGTGTGGTGAACGAAGTGGCCAATTGGTCCGATTTTCGCATCCGGATCTGGTGGTATCCTGAAAAGGCATCGAGAAAACACAGAAGTTCCAAGCTAGCCATCGGATCAATGACTTGGTTAATGCGAGGCAAAGCAAACAGATCCTTCAGACATGCTTTGGTCAAGCCGGTGTAATCAACGCACATTCTTAATTCATTGGTTCCCTTTTTGGGGACAAGTACAGGATTTGCCACCCAGCGGGTGTGAATAACTTCTTGGATAAAGCCAGCCTTAAGTAACCTAGCTATTTCTTCGCCTATAGCCCTTCGTCTTTCATCACCAAAGCGTCGTAGAGGTTGTTTCACCGGTTTGGCATTAGGATCAATATTCAAGCTGTGCTCGGCAAGTTACCTATGTACACCTTTCATGTCGGCATGTTGGCAGGCAAAGATGTCCCTATTCTCACAGAGGAACTCGATGAGCGCGCTTTCCTATTTAGGATCCAGGTCCGTGCCAATGGCGGTGGTCTTGGAGGAATCACCTTCGACAAGCTCCACCTGCTTGGTCTTGATGGCGGCCTTGAAGGCGGGTTCGGCAGTAGTGATCTGCTTCTTCAAAGCCGGCATCTCCAAGGCATCGACCTGGTTCTGGATCTCCTTGAACTCTTCACTGTAGAGGACTTCTTCGGCGAAGGCAGCTTCACTAAGCTCGCACTCCTATGCCTTGGTGAAGCTTCCGTCAATGGTGATGACGCCATTTGGTCCAGGAATCTTGAGCTTGTTGTAGACAAAACATGGCCTTGCGAGGAAGGAGTGGAAGATGTCACGTCCGAAGATGACGTGGTACACGCTCTTAAAGGGCACCACTTTGAAGGTCATGCGTTCTTGGCGGTAGTTGTTGACATCACCAAAAGCGACCGGAAGGGTGATGCAGCCCAGGAAATTTGCTTGTCGGCCGGGGACAACCCCATGGAACACAGTGTTGCTCTTCCTTAGTTGGGTCTCCATCAAGTTCATCTTGTGCAGTGTATCCAGGTACATGTGTTGATGCTGCTTCCACTGTCCACGAGGCACTTGGTGAACTCCGTGCCATCAATCAAAGGGTTGATGACCATGGCATACTGGTTCTCTGTTGGGATAAGTTCTGGATGATCTTTCATATCCCAAGTAATTGGAACTTCCGACCACCTAACGTACTGGGGAACCGGAGGGAGGGTAGCCATCAGTATCCTCAGAGAGGTTTTCTGGGCCTGGATGGTTAGGGTGCCAAGGAAGGTGTGGTAACATGGAGCCTTCTTTTCGAAGGGATTTTCCCTTTATCCTCTCCCTTGTCGGAAGATTTTGGGTCCATGGCTTCATCCATATCACTTGATTCCTTGGGCTCTTCCTTTTCCACGGGGTCATTTTTCCGACTTTGCTTGTAGCTAGACTCAAGGTCCTCCTTGAGATCATTGACAAACTTGCGCTGGCGGTTGGTGTGGGTGGATTTCCATTGGTGTCGAGGTGGACGAAACACGACATATTGTGGAACTATTCGTACATTTGGGGAACGCGGGGCGCTGAGGGTGTAGTGTCACTCCTCTGCTGGCCACTGCTAGCCCCCCAACCATGTCCACACTGTCCGCCATTGCCTCAGCCAGTGAACATTGCGGCGACCATGTCGGCTACTTTCTTCTCTTCAGCGGATTATTCTGCTTTTTATTGTTGTTCTTCCTAGCCTAGGTAGGGATTGCTATCGCCGGCAACGATCCACGCGTGTCATCGTCAGCAGTGGAAAACTCGCTAGCCATGGCGATCATTGCATTGAGGTTGAGCTCGTTGTTGTCTTTCTTGCGCTTCAACGTATGCCGAAGCAGAGTTCCCTTTTCCAGACCATCAATGAAGGTGGCCATAGCGGTTTGTTTGTGCACCCCTACACAGGAATTTTTCATATCTAGCCAGCGAGAGAGGCAGGCACGGGAGGTTTCATCCTTTTTTTGCACACACCGTTGTAGGTCCCCGACAGTATAGGGAAGTTTGTACGTACCCTCCAAATTCTTGGTGAACGCTTCATGCATGTCCAACCAATTGCATATTGATTTCTCCGGTAAGTCGTCGATCCATTGTCGGGTTGTGCCGGTCAACATAAGTGGGAGGTACTTAACGGCGACGTTGGGGTTTCCCCCTGTGATGTGGATCACTTCGCTGTAGTCCTGCAACCACGTTGCTGGCCTGGCAGTGCCATTGTATGGCTTGATGGTCTTGTCAATCTGGAGGCCCTTGGGGTAGGTTGTGACCCGTATGACTGGTCCAAAACAACGTGGCCCAAGGTATGGGAGCTCCCGAGCTTCCTAGATCTTGTCCAGCCGTGTACGTGCATTATATGGCTCTGGCTGCTTCCCTTTGCCGTTATGGGGAGGAGAATTGTGGCGCGATCTAAGAGATCCGTCGTGTCCTCCGCCATGATGGCTTCTAGGTGGCGATGGCAGCGGTGGAGGCGGTGGGTTAGCTCTCTTGCTGTGCCCCTCCTGCCATTCCTCACGCCTGTCACGGTTGCTGGTCGGACGTGGCGGGTCCTTGTGGGACCTACTTCTGTGTCCGTCATGGCCACTGCACTCTTCGGCATGCCGAGGCTGTTCGCCTTGATCGTGTATAACAACGCCGCTCTGGGACCGCCTTGGAGGTGGCATGCTTGTGCGGTGGCGCGGCTCTGGTTCCTCCTGACACCGAGATGGTGGTGGAGGTGGTGAGCGGCGGGGACGAGCCTATTCTCCATGGTCGGAGAATATGGGGATAGCGTCAGTCCGGTTGCGTGCCTCCCTCCGTCTTCGCTCTATGGAGCCTGTATGTGATCCCTCGTTACGGGGAGATTTTGGCCTTCTACGGCTGTTCAGGGTTAACTGGCAAAGCTCCGGGTTGGACTCAAGCCTCTACGAGGTGGCCTTTTCATGTTGCTTGCATGCCTTAGCGACAAGGTCGTACACCTCAGCAACTACTTCTGGCGACCTGTCCTGCTCCAGGAGGGTCTTGGCGACGGCGATGTTGAGAGCAAGAGTTGGCATGACCTGCCTCCCCTCTGAATCAATGTAAGGGGTGGCTTTTGTCGGCTTAGAACCGTTAAACCCCAAGCTTCGCTGAACGCCGGGATCTTCAACGACGTGAGCTGGTACCTTATTTGCTTTATGCTTTAACAACAATTGCTTGTATTCGGCCTCCATATCTCTTCCCGCATTAATGGATTGTTGCGCCTTAGCCATGTCTTCGTCCAGCTTAGCGCCTTGCTCCGCGATGCACTTGGCCTCCACAAAGATTTCCGCACGCTTCTTATCAAGCTCTGTAATGCTCCGAATATGGGCGACGGTGATTGGCTCAACGAGGAGTGTGCCGTAGATTGCTTTGTCAGCGGGAGTGGCCAGTGGGTTGCCGGTTGTAGACGTTGATGGTGGCATTGGCGGCTGATTTGATTGTCAGTCCATACTAGGGGCCGTGGTAAGTTCATGCACTGGTGGCGGGCGGGTAAGCGGAGGAGGCTGAGCCTTGGCCGGAGCTGGAGGCTCGGTGGATTTCTTAGCTGCTGCTGCTCTAGTGACCGCTGGCGTGGGCGGAGCTCTCTCATGTTCATGTTCCTGTCCGTCTTCTTCCATCACGCTCCCAGTGGCGACTATCACCTGGTGGGAAGTGTTGGTTTTCTCGGCGCGCTCCTCCTTCTCGATCTCCTGCTCGATCTCCCTCATAACAGCGTTGTATTCCTTCGAGTTAGCGTCCAAGCCACCGACATCCATACTGATGTTGGCGTGAAGCGTGTTGAGGAAGGAGTCAAAGTTAGCCTTGGTGTTGGCGATGGAAGATGTGGAGGGTGATGGAGGCGGGTCATTGTTGTTCTTTCCTCCTCTGACTACGACGGCGGTTGCCTCCATGGCCTCTTCGTTGGCATCCGCGTATTCGTTTATGTTGGCCACAATCTCACCAAGGGTGAGAGGGCCTGCGGCTTTCCGCCTTCGGTGGGTACGCTGGAGAAGTGTTCTAGGCGTGAGCCCTTCGACGAAGTGGTACACGAGCTTGTCGGCGCGGTCGCCCTCTAGGGTTTCCCTCACACTCATCCATCTAGCAAGGTATTCGCGGGGAGGTTCTCCATCCCTTTGAACGCATCTAGCTAGATCGAAGATGGTGACGACACCGACAAAGTGTGACCTATGCATCTCTAACGCTTGGGGAAGCCAAGCGGATTTGCGGGGTCCTTCCACCTTTATGTCCTGCACAGGGGCAGTTTGGGTGGGCTTTGAAATTTCCTGATCCGAGCCACCATATTCCAAGGAGAGGTATAGCCCAGATCCTTTCGCGAATGTGTCCTGCTCATAGGCGGTTCGTGCGGGGCTTGACGAGTTTCCGACTTCCTGGGAGCTAGGACCCGAGTCAGTTTCGCCGATGAAGATGTGGATGTCTCCGAAAGGGATGACAGAGCAGCGCGTGGGATTCGTCTTTGCCGGCACCCAAAACTCATCTGGAGGGGGAGGTACTTGACGGTGATGTTAGGATTTCCCCTGTGATGTGGATCGCTTCGCTGTAGTCCTGTAACCACGTTGCTAGCCTGGTAGTGTCGTTGTATGGCTTTATGGCCTTATCAATCCGGAGGCCACTGGAGTAGGTTGTGACCCGTATGACTGGTCCAAAACAATGTGGCCCAAGGTATGGGAGCTCCTGAGCTTCCTGGATCTTGTCCAGCCGTGTATGTGCATCGTATGGCTCTGGTTGCTTCCCGTTGTCGTCATGGGGAGGAGAATTGTGGCGCGGTCTATGAGATCCGCCGTGTCCTCTGCCGTGATGGCTGCTAGGTGGCAATGGCAGCGGTGGAGGCGGTGGGTTAGCTCTCTTGATGTGCCCCTCCTGCGATTCCTCACGCCTATCGTGGTTTCTGGTCAGACGTGGCGATTCCTTGTGGGACCTACTTCTGTGTCCGTCATGGCCGCTATGCTCTCCGGCATGCCGAGGCTGTTCACCCTGATCGTGTATAACAACACCGCTCCGGGACCGCCTTGGAGGTGGCATGCTTGTGCGGTGGCATGGCTCTGGTTCCTCGTGACACCGAGATGGTGGTGGAGGTGGTGAGCAGCGGGGACGAGCCTTTTCTCCATGGTCGGAGGATATGAGGATAGCGTCGGTCCTGTTGCATCCCTCCCTCCGTCTTCGCTCTGTGGAGCCTGTATGTGATCCCTCGTCACGGGGAGATTTTGGCCTTCTGCGGCTGTTCGGGGTTGACTGGCAAAGCTCTGGGTTGGACTCAAGCCTCTGCGAGGTGGCCTTTTCCTGTTGCTTGCATGCCTTAGCGACAAGGTCGTACACCTCAGCCACTGCTTCTGGCGACCTGTCCTGCTCTAGGAGGGTCTTGGCGACGGCGATGTTGATAGATGGAGTTGGCTTGACCTACCTCCCCTCTGAATCAATGTAAGGGGTGGCTTTTGTCGGCTTAGACCCGTTAAACCCCAAGCTTCGCTGAACGCCGGGATCTTCGACGACGTGAGCTGGTACCTTCTTTGATTTATGCTTTAACAACAATTGCTTGTATTCGGCCTCCATATCTCTTGCCGCCTTACTGGATTGTTGCGCCTTAGCCATGTCTTCGTCCAGCTTAGTGCCTTTCTCCGCGTTACACTTGGCCTCCACAAAGATTTCCGCACGCTTCTCATCAAGCTCCCTAATGCTCCGAATATGGGCGACAGTGATTGGCTCGACGAGGAGTTGGCCGTAGATTGCTTTGTCAGTGGGAGTGGCCAGTGGGTTGCCGGCTGCAGACGTTGATGGTGGCATTGGCGGCTGATTTGATTGTCGGGCCATACTAGGGGTCGTGGTAAGTTCCTGCACTGGTGGCGGGCGGGTAACCGGAGGAGGCAGAGCCTTGGCCGGAGCCGGAGGCTCGGCAGCTTTCTTAGCTGCTGCTGCTCTAGCGACCACTGGCGTGGGCGGAGCTCTCTCATGTTCCCGTTCCTGTCCGTCTTCTTCCATCACACTCCGAATGGCGACTAGCACCTGGTGGGAAGTGTTGGCTTTCTCAGCGCGCTCCTCCTTCTCGATCTCCTGCTCGATCTCCCTCATAACAGCGTCGTATTCCTCTGAGTTAGCGTCCGAGCCACCAGCATCCATACTGATGTCAGCGTAAAGCGCGTCGAGGACGGAGTCGGAGTTGGCCTTGGTGTTGGCGATGGCAGATGTGGAGGGTGATGGAGGCGGGTCGTTGTTGTTGTTTCCTCCTCTAACTATGACGGCGGTTGCCTCCATGGCCTCTTCATTGGCATCCGCATATTCGTTGATGATGGCCACCATCTCACCAAGGGTGAGAGGGCCTGCGGCCTGCCGCCTTCGTAGGGTACGCCAGAGAAGTATTCCAGGCGTGAGCCCTTCCATGAAGTGGTACACGAGCTCGTCGGCGCGGTCGCCCTCTAGGGTTTCCCTCACCCTCATCCATCTAGCAAGGTATTCGCGGGGAGGTTCTCCGTCCCTTTGAACGCATCTGGCTAGATCGAAGATGGTGACGACACCGACAAAGTGTGACATGTGCATCTCTAACGCTCGGGGAAGCCAAGCGGATTTGCGGGGTCCTTCCACCTTTATATCCTACACGGAGCGGTTTGGGTGGGCTCTGAAATTTCTTGATCCGAGCCACCATACTCCAAGGAGAGGTATGGCCCAGATCCTTCCGCGAACGTGTCATGCTCATAGGCGGTCCATGCGGGGGTTGACGAGTTTCCGACTTCCTGGGAGCTAGGACCCGAGTCAGTTTTGCCGATGAAGATGTGGATGTCTCCGAAAGGGATGATGGAGAAGCGCGTGGGATTCGTCTTTTCCGGCACCCAAAACTCATCTGGAGGGACGATCGGGACGCTGCCGGAGAAAAGAACGTGACCAATGTCTACGGTATCGTCAATTACCACGAAGAGATTAGACCACGCCCGGTGTAGAGCTCGAAGCGCCTCTAGCCCCACGGTGTGCGCCAACTGTCGTGGTATTGCCGACGAGTACGCCATGGAGGGGTCGTCATAGTGCATGTTTAGAGACATGGGGTACGGCGGAGAGTTGGCGGGTACGAGGTAACACAGCTTACCCAGGTTCAAGTCCCACAATGGTGGTAGAACTCTACTCCTACTATAAATCACTATAATGGCAATACACCGAGTTACAGAGATAAGTTCGTTGTGCGAGGTGTCGCGTGTTGTACGCAGCAATCTAAGAAGTTGTCTCGTGTGTGTTGTGCCCTAAAGGCTCCTACATGCCGGCTTATAAAGACCCCAAGACCTAGGGTTTACAGGGAAAGGTCCTTGTCGGACAAGGTAAAGAGTCCTACACTGATACGAACTAGTCTTCCGTGTCTTGTACTCCAAGGCTCTGCGTACGTCGATGACTCTTGCGTATCCTTCCTTAATCTGGCATGGGCCTCCCTTCAGGATCCGTCTAACTGGGCCGCCCAGCAGGCCATAGGCCTTGCTACCAACTATGGGCCACCCGGGTTAGGCGGATTGGTGACATGCTATGAGGATACCCATATAGCATATCCCTAACAGCCCCTCCAACAGGACCCAGAAGACAACCACTCGCCAAATCAATTTGACAGTCACCGCTCCACCTTCCACCCCTGAGTACCTCAGCGGGTCCAAGTCCTGCATCACGTTTGACAGAATTGATCACCCACATTAGGTCCCTCGCCTAGGCCATACTACCCTAGTGCTCGAGGTACAGATCGACGACATCGAGATGAGAAAATCTTCATCGATGGCGGGAGCGGCATCAACCTGATGTTGACCAGCACCCTGCGCACCATGTGAACCCCCATCTCCAGCCTGGAAGCATCTGAGACGACCTTCCACGGCATCATACTAGGACAAGGAATCTACCCCCTAGGCAAAACCTGGTTGGATGTCATCTTCGACACACTCAAAAACTTCCAACGTGAGCGCCTTGAGTTTGAGGTGGTCGACTAGCCATCTTAGTACCACACCATCCTCGCATGTGTAGCATTCGCAAGGTTCCTAGCGGTGCCCCACTATGCATACCTCCCGATGAAGATGCCAGGACCGAATGGCGTTATGACCATCCAGGGGAGCTTCACCAGATCTGACAACTGCGACAGGGAATTCAACAGAATCTCCTAGTCCTTCGGCATGCAAAAGGAACTGGCAAGGCTCAAGGAGTCAATGGACAACATTCTTCCTCCTGTGAGCAAGAAGAACGCACCAGAGCAATCATTTGACTCCATAGTCAGGTCCACCCGACGGACCACACCAAGACGGCCCTCACTGCCAACAACCCGAGTTCCGCATAGGAACTCACGCTCATTGAATTTCTCCATGAGCGCTGGGAAATATTCACCTGGTGTCCTATGAACATGCCAGGGGTACCCAGGGAACTCACCGAGCACGCACTCAATGTGTACCTAGATGCAAGACCTATCGAGCAGTCGATGCGTTGATTGTCAGAAGCAAGGGCAAAAGTGGTCAGCATGGAAGTCCACAGACTACTCGACACCGACTTCATCCACGATATTAAGGAAAGCACCTGGGTAACTAACCTTGTGCTGGTTCCAAATAAGGACACGGACATCCTACGGATGTGCGTGTACTTCACCTGCCTCAACAAACACTGCCTGAAGGACCACTTCCCGTCACCGTGGATCAATCAAATCATCGAATCCACCGCGGGATGCGACCTCCTCTCCTTCCTCAACGCCTACTCAGGCTATCACTAGATCCGGATGAAAGTGCAAGACCAAGAATAAATGGCCTTCGTCACACCATTCGTAGTCTACTACTAGAACACGATCCCTTTGGACTGAAGAACGTAGGTGTCGCCTACCAGCGGTGCATGCAGGCCTGTTTGAAGAACTAGCTTGGTCGTAATATTCAGGTCTATGTCGATGACATAGTAGTCAAGACGAAGGAGGAAACTACGCTCATCGATGACCTCCATGAGATCTTCAACAACCTTGAACGCTACAGGATCAAACTGAATCTGGAGAAGTGCGCCTTCGGCATACCATCCGGGTAACTACTTAGGTACCTCATCTCCGCAAGGGGAATCAAAGCAAGCCCGAAAAAGATAAAGGCCATACTAGCCATGGAGAAGCCGAAGAACATCAAGGGAGTCCAGCAGCTGGCTGGGCGAATCGCGACGCTCAGTCAATTCATTAGTCGAATGGGTGAAAAGGCTTTGTCGTTCTACAAAATCCTCCGCAAGATAGACCAATTCGAGCGGACGAACAAAGCGCAAGAAGCATTCGAAGATCTCAAGTGCCTGCTCTCAACCTTGCCCATCCTGGTGCCCCCAAGGAAAAGGAGCTAATGCTACTATACATAGCCGCCATTCACCAAGTGGCCATTACCGCCCTTGTGGTGGAACGAGCTGAAGAAAACAAAGTCCATGGGGTGCAACGCCCATTGTACTACCTCAGCGAGGTGCTCACACCCACCAAGCAACGGTACCTACATTACCAGAAACTATCCTACGGTGTCTTCATGACTCCACAGTGAGTGTGCCACTACCTCTAGGAGCACCCGATAATCGTGGTGAACGACGCCCCGCTAAACCACTTCCTCAACAACCCTGATGCAGCGGGGCGGGTCGCCCTCTAGGGCATTGAATTCTCTCCATGAGACATCACCTACAAGCGCCGAACAACGATCAAGTCACAAGTTCTGCGGGACTTCCTCGTCCACTGGATGGATCTCTAGCTACCAGATACACCAGACATGTCTAGCCTATGGACAATGCATTTCGACGAGCGCCAAGAGGGAGCTAGCGCCGGTGTCATCCTAACATCCCCGTAGGGTGACAAAATGTGGTATATACTTCAGATGAAGTTTTGTGCATCCAACCATGAAGAGAAGTGTGAGGCCCTACTCCATGGGATGCAGATGGCCAAAGCCAGCGGCGCAACTCGACTCGTCATCTACGGTGACTCTAACCTCAGGTGCAGAAGACCATGAACAAGTGTGATGCCATCAACAACAACATGATCATATAGTGCGACCTCTACAATGCACTCGAAGGGGACTTTGACGGTTGCGAACTACGGCACGTCGGCCGCGAAAGCAACGAGCAGGCTGACAAGCTCGCCAATATCAGCTCCACATGCTCCCTAGTGCCACCAGGCGTATTCTTGGAGCAAATATGTGAACATTCCATCAAGCTCAAGCCTACTAGAGGCCCACCAGAAGCAGCCACACACTCGGGGACTACCCCACCCAAAGAGGCCAAAACATCCACTCAAGAAGAACAAGACCCTCCACCCGTAGGCCCCATGGAGGTCATGCTCATCGAACCATCCTAGACCTAGCCATACATCACGTACATGCTCACCAAGAAGTTGTCGGATGATCCGACTGACGCACGCCACATCGCCTGGCGCTCCAAGGCCGTCATCAATGGCAAGCTGTACAAGTGAAGCATCACTCGCGTCCTACAACGGTGTGTCACCAACGGTGATAGCAGGAGCATCCTCCTCGATATCCACGAAGGCACCTGCGGACATCATGCTGGCAGCCACGCCCTTGCCGCCAAGGCACTACGGGCTGGTTTCTACTAGACAACCACGATGTGCAATGCCAAGAGCATCATCGCGAAGTGCAACGCCCGTCAGAGATTCACGGATAAGCCGCACACACTAGGCACGGAGCTCCGACCAATACCTTTGGCCTGGCCCTTCACGCAATGGGGACTTGACATGGTCAGCAAGCTGTAGAAGTTATCGCCTGGAGGATATGGCTTCCTTCTCGCCGCAGATGAAAATTTCACCAAGTGGATAGAGGCTACGCATGTCACCAACAAGACCGGAGCCACCACTGTCATGTTCTTCAAGTCCATCATCTTTAGATTCAGGGTGCCGCAAAGCATCATCATCGACAACAGGACAAACTTCACCTCGAATGAGTTCCAGGATTTCTGCGACAATCTCGGCACCAACATAAACTATGCCTCCGTGGCACGCCCCCATAACAACGGTCAAGTAGAAAAGGACAACAGCCTAGTCTACAACAGCATCAAGAAGCGCCTCCTTCGGCCTCTCGAACGAGCGGCTGGAGCATGGGCAGATGAGCTGCCCTCCGTGCTATGGAGCCTTCGCACAACCCCAAACAGCACCACGGGCTACACACATTTCTTCATGGTTCATGGTGCCAAAGCAGTACAACCAGCCGAGGTATGCTACACGGCCCAACGAGTCGTCGCTTATAGTGAAACTGAATCTATGGACGCACTCGAAGACTCCGTTGACCTCTTAGACAAGGTGCGAGAAATCATTGACAAGCGGTCAACGGTGTACCAGCAGAGCCCGTGCAACTACCATACCTGATGGCTATCCCAAGGTCCTTTGCTGAAGGTGACCTCGTCCTGCGACTAATGCAAAAAGGGCACCTCAAGCTCGAATCTCTATGGGAAGGACCTTATGTGGTCACAGAAGTGATACCAGGTGGTGCCTATCACCTCAAGGACGTAGAGACCAGAGTCACATACTCCAACCTGTGGAACGTCGTGCAGCTATGACGCTTTTACCCTTAGATGTTTTACCTTTTTAATAAGGCTACTCAGCCAGGCTACTTAGCCAAACAATGTACCTCCAGCTATTATTCAATAAATAAAGCTAAGTTCCTCAACTATGAGTCTTGTTATGTTTTACTTTACGCATCTTGTACTCGGGGGGCCTTCAACAATAATCTTTAGGTCCACATCTAGATGTTGCATATGCACAAAAGCCAAAGCAGCCATTGCACCTGCAACAAGTTGGTGCACACACTTATGTATAACACCTACCTCGTGCAACTTCTGCAGCAGCGCCAACAGGCTCGAAGGGGTTTCGTCGAGGGGAAACATTGCCCTGAAAATATGCTTAAAGGAGGATTGAGCCTTCTCCAAATTGTGCAGCACATGCACAATACGATCTTGTAGTGCCGCTAGCATGGTCGCTCGATCCCAATCAGTCCAGAAGAACTCGCCAGCCTCCAGCTCTGCCTGTGTAAGGCAATTCAGCCGGATGATGACGCGTTCTTTCTCTTCCTGAGGAATATGATTCACAACTGCACACACAAGACAAATACATGTTAGTCGACATCATGTTAAGCCAAGAAGAACACAAATCAGTCGAATAAATCTCACATCGTAGTTGCTTGCCAATCTGAGCGACTTCGCTAAGAAGATACTTTTGTCGCTCAATAGCCTTCTCTGCTTTTGAATTCCACACATCAAAGTTGTCGCAGGTGATCAATAGATTCTTCACCAAATCCTTCACACGGTCGCATAGGGGGGAGTTGAGACAGTTCGTCCACCCTCAAGCGTGGAGGAACTAAAGGAGTAGAGGACAATAACACGTCTTGTGTACCACTCGCGAGACCCTAGTCAAGTAAACAATCGAAGAATAAGCACTTCTGTTCAAGAGGCTACAAGTCGAAGGAACACGAGAAATGGCAAGCAACCAATATATACACAGTTACTTCAAAGGATTTAGATAGGTTCTGGTGCTTCAGGCTCACAAAAGTATTCGAACCAACTACAAAGTTTTAACAATACTATACAATAAAAGCACTAGAAAGAGTGTGGCATGGCCTATGCAGAAGCATTCGAAGGCTTTGCAGAACACTCGACGAGATCTGACGTTGTGTCTTTTTCCATGGCTAATCGTTTCTGCTCCGTGGAGTACTTTTCAAGCATCTCGATGAGTCGTGGGATGTATTTCTTACAGCGCGATGCAAAGGAAGCAAAGGCTACCTCTTTCCTTTCTGTTTTCAGTGGCATCTTGGAGGTAATCTTGTTGATGTCTAGCCCAGCACCGCAGGCATGCCCCATCGCCATCCCAAGGGAGGCACCCGCTCCTTTATGTGTCTGCTTATACTCCGCAGGCACGCCCTTAGCAAAGGCCTTAGCAAGACCGCCGACGTATTCAATGTCCTTGGCTTTCAGAAGCATCTCCTCACGGAGACGACCAAGCATAACCTTGGCCTTCTGGAGAACATCCTTGGTCGAGACGCTGCGGTCCTCGATTACAGCTATGGCGCCAGCCAAGAGGTCATAGTTTGTCAGCAAGGACAGAACAATCCAAGCTTAGAGGGATAGAAGCCGAAGGAAGACGGGCAATAAGAGCAACTCACACAAGAAAACTTACCAGAGAGAACTTGGCCAGTTATCATAAGCTGGTCCGCCAGACCTTTCTCCCTCTCATCTACGGCCGCCGCCATGTCTCCCTCGTGTTGTTTCGACTCCGTCTTGTAGCGCTCAAGGGCCTCAACTGCATCCTTCCTCTTGGTCTCTATCGTGCTGAGTCTCTTTTCAAGAGAGTCTAGCCGACAAAGAACTTGATTATTCTCCTCTGGTGCAAGAAAAAATGCATCATTCAGAAGCCGACCCCATATTCGGATAGATCACGCAACAAGACAAAGGATTTTACCTTGGAGTTGCCGGAAGGTAGCATCCAGCTGCACATGTTTTTGACCTAGGCGAACCATGTCCTGCAGGAAGGGCTGGAGTAGCACTTCAGGTCAAACCAAGAAAGAGACTCGGGGGCTCCCTTGAATGATCAAAACACACTTACATGATCACCCGAAGACTCCGAAGGTTCTTTTCTAGTCGTCCGGGCGAGAACCCTGCGCTGCCCCAACTTGGAGAGGCTCAAAGAGCTCTCACCAGAGGTGGCCACCGTCTTTGGGGAGGGCTTGGTTGTCTCCACGCCCTTACCCTTGGAGTCCACAACTCCCTCATCTTCCATGTACTTGCGACTTTTGGACGGTGATGACACTATGTCACTTCAGCAAGTACAAAGGCGGCAAGTTCCTAGAGGTAACTATGCTTCCTTTGTTGCTCGTTATATATACTCTAAGGTCTTCCGCCTTGAATGCATTACTCATTTGACTCGATGTTTGAACTATCAACTAGCGACCTTAGCGGTGGATCTGATGGTCTCCTAGGTCTATGACCCAAAGCTAAAAGATATCCACGTTGTGTCTGATGATGACGCTCCCAAGGATCATCTAGCTCCGACAGTGCGAAAACAGAAGAGCTCCACCTCTAAAGCTGCTACCAAGGGCAAGAAGAAGAAAACGGAGACTGGAGTCTCCAAAAAATCCATTGCCGCCTTTGAGGCGGAGAAGAAGAAATCCACTGACATCCCCTTAGCTAAGGCATCTGCCATAGCGTAAGTATATTCATTCTCTGACTTTATTTTGCTTTGCACCTATTCAATTCCTATACATATATTGTGTATGTTTCAGGAAGAAATCTGGTGTTGGTTTGAGGCGGAACTCCAAAGATGTTGGAGGTTCCAAGAATACTCACGATATGTTCTAAAAGGCGTCTCCCGCTGCTGCTCCTGTGACCCATGCCGCCAAACCTGCAATAGGCTCCACAGAAGCCCCGTCCTCGTCATCCCTAAGACATTTGCCATTGAGATAGACATCAACCCAACTCCGGATGTCTTAGGCTTTGCTAGTGTGGATCCTGCTCTTGGTGGTCAGGCGACGCAGGAAAGTACCTCCTCCAAAGTGGTGGAAGCTCTGGCTAAGGATTCCACTGAGAAAGGGAAGCAGCCAGCAGAGGGGGAAGAAGTAGCAACAATGATATCAACGGACAAGCCGGGAGCCAATGTGCCTTCAACTATTATTATTGCGCAGCAGGCAACTAAGGCTTCATCCATGCCTCCGGCTTCCACAACTCCTCTGCCTTTGACTCCTCTGACATTAAACTTGGACAATGTTATCAAGTAGGCAGATGTTGTCTATAACAATGCCCGAACTTTTCATAATGCATATGCTCACCTGGCCAACAATCTGAAGATTATTGCCATTGTAAGTCTCTAAACTTTGCTCTTTTACTTCGTAATATATCCCACTATAGCCCCCGAGCTCTTAGGCAGAAAACCAATAGTTTTTGGCTTGAGTGCTCCAAAGAACTAAGTGTAGAATTTGATAGTATAGTCCCTGAGTCTCTAGTTAGAATAATTCCAACTAGATACTCTAAGAGGGAACACATTGTGATTTAAAATCTAGTATTGTAGCCCCCCGAGCATTTAGTTGAAACTGAGAAGTTCCGACTAGATTCTCTAGAGAAACTAAGCGCTTTATCTCTTTGCGGAATGAGAATGCACGGAGACAGGCCACCAACGAGAAATATGCCAAGCTGTAGGAAGCGTTGGACATTGAAAAAGGTAAAACAGCCTTTTTGAAGGAACAGATAAAAAATAGCAAGCGTCTGTTTTCCTCCAACATCTCCCAATTTTTCGTTTGGAACCATTGCATCCGAACTCTCATAATGTTGTGTTTTTCTCGTCTTACAGAGACCATCGCCAAGGCCAAGAGCTGAAGGGGTTCACGTATGAAAACAATAAAATTTTACCCTACGCCCCTAAACCCCTGATGCTACTAGGACCTATCTATTAGTAATGCAGTAACGGGAGAGGCTTTTCACGAACTTACCCTTGAATACCGAAAAGCGTTGTCAACACTCAGGAGATCGTGGTTGATGTAGATGAGCCGAAGCTGACCTCAAGGTCGTGTTGAAGTCCTTGCACTCATGTGGCTCCAACGACTTCTAGTGCCTCAAGTGTGACACCTCGCGGGGAGTTACATGCATCCGGTGCCTGGCGAAGACTCCCGCTTCCCCAATCTAGCAGCAGTTGTGGAAGTAGAGCTCCTAGATCCAAATCCCGCAGCACGACGACGCTCCGTGGTGAAGATGTCTCTTGTTCGCGCAGTTCGAACTTGGGACCATAGTCACGTGAGAGAGAGAGGGGGGGAGAGAGAGATAGAATATCAATTGTAGGTCTCCCCAAAAGTAAGGAAACCTTTATTGAATATTGTGTGTATTTTTTGGTCAAATACCCCAACTATATATAGGGGGAAGGGGAGGTACACCCTCCCTCAAAGTCCCCGGGTGGGACTAAAGGAGGGGAGAGGGGGCAGCCGCTGGCCATCCCTAGTGGGCCTCACATGGGCGGCAAGGCCCAGCCGGCCACCCCTTCCTCCTTTCTCCTTTTGCCTTTCCCTCATGGGCCCTTCTCCCTCTAGAATTTGTCCCATTAAGGCTTTTGACCTTTTAATAGATTTCTCTTTTATTAAATAAATTATGATTAAATGATTAAATCAATATTTAACATTCATTCACATATTATTCAATCTTTGTGGCTATGGAACACCTTCCACCTCCACTCCGGACATCCTCCAGACTTACCAAAACCCTTCCGGTTTTCTCTCTTTCCTTCTTCGGTGATTCTACCGATCATGTAAACACTGTCTAAGCATCACCAAGCCTTTAAGCGTGATACCCCATGGTTCGGGAACACTCTAGACATGGTCGAGACACTCCTGGACCAATGATCGATAGAGGGAACTGGATGGCCATGTGACCCTTGTGCATTCCATGAAGATCTTTCATCGTTTGAACCGTGACTATCGCGTCTTATTCCTTTTGTCTCTTGACACTTGCATTGTCCGAGATCTGAACAATGACATCACCATGTTGTGTTCAATCTCGTTACCGAAAAATTCAACTTGGCTTGTTTCGACAAGTGATATCCCTATGATCAAATCACACGCTACGCGACTACTGGATATAACTTCTCTGAGTGGGCCCTCGAGTATCTTTCCGTCACGCGGATGGACAAATCCCGCTCTCGAAATATATTGTCTCAAGATTTCCTCTAAATACCTGAACACACATTTATGATCATTGTATTACCAAGTGACATTTGATGCTATCAAAGCACCCTCGGGAGACCGTGATTGATATAGCCTCACGGTCTAAGGAATAGTCTACTAGGTCTATTATAATCATCGTAACTTGAACTTCGTGACATGATCAGGTCATGATGTTTAGGTGGGGTATTGGTTCATCATCTCATTCACAGAATGAGATGACTCCATTTCCAACTAGCATAAATGTCACATGATCAGGAAACCTTGATCATCTGTTAACCAATGAACCAGTGACTAGAGTTTCACTGAGAACCCCTGGTTGTTTATATATCACATGTGTATTGACGTTTCCTTTCAATACAGTTATAGCATGACATAAAACTTAATCATAAACTTTATGAAATATGATAATAGTGTTGGGTTCATAGCATAGAAAACAAAAAAAATTGTACGATGGGAACTATACGCCAAGATCTATCTATTAGATACAAGCAACAGGTGGATATACATCCATAGATAACTTACCCTCGAAGATAACAAAGCTTTGTTAACGAGATGGAACGCGTGGATGATGTAGTCATACACTTGCTGATCTCAAGATCGTGATGAACTCTAGCAGGTCTAGCTCTAGCACGTCCATCAAATCCAGCTCCAGCAAGTCCAGCACCACCAAGCATAGCACCACAAAGCAGTGGTGCATCCGTGATCACCACAAAGCAGCAACTCCTTTCCAGATAAATCCATCGGGAACATGTATCTCGCTAATCCGAGACTAGGGGGAATAACTAGAGGGGGAGAGAAATCCTTCACGAGGAGATGTGCATTGTGAGGAGGAGAGGGGGCCTTTTATAGGGAAGAGGGGGTAACCAAGGGCCATGGCATGGTAGCCATGGTGGTGCCCTGATACGTTGCTAACGTATCCATAACTTTTGATGTTCCATGCTTGGTTTTATCTACTTTCTTATGTTTTGTCCACACTTTGGAGTACTTTCTATACACTTTCTTGGACTAACCTATTAACAAGATGTCATAGTGCTAGTTGTCTGTTTTCTGCTGTTTTTGGTTCCAGGAAAGTCAGAAAATCAATATTCTTAGAATTGGACCGGACAAAAGCCAAAGTCGATATTTTACCGGAAGACTCACGGAGCCAGAAGAGGAGACGGAGAGGGGCCACAGGGCGGCCACACCATGTGGTGGCGCGGGCTAGCCTTGGCCGCACCACCAGGTGGGGTGGTCCCCCTGGCCACCCTCCAACCTTGCCTCTCCTCCTATAAGATGCCTCCGATGCAAAAACCCTAGATCATCCAGCCTCCAGCCACGAAAAGTTCTGCAGCGCCGTCGCCACCGAAGGGGAGATTCGGGGGATAGAAAGTCTCTGTTCCGGCACCCTGCCGGGATGGGGAAGTGCCCCCGAAGCCATCTCCATCGATCTCCACCGCCATCTCCATCACCGTTGCTGATTCCCATGATGATGAGGGAGTAGTTCTTCCTCGAGGCTAAGGGTTCTACCGGTAGCTATGTGTTCATCTCTCTCTCTCTATGCATGATGATATTGTGATCATGAGCTTTGTAATCAAGTAGATCTACCTTGCTACTCAAGTGCTTTATTAGATCTCTACTCTCCCCATATGTGTGAAAGTGACAGTGTGCACACCATGGTGGCACTTAGGCTAGAGATTACAAATACTTGTTATGAGTTATATTTGGAGTTGGATGTCTTTATGAAATTGTGGTGTTTGTTGGAACCATCTAGTGCTCAAGGTGACAGTGTGGGGTTATCTAGATGTCGAAAGCAAACTATGAGGTGTGATGTTATAGCCCTACCATGGATTAGAGTGTCCAATTGGAGAGTAGTTTAGAGTAGTATCATAAAGAGAAGATATTTATATGAGAGTGTTCACTAGTGAAAGTATGATCCCTAGGCCTTGTTTCTAAGCATTGAAACACCGATTGCAACTAGATCTGTTACATGTTTGCTTGCTTCCATGTTTGCAACTAGATCTGTTACACTAGTGAAAGTATGATCTCCACCGCCATCAAGCTATTTTCTAGCACCGTTATCTTTTAACCATACCACTTGAATTTCACTATCTCTTCACCGAACTAGTGCACCTATACACCTGACAAGTGTATTGGGTGTGTTGGGGACACAACAGACTTTTTGTATCTTGATTGCAGGATTGCTTGAGAGGGAATACCTTTGACCACTTCCTCCCTGAGTTCGATAAACCGTGGGTGATCCACTTAAGGGAAAACTTGCTGCTGTTCTACAAACCTCTGCACTTGGAGGCCCAACAAATGTCTACAAGAATAGAAGTGCGTAGACATCAAGCTATTTTCTGGCGTCGTTGCCGGGGAGGTAAGGTAAAAGGTACTCACATCCTCTGGTTTGAGTGCTCGAAGTTATTTCCTTTAGATTCTGCAATTTTGTCTTTTTGTTTCTTGTTTTCACCAGTTAGGCTTAATGGAAAACAACAACAAAATTAGAGAGCTTTATAGTATTTATCTTGAGTTAGGACATGAAGTGTTTGAAGAGAAAATTAAAAACCTATAGAACTTTATTTGCATGCTAATAGCAATGTTGTTAGTATGAATTCTTTGGACACCATTATTTCTAATGCTATGGAAAAGTCTAAGCTTGGGGAAGCTAGTTCTTATGAAAATGATCTTTTTAGTTCCCCAGCTTTGTTAGATAGATATTCTATTGCTTATGATGATACCAAACCTCCAATATATGATGATTACAATGATGAATATGATATTTTCAGTCCACCTACTATTGAGGAGAAAATTAATTATGATTACAATATGCCTCCTATATTTGATGATTATGGTGATGAGAATAATAATGATAGCTATTTTGTTGAATTTGCTCCCACTACAATTAATAAGAATGACTATGTTTATGTGGGGAGTATTAATTCTTTTATGCATGTGGCTCATGATAAGAATGTTTCATCTGATTGTATATTGTTAATTGTATTCATTATGCTACTGAAAGTTATTATGAGAGAGGGAAACATGGTTTTATGCGTCTCAACAATATTAAGTTTCCCCTCTTTATGTTGAAAATTTTGAAGTTGCACTTGTTTTGCTTTCCTATGCTTGTTGCTTTGTGCTTTCATGACTTGTTTCTTTACAAGATTATTTTGCATAGGAAGTGGGTTATACTTAAATGTGCTTTGAATTTGCTTCTTGATGCTCTCTTTTACTTCAATTCATATGTCTTATGTGAGCATCTTCTCAAGCTATCGTGCCAAACTTAAAGGCGTTAAAGAAAAGTACTTATTGGGAGATAACCCAAAAGTTTTAGATGAGTCTTGGAAGTTATTACCTCTATAATAACCGCTCCTTATCCTTTTTATTTTCTTTTTGTCCCAAGAGTAACCTATAATGAGAGAGAAGTAATGCTTGGGAAAGTTGCTGTCTCGAAACAGATTTTGGTGCTTCGCTGTAAAAATTCGTGTAAAATCTCTGTACGTCGTTTTGAGGCGTGAATTTTTTTGCTTCTGCCCCAGGTTGTTATATAACTTTTGTTGCTTCAACACTTTTCGATCTGAGCAACAGAAGGACTTCGAAAAAATTGGTTTTTACCTGCTGGTCTATTTTGACAGATTTGTGCCATTATTTGCATTTGCTTCTTGTTGATTCCTTTTTGAGTTCTTTTTGGGGAATTGAGCTTTTTGAGGGAAGTGATACAGTAGCTTGCATTTTAATGGAAGTTTTATTGGTGTTGGAACTGAAAAAAAGACTTATTATCTTGAGTGCACTAATTTTGCTAATAAAGATTGTGTGAAAGGTTTCTATGAAGGAAAATTTTCAGGTGTATGGAAGGAATGATTAATGAGATGAAGAATGGACTACAGCTCAAGCTTGGGGATGCCATGCGTGTCACCCCAAGAAATATCCAAGAAGTACAAGCGTCAAAGCTTGGGGATGCCCAAGGCATCCCCTTCTTCATCAATAAAAATCCCAGGTTTCTTCCAAACGCTTCATTTTTATTGTTTCATGCACAGTTGTGTTGTTCTTGGAGCGTCTTCTTTTTCGTTTCTGTTTTGGTTTTTCATTTGCTTAGTTTGCTTAGTTTTCTGAATAAATTGGTTGGACCCTCTCTTTCATACATTGGTTTTCAAATAGTTTGGTTTGGATTGGAAAGGAGTAGGAAAGTTCATGCTTAAGTGGTAAAGAGAGCTTGTTTTTGACTGTGGCCTATGCTTCATCATGCCATGCTTGATATTGTTTTGGCTTTTGGCTTAGTGATCTTTGTTGTAGCATGACATGTTATAAACAATTGAGATTACTTAATGTGCCTTGGAAGAATCATGCGTTGTTTTAGCATATTAAAGCATAGTATTGTGGTATTCTTCTTTGATGCTTTATTTGGATTGACTTGGCACATGCTCACACCATGTTATGACTATCAAAAGTCACCATAGCCTTGATGATCCTTTAGTTTTTGACTTGTAATATCACTTTATGCTTCGATCAATGATGTTTTGTCGCTCTGCATGATTATGGCCAATATTGCTCTCTTAGTTTGTCGCTCCCAGTCTTTTGCTAGCCTCCGTAACCAAGTATGAGTTCCACTCATGCATCCAACTCCTTAAACCAAGTTATTCCCAAGAGTCCACCATACCTGCCTACTAGCTTATGCTATTCCAAGTATATTCATGTTTTTATCTACCTTCCGAATTAAACTTGTTATGAGAAAACTAGTGATTAAAGCTCTCATGAACTTGATGGCACACTTTACTTTTATTGCCCTTAATAAACTTGAACCATTGTGTCGTCTATGTTGTATATGCTTGCACTTATTTGTTGGGGATTAGCAGAACCATGCTGTCATGGAGAACGTTTTCAACATTGCACTTGTACTTTGTACCTAGTTGATATCATGCTCTTTTGTCTATGGATGTCGTCGGTGTGAAATGAAAGGGGAGCTTGTAAGTCCATGGAGTTATGTATATGTGTTAGAGAAATGCCTAGGCCGCTGGTCTAATCCATGTTATCATGGTGGAAACCTGCAGCGTAACCATAATGAGCTGTCTATGAAGGATTCTTCTTATAAAAAAAAGAGTCAGATATTGAGAAAAAAAGAGATATATGAAAAGAGGAAAGAGAGAAAAAAGCACCATATTCCCATGGTAAAAAAGAAGATTGTTGAGATGCTCGTTGTCTGCTTGCCTTGTCATTTTGATATGGGGATTATTCAGTATCATCGGGCAAGTGGTACCCCATTGGCGGTTCTCTATGATACACATGTACTTACTATGACAAGAACTTACCGGCAACTAAACTTGAGTAGCATGAGGAGCGGCCCCCGTATTCAAGGGACATGAGATTTTCAACTTATACTTTGTCAAGCATATATCTCCATATTTTGTTCACTTTAACCTTAATCGCTTCAAGATGCTTATGATAGGGGCAATGAGAGCTTAAAGCTAATAAGTACCATAATTTTTGCAAGCTTTTTATGAGACTTGAATCCCTGCTTCCTTCTATGAAGGCCTTTCTTTTACTTTTATGTTGAGTCTCCATCTTCTATATTTATGCACCTATTGAGAGAGCATAGTGTCCATTCTTAGTTTAATGTGCATTGTCCCAAGACTTGTTGATTGATGCATAACTTTGATATTGCTTGTTCTTAAACTATTTGTATCTAGTCACCCTTATGAACTTTGAATGTGTCCTATGCATTTATGTTTTTCTACACTATGAGGAACAAGCTGAATGCCACTATGCTATGTTTTCTTTATGTGAAACAAACAAATGTCTTGCAAAGCATTGTTATTCATGAATCTTTTGTTTGTGCCTTTTTATGTTACAACATAGTTGCTATGTATTATTGTTAGAACTATATCTTTCATGCTATGTTGAAGTACTTTGATCCCAGCTATCCATGTTTTACAAATACTTTGATCAAGTTTATGATGGTGCATGTCACCTCAAAAATTATTCTTTCTTTTTATCACTTACCTACTCGAGGACGAGCAGGAGTTAAGCTTGGGGATGTTGACGTTGCTAACGTATCCATAATTTTTGATGTTCCATGCTTGGTTTAATCTACTTTCTCATGTTTTGTCCACACTTTGGAGTACTTTCTATACACTTTCTTGGACTAACCTATTAACAAGATGCCATAGTGCCAGTTGCCTGTTTTCTACTGTTTTTGGTTCCAGGTAAGTCAAAAAATTAATATTCTCAGAATTGGACCGGACAAAAGCGAAAGTCGATATTTTACCGGAAGACTCACGAAGCCAGAAGACAAGATGGAGAGGGGCCACAGGGCGGCCACACCATGTGGTGGCGCGGGCTAGCCCTGGCCGCACCACTAGGTGGTGTGGCCCCCCTGGACACCCACCGACCTTGCCTCTTCGCCTATAAGATGCCTCCCGATGCAAAACCCTAGATCGTCCAGCATCTAGCCACGAAAAGTTCTGCAATGCCACCGCCACCGAAGGGGAGATTTGGGGGACAGAAAGTCTCTGTTCCGGCACCCTGCCGGGACGGGGAAGTGCCCCCGGAGCCATCTCCATCGATCTCCACCGCCATCTCCATCACCGTTGATGATTCCCATGATGATGAGGGAGTAGTTCTTCCTCGAGGCTAAGGGTTCTACCGGTAGCTATGTGTTCATCTCTCTCTCTCTCTATGCATGATCATATTGTGATCATGAGCTTTGTAATCAAGTAGATCTACCTTGCTACTCAAGTGCTTTATTAGATCTCTACTCTCCCCATGTGTGTGAAAGTGACAGCGTGCACACCATGGTGGCACTTAGGCTAGAGATTACAAATACTTGTTATGAGTTATATTTGGAGTTGGATGTCTTTATGAAATTGTGGTGTTTGTTGGAACCATCTAGTGCTCAAGGTGACAGTGTGGGGTTATCTAGATGTGGAAAGCAAACTTTGAGGTGTGATGTTATAGCCCTACCATGGATTAGAGTGTCCAACCGGAGAGTAGTTTAGAGTAGTATCATAAAGAGAAGATATTTATAGAGTGTTCACTAGTGAAAGTATGATCCCTAGGCCTTGTTTCTAAGCATTGAAACACCGTACAACTAGATCTGTTACATGTTTGCTTGCTTCCATCTTTATTTTAGTTTGCCTTTAGTCTCTTCCACGCCATCAAGCTATTTTCTAGCACCGTTATCTTTTATCCATACCACTTGTATTTCACTATCTCTTCGCCGAACTAGTGCACCTATACACCTGACAAGTGTATTGGGTTTGTTGGGGACACAAGAGACTTCTTGTATCTTGATTGAGGATTGCTTGAGAGATAATACCTTTGACCACTTCCTCCCTGAGTTCGATAAACCTTGGGTGATCCACTTAAGGGAAACTTGCTGCTATTCTACAAACCTCTGCACTTGGAGGCCCAACAACTATCTACAAGAATAGAAGTGCGTAGACATCATGCCCACACCTCTTCCATCATTCATGTGGTGGATGCTCCACTCACATAAATATGCCTCCACTCACACTTCCACCCACATGCATTAAATTTCCACCAAATTTAATTCAAGCTCTCATTAAATAAAACTATTTTATTTATTTTATTCAGAATTTTGTTAATTACTTTAATTAACAAACATTCACATAAAACCCCCTACAACATTTCAATATCACATGCATAACCAGTTTCTGCAATTTCACCCGAAACAATTCTGGTTTCTATAGAAATGATTCCAGCGCTTTCTTAAATCTTTATCTGAAACATATTTGCTCCAAATGGTGTCGGTATTCCTTAAGTGTGTTAACCTACGGTTCGCGAATAATGCAGACATGATCGAGACCCCTCTCTGATCAATAATCAGCAGTGGGACGTGGAGATCCGTACTGACTCCCACACATTCAACGATGACTCTTGTGATCGTGTGAACCTTTAACGTTGTAACTAAATCCCTTTGTCTGGCGATATATTACATGTCTGAGATTCGATCATCGGCATCCAAATACCTAGTTTGATCTCGTTACCGACATGCACTCTTTTCTCGTTCCTGTGATATAACATTCTAATGATCACATCACTTGCTTGCAAGCTATTTCAATGTGATATCACCGATAGGGCCCCGAGTATATCTATCCGTCATTGAGATGGAAAAATTCCACTCTTTATCGATGAGCCTCTACATAACACCTTCGTAGCATTGAACCCACCTTTATAGTCACCCTGTTACGGTGTGACATTTGATGTTATCAAGATACTCTTCCGGTGTTAGTGATTAACATGATCTCATGGTCTAAGGACTAGGATTACTTCGTATGATGTTATAGAAATATAAACATAATGACTTTGATCATAATGCTATACTTTGGATGAATGTCCATCGCATCATTCCACCAATGTTGTGACCATGTTATTAACAACATCCAATGTCCATGATCAGGAAATCTTGATCATCTTGTTAATCAACGAGCTAGTTTATATGAGAGGCATTACTAGGAACTTTGTATTTTGTTTATTAAACACACATGTATTAGCATTTCCAACTAATACAATTATAGCATGCAAAATAAAAATTTATCATAAACATGGAATAAGATAATAACCATTTTATTATTGCCTCTCGGGCATATTCCCTTCAGTCTCCCATTTTCACAAGAGTCCATAATCTAGTTTGTAAACTTGTATATACAACACCTAGGTGTTGAATATACGAGTTTGGTAGTGGTTAACATAATCTCTGAAACTGGTACTTTCAGGTCCGTGTGTATTTGCATGTCTTTGCGTCTCTACGCATCACTCATTCTCTAATGAGATGACATTGTAAGAATTTAGTCCTTTGGTGAGACCTTTAGTTCATTTGGGTTAAATCATGTCAAAAATATTGCCGTACAATATATCTTCATTGTATTATCCCACTGTGAACCACGCCTAGTTTGATAACAAACTACTTGACACAAATGCCCTACTATGGCAGTCATATACTTTACCTTTTGTTTGTAGTATCTGTCACAATGTCTTAACTTTGGAACTCATCCAAATCCATCATGGAATTTCCTTTCCATAATATTGTGCCACCGATAGTTTAAATTGAGATAAATTCAATTTGTATCTTGTGACAAACTAGTATCAATGTAAGATATTACAATGAACTATTTGTCACTTATACATGATATATTCTTAGTTCTTGCAAAGCTCATAAGAATATATTTACTATCGCCCAATGATCATCTTATGAATCATTCTAGTATATGCTCATAACATTTAGAGCATTAGACATATCTGGATACGTACATATCATGGTATTATTCATCAAAATCTTCATGTGATTTTACTCACCAAGTGTTGAAACACTTGAATCTGGATACAATCCTTTCCATGCAGCAAGAACCTTTCTTGTTGTTTCCATATTGAACCCTTTTCAGTATCTCATATATGTACGTCTGGAACAACCATATTAGCGCCTCAATCTATCCATATAGACATTGATGCCGAATATTCCAATTTTGCCCAAGTCTTTCATCAATATGAAATTCTTAACCCGTGTCAATCAAAGATACATCATTTCTAATCAACAATATGTACTCTGCATAATGTATTGGAAATATGTCTCAGCGCTCCCACTTAATTTCTTGCGAATGCAAGCATCTTCGTCATCTCCAATGAAATTAAAATCCTTTAACATTTTCATCACGGTGCACATTCCAACTCCTCTATGCTCACTTCAACTATTGAAGTTTGCATGCCATTTTCCCTTTGGACCATGTCTTGTACACGTCCTAGGTAACTATTCTATTAGAAGAACAATGTTTTGTTTGTTCAACTACCATACATCAAATTATATGTATTGGTTGCTAGATTAATCCGTCAAGACTAAATATCACTATGAAAGATCAAATCTTTGTCATAGTCAACTCCTTGAACATTGTCGTAAATTCTTTTTTGACATGTTGATTATTTTATAGATGTGAAACATCCATGTATATTTCTTTATAGATCCAAACACGATCGATAGGCTTCATGCCTTTTCGGAGGGTCTTCCAAGTTCAAAAGCTTGATTTCTCGTGTATGGAAACTATGACGGATTTTATGACTTGTAGTCATTCTATGGAGTCAGGGCCCATCATCGCTTATTTGCATGCATTCGGTTCATTATTATCAAAACAATAACGACTTGTTTATCAAATCTCAGTATTTGATTGTTACCCGATGCATATGGTTCAAATAGGAACTCTAATCTCCAAGATCACAACCTTTGTAATCACGGGAGCCATGAGCATTGTGGCTGCCACTGGAACACTTTCCGATGCTATGCTACTTAGAACATATAGCTAAGGTTCAATAACCTTATCAAAGTTCTATTGTCCTCCCACTTAACTTTTCGCAAAAAATTCTTTCTCGAGAAACTTAACGTTCCAAGCGACAAACTCTTTTGTTCTTGGTGTTATGGAGGAATACCCAACAAATTCTTTGGGATAACCTACAAAGACGTGCTTATCCGACTTTGGTTGTAAACATTTACTTATGCATAGCATACCAAAATTTAAGAAAATACAATTCAGGTTTTATCCCAAACCATAACTTATATGGTGTCATTTCAGCGGATCACGATGGTGCTCTTTTCAGTGTAAAAGCGGTAGTCTCTAAAGCTTTAATCCTTAAAATATAATGGCAGTTTTATAAATGACACCTTTGATCTTACCATGTCAAACAAGGTTTGATTTGATCTCTCGAACATACCATACTCCAGTGGTTTATCGGGAAATGCAAATTTCATGGAACAATTCCTGAAATCTTAGGTGGTTTGCTAAACCTATAACTCAAATACCTTCCTTTATGATCAAATCATAAACTCTTTTATTTTCTTGTTACAATGATTTTCCACTTCATCTTGAAAGTCTTTGAACAATTTTCAAATGTTTCATACTTATTCCTTATTAAGTAAATATATAGATATATTCACTCAAATTTCTAGAGAAAGCATATGAAGTGGAAAGATGCACCGCACATGGCTACATATAATGGACTATGCACATCATCATGCACAATTTCCAATAAGTTAGTCCTCCGTTCCTCTTTGGCCTATGAATGGAGTTTCAATTATATCAAGGAAAGTTTCACACGCATCAATTGATCAAAATCATAGACTCAAAAAATCCATCAAAATGGAGTTTCTTCATGTTCTCTTTCCAATATAATTAAAACGGCGATGTCACTTTGTAAGTGATCTTTCAATCATTTGTCTTGCGACATTTTAGCATAAGTTTTATGGACGTGATTTCTCCAACTAGACTTGTAAAAGTTCATCCATCTTTTATGGAATACGGTAATTATTTGAAGAACCAATGTTCTCATAATACCGGAACAAAATTTCAATTATTTAAACAAATCTTGAAGGCAAGCTCTAATGTCATCAAGAAATACAATAACACTTTATTTGTTTTCGATAAACATCATCACATATTCTTTTGCTAGTTACTTAGGCCATTGTAGTTCATGAATTATGTCGTTATGTATGATATTTCATACCAACCAATTCGGTATCCAATACCCAAAACCACATTGTTTAACAAGCAAAGAATACAACCATAACATGCATATCTTCTATATACCTTAGCTGGATATTTCTAGTCTTTTATTTTCTGCCAAATATTTTATAGATTCTCTTTCAGCATTTCCTTTTCCTTTTAAAAGAATCTATCAACATCAATAGTGGTGCCATACATATGACACATAGTCCAAAGCATGTATAGTAAAATACTAATACCTTTGGACTTGCACTTTGAAGTAGATCACCATCATCAAATGTTTGGTGTTCTTTCAAAAATCCATACTTTATTATTTTAGTGTAGTAAACATTTTACTTACATCTTCTATTCATCCTTATCATGACAACTTTCATTATCAATATACTATGGCTTATAAGGACGAATTGTGAGTATAATGTCAGTTCCCAAAACCTTTTCGGGAGATTAGGACGTCTAGCGTCTCCAACCTTTGCAAATTCTCATACAATGTGAGAACATGTATTTTGCCAAATTATACTCTATCATATTGCAACCATAAACATTGTTTCAGATATCAAAATATCTTCCACACATGATGGCTTCTGAAACTATTCTTTCAGCTCCTAGATAACCTCGATATTAAAATTAACTTTTGAATATCAAGAATCATGGAGGCTAACATGATACTTTAGATACTAACATTGGAATTCTTACTCTCGATTTAATATTAACTATTAAACTTCATGGAGTAAATAGAGTTTGCTGAAAGTTTGCAATATGACTTCTAAAATTGACATTCAAAACAATACGATACTAGTTCGTAAAGTAAATATCTAGTATTCTATAGTTCTATTATCTCAATTAAAACTAAGTATAAGGAAGTAAACAGATGTCAATGACTACAAGAAATTATGCAAATTCACTTTGATTTAGTTTATGACAAATTGAGTTCGACTAATCCAAATTAGAAATGAACTCCCACTCGAAAACGACATCCCTCTTGTCTTTTTGGTGATTACATGAACCAAATCCACTACACCAAGTCCGATCATCACGTGAGTCGGTGTAGCTTCAAAGGCAACCATCAATATGGGCATCATATCAACTATATGACTCATGCTTAACCTTTCGGTCCGTGTTCCGAGGCCATGTCTGTACATGCTAGGCTCGCCAAGTAAGAACCTTAGTACTTGCGTGTGTAAAAATATCCTACACCAGAAATATGATTGTGGATTCAAGTACACCCGATCATCACATGATGTCTTGAAGCGGCAAAACATAAACGGTGCATACTTAAGGAAGAACACATTTTTATCTTGATATCTAAATGAGGGATCATCTTATAATGCTACCAAAAACGCCAAACTAGCAATATAAGATGCGAACATCATATGTGTAAAGTGGAATGATATGGTCCATGCATTTGATCACCATCGTGTGCATCGTGGTATGACCTCTATCATTCCATTGTGTGTAAGGCCAAGGTCTTTGGAACTTACAGGTTAAGTGTGTTGTAAGGGTATCTACTATACATCAACTTACAACATTACCATATCATGACACTAGCCTAGCAACAATCTAAACTAGACGCCTCTAATTTATCCATTGCAAGTTTTATGTGGCTTAGGGCTTTCAGAGATAGAACCGGTCTTACCTATGAACATGGAACCACAACAATGGTAACTAAGTTATTAGCAACTCGTTGTAAATCAGATATTGACTATAGTAGGAGAGACAGACACCCGCCAGCCACTTATGCATAACTAGTTGCATGTCAGTCGTGGAACCGGTCTCATGTGCGAGGACATGTAAAGTTGGTCCGGGCCGCTTCATCCCACTATGCCACCAATATCCAAAATACATGAAAGAAGCAATAACATGATCATCATTGCCCACATATAAACATATGTGTACTACCCGTGCAAAGCACCTACGCATAGATCAGGCTCTAATACCATTGTTCGGTTCGCAACATAGAAAATAAAAAATTCCTATGATGGGAACTATACGCCAAGATCTATCTATTAGATACAAGCAACGGGTGGATATACATCCATAGAGAACTTACCCTCGAAGACAACAAAGCTTTGTTAACGAGATGGAACTCGTGGACGATGTAGTCGTACACTTGCCGATCTCAAGATCGTGATGAAGTCCAGCAAGTCCAGCAGATCCAGATCTAGCACGTCCATTAGATCCAGCTCCAGCAAGTCTAGCACCACCAAGTCCAGCACCGCAAAGCAGCGGTGCATCCGTGATCGCACACGCATCCGGTACACCGACAACCTCCATCCCTCACTCCAGCAAAGCAGGGAGGTAGCAACTCCTTTCAAGATAAAGCCACCGGGAACATGTATCTCGGTAATCCGAGACCATGGGGAATAACTAGAGGGGGGAGAGATCCTTCACGAGGAGGTGTGCATTGTGACGAGGAGAGGGGGCTTTTATAGGGAAGAGGGGGGTAATCAAGGGCCATGGCGTGGCAGCCCTGGTGGTGCCCCTACCTCTTCAATCATTCATGTGGTGGATGCTCCACTCACATAAATATGCCTCCACTCACACTTCCACTCACATGCATTAAATTCCCACCAAATTTAATGCAAGCTCTCATTAAATAAAACTATTTTATTATTTTATTCAGAATTTTGTTAATTACTTTAATGAACAAATATTCACATAAAACCCCCTTCAACATTTCAATATCACATGCAGAACCAGTTTCTGCAATTCACCCGAAACAATTCTGGTTTCCATCGAAATGATTCCAGCGCTTTCTTAAATCTTTATCTGAAACATATTTGCTCCAAATGGTGTCGGTATCCCTTAAGTGTGTCACCCTACAGTTCATGAATAATGCAGACATGATCGAGACCCCTCTTTGATCAATAATCAACAGCGGGACTTGGAGATCCGTACTGACTCCCACACATTCAACGATGAGTCTTATGACAGTGTGAACCTTTAACGTCATAACTAAATCTCTTTGTCTCGCGATATATTACATGTCCGAGATTCAATCATAGGGTATCCAAATAACTAGTTTGATCTCGTTACCGACATGCACTCTTTTCTCGTCCCGTGATATAACATTCTAGTGATCACATCACTTGCTTGCAAGCTATTTCAATGTGATATCACCGAGAGGGCCCCGAGTATATCTATCCATCATCAGGATGGACAAATCCAACTCTTGATCCATGAGCCTCTACATAATACCTTTGTAGCACTGAACCCACCTTTATAGTCACCCTGTTACGGTGTGACGTTTGATGTTATTAAGATACTCTTCCGGTGCTAGTGATTAACATGATCTCATGGTCTAAGGACTAGGATTACTTTGTATGCTGTTATAGCAATATAAACATAATTCCTTTGATCGTAATGATATACTTCGTATGAATGTTCATCACATCATTCCACCAATGTTGTGACCACGTTATTAACAACACCCAATGTCCCTGATCAGGAAACCTTGATCATCTTGTTAATCAACGAGCTAGTTTATATGAGAGGCATTACTAGGAACTTTGTATTTTGTTTATTAAACACACATGTATTAACGTTTCCAATTAATACAATTATAGCATGCAAAATAAAAATTTATCATAAACATGGAATAAGATAATAACCATTTTATTATTGCCTCTCGGGCATATTCCCTTCAAATAGTCCTCATTACTATTTGTCTCTAGGGCATATTTCTAATAGTCTCCCACTTGCACTAGAGTACAAATAAACTAGCTGCATTTGTTCTTAATCATTGGCACCATATCTCAGTACCCTGAACATGCTTGCTCATGGAAGAGGTTGAGTCTTGGGCATGTACTTTCCAGTCCCAAATCCTTTGCGACTTACTAATGTCACCTTGATTGACATTAATACTTTATCATATCATGATAACATCTTTGTGTATGCATTTTTGTTATGGTAGCAGAATGAGGCCGGTTTCCAGGATCCTACACTGACTTTAGATCAACCTCATGGTCTTTCTCATGGGCATTGTGCCCTAGGACACATCATTCTACGTTAAAAGCGAACTGGCCCTGCCATAACATTATACATCACTTTAGATGGTACCCTTATCTATTATTATAAATGTAACCATCTAAAAACTAGTACACCATGTGCAAGTTTCGATGACTTGTTCACCTCGCTTCCCACTTGACTTTAGTTGGTATTATCGATACAGGAGTTTCCAACATATTCCCTTATAACATAACCCTTTATGTTTTAAGATATGTCATCCTTTATGGATTTGGAATTATGTCTACAGTTCTCTATTAGACACTACGGACAGACTTATCTCAACGTTCCGTGATTCGTGCTTAATCACTTTTCAAACGTTCCTTCTGGGATCATATATTATGTTAAGTTATCATCATGGTTTTCTAAGATAGAACCTATGTCTCAACATAGTGGATGATGATCATCCTTTTCTTTCTTTCAACCATCAATGTTAGACTTAATTATATTCCTAATTTGAGTTGATCAAGGACCAGTCCTTAATTAACTTCTATTCCAAAACTCTTTTCAGAATCCCTCTTAGGAATACTACATAATATCGTAATATACTTATTATCAACTTCTAATCCCTATAAATCTTTATTTATTAGTACTTGCGCTTTTATTCTTAATGTGTTGTATGCTGTAACATCCCAAAACTTTAATCCAAGGTTATTAAGATCCAAAACATCAAATTTAGAGTTAACAAAAACTTTTCCATTTGAAAATCATTAAGCATTCATATGTGTGTGCATTTAATTTAGGAGTTGATTTGAATTGCCATGTTTGAGTGATACATTGATTGTAAAATGATCCTAAGGTTAATTAAACATAATCTAGATCATTCCCAAACAAATCCCAAAGAAAAACAAATCAAAATGAATAAAAGAAGGAAATGGTCATTTGTGCCATTTTAATCACCATGCCTACTTTTGCTATTCCTAGAACTCAAATCTTAACACAAACAATTGTGGATCTTTGCACCCCTTGCTAGTAGAAGTAGTGATGTACCAAGGCCCACTTTGTTTCATCCCAAAAACTTTCAAACCCTAATTTTAAATGACATTTGAAAATTGAATCTAGTGTAGGTATCAAGATCACACTTATTCAAAAACCACTCAAATGAACTCCATTTTCAAATCCCAAGCAACCAGAGATTCTCAAGCATGTGATCTACAACTCCACCAAAAATCATCTCAAAATTCAAAACTTAAATTCTTTCGGCCATTTTCTCAAACACCTTGCGTGCAAAAATCTGGAAAAATCACAAACACTATTGTGAGCAGTGTTTGGACCAATGTGGTCTCCCATTTTGCAACCAGAGCCACCCCAGTGCACCCCCTACCCCTTTCTAGCCCGGCCAAGCACTGTGCCCCGACCAAATGGTCATGGACATTAATGTCGAGCCCAAATCGAGCACCGCACCGGCGACAGCGTGCCATAGCAGCCGCTAGCCTCGCCCACCATGTCCGGCACGTCGCCCGTGATCCACTCCCACCTCCAGGCCAGCCCCAACCCGCAGGCAGAGCGAGGAGTAGCCAGGAACCGCCACGCCGGAGCCTGTCTGCCATGCTGACACCGCCCGCAGAATGCGCACGATCCCCGCTCAGCCAGACCCCGCCTAGCTCTTGCCGTCCACCTATATGATCGCCACCACCCCAGGAAGCTGCCAGACATGCCCCTTTCCCCGACCGTGCCCCGTAGTCGCTGGCCACCGCAAAGCTCGCCGTCAACAGAGGCAGCGTGCACGCAGCAACGCTCGCCTCTCCCGACCACAATGCACTACACGAGCATCGTCGTGACACTCGCTAGGGAACCGCCCACCGTCCTAGCCCACCGCCCACACCTCTAGCTCATTGTGCCGCCGCCCCCGTCGAGTTCCGCCCATGCTTCTCTGCCGCCTTGCCAAGCCTATAAATAGAGAGCTCCCCAGCACTGTTTCCTCACACCACTCTCATCCCCTCCACCTCAGAAACCTCCCAGAGCCCTACCGAAGCAAGCCATAGTCCGCAGCACCGGAATTTCGCCGGAGTCAGCCATGGAGGGAGAAGAAGGGACCCGTTGATCAAGGCCATCTCTCGGGACGCCGCCAGTACCACGAGAACCGCCGTCCTCGACTTGTTAGATTGCCCACCTCGCCGACCCTCGCTGGAGCCCCGGCAAGCCGCCCCAGACCCCCACCGAGCCGCTAGGGTTACACCTCACCGGTGACCTGTCCGTCGTCGACGACAAGCCCCAGCCGTAGATCTTCTTTCTAACCCAACGGTCCATGTTTCCCCGTACCGCTTCATGTTTAAAGAGCCACTGACATGTGGGACCCCCCGTCAGCTGTCCTCAGCGCCGTGGAGTGAGACTAGGCCGGCCCATTAGTGTTCCCGCCTTAGCCCATAGATTCCAATTTATATTTTTTCTTTTTAAGTAAAACCAAATTCTATCATTTAGTTTAAAAATCAATTCAGAGAGTTTTACTAAACCAAATTGAGTGATTCCAATTTTGTTGGAAAGCTTCTGAAAAGATATATCCAAGACCGTTGGATTTAATTCATTTAGAGTTAGAGATCTCTCCTAGTAAAAATAACAAGACAGAAGCATTTGCACATACAAACATTTTTATAAAATCAACCATAATAGCTTTTGAGTTGATTCCAACACTCAAAAATCACATTTAACCATACGTATCTGAATATGTAATATTGTTAAGGTTTGCATGCAGTTACTTTGGACTAGTACCAAAATAATGCTATATAGGCATTTCTAGTCACTTTAAATCATTAAATATTAAACTTAAACTTAATTAAATGTGATCCAACCTTCAAATCACATTACCATATGTTAGAATATGTGGTGATGACATATGTACACATGATCCCATACTTTAAGTGGAGAATATTAAATCTTAGTTATTTTCAATGAGTAGAAATTACTTTTCTTAAATAAAAAGAATGAAGCTAGTTAATAAAACCTTGTGATGCTTATGATAATAATAGATCATCAAATGTGTGCCTTAGTGTACTTATTAGCCTAGTTAAGCATTGTTTGGTGATTGTGTATCCCGTATGTATTTATAGACGATAGTACCGACCAAGCTTTCGAGGAGGAGGAGTTCTACCCAGAGGAAGAGGAAGAAAACTTCAACCACTGCACCAACCAAGGCAAGCTATTGTCAAGCTAGAATTAATTTAGATAACCTAAGCAAGATGCACTAGGCATGCTTTGGTTATACCACTTTGAATATTACCTACCCCAAGTTTTACTTTCAAGCTTTTTACTTTCTTTACTTTACCAAAGTCCCTTACTTGTTTCAAGGTAGCATAAAAAGTATAAAACTTGACCTATCTAGATAACCTTAGATGTCATTCTATGGCATGAGATTGAGATTAGCATCCCACCTTAGTGAACACTCTTAACTTTGTAGCTTAGAGCTAAATCAAAACTTGAGTCACTTTAGATGGGAACACTTGATGAAAACGAATTGTGAAAACCTTGGAATGATGAGTCATTCTATTGAGATGTTTTGACATGTGTTGAGAAACACAAATGCTTTATGATGATGAAAATGTTGAGGCATGAGCCTTAGCCCTTTTACAAAAACTGTTGGTGGGATTCGGATGTGATACCATTCTAGTTTACCGTACAACCACAATACCTGAATTGGGTAAGGTTTAGCCAGAAGTTTATATACATTAGTATTAGTTCCCTCGCGGGAGAGGTTTGAGCTGAGGCTACCTCTCAATGTTGTCCACCTATGCAGTGTCCAAGATGATAGATGGTCATGGTTGGGAGGCCATGGTCATAGGAGAGGTGCTTATACTAGGGTGTGTAAAGGAAAGGTTATGTTTGATTATCTGCATACTAAGTATGATGATTCAGGGATACCCCTGACAGATGTATCGAATCTTGTGGTGAAAGTGTACCACCTCTGCAGAGTGTCAAACTATTCGAATAGCCGCGTCCGTGGTTATGGATAGTTGGAGTGGCCATACTGCTTTGTTGTCAGATGTTTTCAAAATGACTTATGAAACGAATGATGAATCTTGACTTAACCACAACAGAGTTGTGACTATGACACTAGCTTCCCAACTTAAGTGATTCTAGAACTTTATTTTATCTTTCTTTGTTTCTGAACTCAGCTTAGGTTTCAAACTTAACTTTACAAATAAACATAGAGTTATCATTTCCCACTAGCACTATCTTACTTGTTAGTGGTAGTTTGCGAGTACTTAAAGAGTACTCATGGCTTTTGTCCCTGGCTATTCCTATGGCCAGACTATGAAGGAGACTACCAAGATGACAAACAGCAGGACGGCTATGATAACTAGGACTATCTTCCATCGTCAGCATTGCTTGTGCCACTGAAGATGGACCCCACCCCTACGCTTATTATTTATTCCGCTGCTTGTTGTATTAAGACTAGATCATGAGATCCTTTATTCGTGTAAGACCTTATATTGGTTTGTAATGGATGATGTACTGTGATATCCAATCTGTTATGTCTCGCAAAAATGGTAATCCTGGGATTGCGATGTATGACATAACAGGCATCTCAGATTAAAAATCCGGATGTTGACAAGTTGGTATCAGAGCCATCCTGACCATAGGAGATCCTAGTTAGAATGGACATCCGAACAAAAACTTAATTTCAAAACCAAAGTGAGTATTTATGAAAAACTATTTCCTCACTTACCCTTGGGAATTCATTCTTTCTCAAAAATTCATGTCCTCCAATTCTTACATTACTACATAAAATTGGACACACTTGATCACTTCACTAACTTCCTCATCCTTAATTCTTGTAGATAGAGACTCAGTTGAGCAAGTTCTACCAGTTGGGCAACAGAGGCTAGTTGATCTTCGAGAGGGTCTGGATTCACTGTCTGAGTTACTGGGACGCCCACATCCAGAGTTTCTTGGAGCTCAACTTCCTGGACCCCCAGGAGGAGATTTATACTGGCTAGTCACCGCTGATCTTCGAGGAAGCATAGAAGCACCAACGTCTAGGAGAATCCAGTTCTCCGTAAGAGAGAACAACTGGCTAGATGGATTAGCCAGGGCAATGCATGAAGCTCTCGCACGTCTATGTGCCCTCAGTGTCAACCAAATCCCAAGAACCCGCTTTGTGCACTATGCAAGGCGTGACTTCATGGGAATGCCAATGGAGATGCCAAGTCACCCAGAGTTGAAGCGACACCCTTGACTTCCTGCTGTACGACTGCTAGAAGGAGTTGGACAATGCTAGGGAGTTTGCCAACCACAACCGTGCCATTGCCGACCAGAAGGCCCAGACTTTCTCACTGCTTGTCAAGGACCTTCAGTCTCTCCGCCTCCAGCGCGAAAAGAAGGATCACACCATCGTCCGTCTTTGCAAGAAGGTGGCTGACCTCGAGAAGACCATCAAGGAGCAAGAAGCTCAGCTTGCAGCAAAGGAGGAAGAAGAGGAGGGTGAAGACATCCAGGGAGATATGGATTCTTACCTCAGCAATGATGATGACTTTCTGGAGGAGGATGCCGTGGACTTCTACACTGAGGATGAGGACTCCGACTTCATAGACGACGAGTAGATGCACTAGAGCACTATCATAGCATGAGATGTATCGGTCCCACTGTATCGTAGCTTATAGAATGGTTCTTAGAACCATCTGTTTTCCTTTGTTGTTGTGGTGTGTGTGTGTGTTTGTATCGTGTGCTTGTTTGAATGAATGAAATAGAGTTAGTTGCAAAACCTAAGTCAAACTCAAAGTTTTAGCTTTGAAACCAAAACCATGAACCTTAGAACTTTCCCTCTAACCCCTTTATCTATCTCAATCTTCAGATGACTGGTGGAAACTCAGGAGGGAGCAGCTCATCGCAAGACCCAATGCTGCAGATCATGCAGATGTTAGTTGCAGACCGTGAAGCAAGAAGGGCAGAGCGCCAGGCCAACTTAGCAGCACAGCAGCAGATAGCTCAAATGTCCCAAAACAACCAAGGGCATGGAAATCAGGATCATCAAGGATCCAAGCTTAAGAACTTCTAGAATACCAATCCCCCAATCTTTAGCACTTCAGAAAACCCATTAGATGCTGATGACCGGTTGCAGACGATGGAGAACAATTTGGAAGTAGCTAGAGTTGATGACAACGAGAAAGTTCTCTTTGCCACCCACTACTTGGCAGGAGATGCAAGAGCCTGGTGGAACAGCATCCGCCTGATGAACCATGGTCAAGTGATGACATGGGAAGCCTTCAAAATCAAGTTCAGCTGCACCCACATGGCGCAGGGCCTAGTCACCCGAATGAGGGATGAATTCCGAGAGTTGAAGCAAGGCAGAATGACTGTGGTGGAGTACTGTGACAGATTCATGTCGCTTGCCAGATACGCACCCGATGAGATCAACATTTCGGCAAAGAAGAAGGAGAGATTCCTGAACAGACTGCATGACGGGATGCAGACTGTACTCGTCAACATCCACTTCGAGGATCTCGAAGAGCTAGTCGACTCTGCCATTCAGATGGAAGGGAAGATTAACCAGGCAAACGACAAGTGCAAACGTCGTATGATGCCACCAAGCTCGATCCAACAGTCACCAGAAGTACCGTCCCAACCCGTCTGCTGGATTTGCACCGACAAACAACCGACCCCCAATGTCTCGCCCAAGCTATCCCAACCGTAGCGGAGGCAATGTGAAGTCCGGAGGAAACAACAATCACTCCGGCAACACCAGAAATTTCAACCGTGCACCTCCCAAGAGCAACAACAACAACACTGCACCCAGAACTGGAAGCAATGATGTGCCTGTCGCAGCTAAAGACAAGTCCTAGATAACTTGTTTCGAGTGTGGAGTGAAGGGTCACTATTCCAATGAGTGTCCCAAGAAGACTGCTGCCACTGCCAATGTGAATGCCCCAGCTCAACAGCAGCGTCATGTTCAACAAGGGAGAAGATTCGCCCCAGGGAACCCTCACAACCGCAATGGCCGTCTCTTCCACATGAACGCCGAAAAAGCCCAAGAAGCGCCAGATGTAGTGCTGGGTATGTTTTCTGTCAACTCAGTTTTAGCAAGAGTGTTGTTTGATTCAGGAGCATCGCATTCATTTGTCACCAAAGAATTTGCATGCACTAGTAAGATTCACCCAACCAACTTGAAGCATGTCATGATAGTTCAAATCCCCGGTTCAACTACAAAAGCAAGAAAAATTTGCAAAGTTGTGCCTATCAGAATACATGGGATAGATTTTTATGCCAACCTAATAGTACTTGGAACAAAGGATTGGAAGTAGTACTAGGTATGGACTGGATGTCAAAACATAAAGGACTAATAGACTGTGCTAAGAAAGCCATCACTATGACCAGTAGTTCTGGAGTAACAGTAGAGCATATATCTGAAACCTTACCTCGTCAATTCAAGTGCAACAAGAGTCTAGCCTTGCCCACCATAGACCAAGTCAGAGTAGTCTGTGAATACCCTGACGTATTCCCAGATGAATTGCCAGGTATGCCCTGGATAGGGATATTGAGTTCATTATCGAACTAATCCCCGGAACCGGACCCATAGCCCAGAGACCCTATAGCATGAACCCCTCAGAGTTAGTAGAGTTGAAGAAGCAGTTGGATGCTATGTTAGCAACAGGCTTGATTCAAGCAAGCGCATCGCCATGGAGATCACCAGTGTTATTCATTGACAAGAAAGATGGAGGCAACCGTCTGTGCACCGATTACAGAAAGCTAAATGACGTCACCATCAAAAACAAGTACCCTTTGCCAAAAATAGAGGATCTATTTGATCAGTTGACTGGGGCCCAGGTATTCTCAAAGATTGATCTTAGGACTGGTTATCACCAACCTAAGATTCGTGCAACGGATATTCCGAACACCGCCTTTACTACTCGTTATGGTTTATACGAGTATACGGTTATGTCTTTTGGATTAACTAATTCCCCTGCTTATTTCATGAATATCATGAATAAGATCTATGAATTTCCAAGATAAGTTTGTCGTTGTGTTTATCGACGATATCCTTATCTACTCCAAGTCAGAAGAAGAGCATGAGCAACATCTGAGAATCATCCTAGAAACCCTAAGAGAGCATCGGTTATATGCCAAGTTCAGCAAATGTGAGTTTTGGCTTAAAGAAATAGGATTCCTAGGACATATTGTGTCTACCGGAGGAGTCTCTGTTGATCCCGCCAAGATCAAAGATGTTGAAGAATGGGAAGCCCCAACCACTCAAACCCAACTCCGTGCATTTCTCGGATTAGCGGGATATTACCGCAAGTTCGTCGAAGGATTTTCGAGCATCGCCAAACCCATGAATCAATTGTTGAAGAAGGACAAGAAGTTTGAATGGACCGACAAATGTGAAGCCAGTTTCCAAGAACTGAAGGAGAGATTGATTTCAGCTCCAATATTGATCATGCCAGATATCAAGAAGCCGTTTGATGTGTATTGTCATGCATCCAAGATTGGTCTCGGATGTGTATTGATGCAAGAAGGCAAAGTTATCGCATATCTGTCTCGTCAACTGAAGCAGCATGAGCAGAACTATACGACCCATGATCTTGAATTAGCAGTCGTAGTTTTGGCATTCAAGACATGGCGTCACTATCTGATGGGTAATCGTTGTGAGATTTACTCAGATCACAAGAGCTTGAAGTATATTTTCACTCAGAAGGAGCTGAATATGAGGCAGAGGAGATGGATAGAGTTAATCAAGGATTATGACCTTGACATTCACTATCACCCCGGCAAAGCCAATGTGGTAGCGGATGCTCTTAGTAGATTGTCGTGTAGGCTAAACACTATGATCAAGGAAAAGCAACCTAGTTTGTATGAGGAGTTGGAGCAGTTCAGAACTGAGCTAGTTAGGAAAGGATTTTTAGCTAGCCTTGAACTTCAACCCACTTTGATTAGCCAAATCAAGGAAGCCTAGAAGGGAAATGAAAGTATCGACAGAATCAAACATCGTATTGATACAGGAAAGGTACCTGGATTCACTGAAGACGAATAAGGAGTTATGTGGTACAAAGGACGTATCTGTGTGCCAGCAGATTCGGAGCTGAAGCAAGTTATCATGCAGGAAGCTCATGATACTCTTTATTCTATCCACCCCGGAGGAACGAAGATGTATCAAGATTTGAAAGAGCAATTTTGGTGGCACAAGATGAAGAGAGAAATCGGAAGCTACATCGCCAAGTGTGACATCTTTCAAAGAGTCAAAGCAGAACATCAGAGACCCGCAGGACTGTTGCAACCATTGTATATTCTGGAATGGAAATGGGGTTCCATCGGAATGGACTTTATCACCGGTTTGCCTACTTCGAGTAGGGGAAATGACTCAATCTGGGTCATCGTTGATAGACTGTCCAAGGTATCTCACTTTATACCTGTCAAGACAACTTACTAGAGTTCGAAGCTAGCAGAGCTGTATATTGCTAGAATTGTTAGTCTGCATGGAACCCCCAAGACCATAGTATCAGATCGAGGAACTGAATTTACCTCGAGATTCTGGCAGAAAGTCCAAGAAGGATTGGGAACCAAGTTGAATTTCAGCACCGCTTATCACCCACAAACTGATGGACAGACTGAAAGAGTCAACCAAATCCTAGAAGATATGTTGAGAGCTTGTGTGTTGGAATACGGATCAAAATGGGAAGACTGCCTGCCTTTCACAGAATTCTCATATAACAACAGTTATCAAGCTAGTTTGCCAATGGCACCATTTGAGTTCCTATGTGGAAGAAAGTGTCGCACCCCTTTGAATTGGTCGCAAGTAGGAGAGAGTCAGATTTTCGGACCCGACATTCTCCGAGAAGCTGAAGAGAAGGTTCACAAAGTCCGTGAGCACCTCAAGACCGCCCAATCCAGACAGAAGAGTTATGCTGACAAGAGAATGAGAGACCATATCGAAGAGGAAGCCACTTGGGAGCGAGAAGATTACATTAGGACAGAGTTCCCAAATCTCTTTAGTTCCTAGTTTTCTTTCGTAAATCTTGGGACGAGATTTTGTTTAAGGGGGGAAGGTTTGTAAGATCCCAAAACTCTAATCCAAGGTTATTAAGATCCAAATCATCAAATTTAGAGCTAACAAAAACTTTTCCATTTGAAAATCATTAAGCATTCATATGTGTGTGCATTTAATTTAGGAGTTGATTTGAATTGCCATGTTTGAGTGATCCATTGATTGTAAAATGATTATAAGGTGAATTAAACATCATCTATATCATTCCCAAACAAATCCCAAAGAAAAACAAATCAAAATGAATAAAAGAAGGAAATGGTCATTTGTGCCATTTTAATCACCATGCCTACTTTTGCTATTCCTAGAACTCAAATCTTAACAGAAACAATTGTGGATCTTTGCACCCCTTGCTAGTACAAGTAGTGATGTACCAAGGCCCACTTTGTTTCATCCATAACTTTCAAACCCTAATTTTAAATGACATTTGAAAATTGAATCTAGTGTAGGTATCAAGATCACACTTATTCAAAAACCACTCAAATGAATCCATTTTCAAATCCCAAGCAACCAGAGATGCTCAAGCATGTGATCTACAACTCCACCAAAAATCATCTCAAAATTCAAAACTTAAATTCTTTCGGCCATTTTGTCAAACACCTTGTGCGCAAAAATTTGGAAAAATCACAAACACTATTGTGAGCAGTGTTTGGACCAATGTGGTCTCCCATTTTGCAACCAGAGCCACCCCAGTGCACCCCCTACCCCTTTCTAGCCCGGACAAGCACTGTGCCCGACCAAATGGTCATGGACATCAATGTCGAGCCCCTCACCAGCGACAGCATGCCACAGCAGCTGCCAGCCTCGCCCACCATGTCCGACACGTCTCCCGTGCTCCACTCCCACCTCTAGGCCAGCCCCAGCCCGCGGGCAGAGAGAGGAGCAGCCAGGAACCGCCGCGCCTGGAGCCTGTCTGCCATGCCGACGCCGCCCGTAGAGCGCGCATGATCCCTGCTCAGCCAGACCCTGCCTAGCTCTCGCCGACCACCTATATGATCGCCACCACCCCAGGAAGCTGCCAGACATGCCCCTTTCCCCGACCGTGCCCCGTAGTCGCCGGCCACCGCAAAGCTCATCATCGACAGAGGCAGCGTGCGTGCAGCAACGCTCGCCTCTCCCGACCACAATGCACTGCACGAGCACCGCCGTGACGCTCGCCAGGGAACCGCCCGCCGTCCTAGCCCACCGCCCACACCTCTAGCTCGTTGTGCCGCCGCCCCCGTCGAGCTCCGCCCATGCTTCTCTGCCGCCTCGCCGAGCCTATAAATAGAGAGCTCCCCAGCACCGTTTCCTCAGACTACTCTCATCCCCTCCACCTCAGAAACCTCCCAGAGCCCCACCAGAGGAAGCCATAGTCTGCAGCGCTGGAATTTCACCGGAGTCCGCCGCGGAGGGAGAAGAAGGGAGCCGTTGATCAAGGCCATCTCTCGGGATGCCGCCAGTACCAGGAGAACTGTTGTCCTCGACTTGTTCGATTGCCCACCTCGCGGACCCTCGCTGGAGCCCCGGTAAGCCGCCCCAGACCCCCAACGAGCCGCTAGGGTTACACCTCGCCGGCGACCTGTCTATCGTCGACGACAAGCCCCAGCCGTAGATCTTCTTTCTAATCCAATGGTCCATGTTTCCCCGTACCGCTTCGCATTTAAAGAGCCACTGACATGTGGGACCCCCTGTCAGCTGTCCTCAGCGCCGCGGAGTGAGACTGGGCCGGCCCATTAGTGTTCCCGCCTTAGCCCGTAGATTCCAATTTAGATTTTTTCTTTTTAACTAAAACCAAATTCTGTCATTTAGTTTAAAAATCAATTCAGAGAGTTTTACTGAACCAAATTGAGTGATTCCAATTTTGTTGGAAAGCTTCTGAAAAGATCTATCCAAGCCTGTTGGATTTAATTCATTTAGAGTTAGAGATCTCTCCTAGTAAAAATAACAAGACAAAAGCATTTGCACATTCAAACATTTTTATAAAATCAACCATAATAGCTTTTGAGTTGATTCCAACTCTCAAAAATCACATGTAACCATATCTATCTGAATATGTAATATTATTAAGGTTTGCATGCAGTGACTTTGGACTAGTACCAAAATAATGCTATATAGGCATTTCTAGTCACTTTAAATCATTAAATATTAAACTTAAACTTAATTAAATGTGATCCAACCTTTAAATCACATTCCCATATGTTAGAATATGTGGTGATGACATGTGTACACATGATCCCATATTTTAAGTGGAGAATATTAAATCTTAGTTATTTTCAATGAGTATAAATTACTTTTCTTAAATAAAAAGAATGAAGCTAGTTAATAAAACCTTGTGATGCTTGTGATGATAATAGATCATCAAATGTGTGCCTTAGTGTACTAATTAGCCTAGTTAAGCATTGTTTGGTGATTGTGTATCCCGTATGTATTTATAAATGATAGTACCGACCAAGCTTTTGAGGAGGAGGAGTTCTACCCAGAGGAAGAGGAAGAAAACTTCAACCACTGCACCAACCAAGGCAAGCTATTGTTAGTAAGCTAGAATTAAGTTAGATAACCTAAGCAAGATACACTAGGCATTCTTTGGTTATACCACTTTGAATATTACCTACCCCAAGTTTTACTTTCAAGCTTTTTACTTTCTTTACTTTACCAAAGTCCCTTACTTGTTTGAGGGTAGCATAAAAAGTATAAAACTTGACCTATCTAGATAACCTTAGATGTCATTTGATGGCATGAGATTGAGATTATCATCCCACCTAGTGAACACTATTAACTTAGTAGCTTAGAGCTAAATCAAAACTTGAGTCACTTTAGATGGGAACACTTGATGAAAACGAATTGTGAAAACCTTGGAATGATGAGTCATTCTATTGAGATGTTTTGACATGTGTTGAGAAACACAAATGGTTTATGATGATGAAAATGTTGAGGCATGAGCCTTAGCCCTTTTAAAAAAACTGATGGTGGGATTCGGATGCGATACCATTCCAATTTATCGTACAACCACAATACCTGAATTGGGTAAGGCTTAGCCAGAAGTTTATATACATTACTATTAGTTCCCTCGCGAGAGAGGTTTGAGCTGAGGCTACCTCTCAATGTTGTCCACCTATGCAGTGCCCAAGATGACAGATGGTCATGGTTGGGAGGCCATGCTCATAGGAGAGGTGCTTATACTAGTGTGTGTAAAGGAAAGGTTATGTTTGATTATCTGCATACTAAGTATGATGATTCAGGGTTACCCCTGACAGATGTATCGAATCTTGTGGTGAAAGTGTACCACCTTGCAGAGTGTCAAACTATTCGAATAGCCGCGTCCGCGGTTATGGACAGTTGGAGTGGCCATACTGCTTCGTTGTCAGATGTTTTCAAAATGACTTATGAAACGAATGATGAATCTTGACTTAACCACAACAGAGTTGTGACTATGACACTAGCTTCCCAACTTAAGTGATTCTAGAACTTTATTTTATCTTTCTTTGTTTCTGAACTCAGCTTAGGTTTCAAACTTAACTTTACGAATAAACATAGAGTTAGCATTTCCCACTAGCACTATCTTACTTGTTAGTGGTAGTTTGCGAGTACTTAAAGAGTACTCATGGCTTTTGTCCCTGGCTATTCCTATGGCCAGACTATGAAGGAGACTACCATGACGGACAGCAGGACTGCTATGATAACTAGGACTATCTTCCCTCGTTAGCATTGCCTGTGCCACTGAAGATGGACCCCACCGCGACACTTATTATTTATTCCGCTGCGTGTTGTATTAAGGCTAGATCATGAGATCATTTATTTGTGTAAGACCTTATATTGGTTTGTAATGGATGATGTACTGTGATATCCAATCTGTTATGTCTCGCAAAAATGGTAATCCTGGGATTGCGATGTATGACATAACAGGCATCTGGGATTCAAAATCCGGGTGTTGACAAGTTGGTATCAGAGCCATCCTGACCATAGGAGATCTTAGTTAGAATGGACATCCGAACAAAAACTTAATTTCAAAACCAAAGTGAGTATTTATGAAAAACTATTTCCTCTCTTACCCTTGGGAATTCATTCTTTCTCAAAAATTCATGTCCTCCAATTCTTACATTACTACATAAAATTGGACACACTGGATCACTTCACTAACTTCCTCATCCTTAATTCTTGTAGATGGAGACTCGGTTCAGCAAGTTCTACCAGTTGGGCAACGGAGGCCAGCTGATCTTCGAGAGGGGTCTAGATTCATTGTCTGAGCTATTGGGACGCCCACATCTGGAGTTTCTTGGATCTCAACTTCCTGGACCCCCAGGAGGAGATTTACAGTGGCTAGTCACCGCTGATCTTCGAGGAAGCATAGAAGCACCAACGTCCGGGAGAATCCAGTTGTTCGTAAGAGAGAACAACATATTTGAGTTCGAGACTTATATTGCTCCCACTCAAAAAATATGTCATTCACATATTGTTTTAGGAAGATTTTCATAGCTCCCACTCAATTTTATGCAAATTGCATATCCACTCACTATTTTGAACGACTTCAAATCCTTTGATAAATTATCAAACTTGGAGATTTACTATGAGACACTAGTACCTTACTAGTTTTAAATCCACTAGACTTTTAGCACTTCTGAATCCAATTCATTTGAATTTGCCCAATACTTGACAAATTGTGCTTTGTCATTCACTCCCTTTTCCACTATGGCTTTACAGTCATCTGGGAAAATCCAAGTAACCCTTTTTACTTGTTAAGATTCAGCAACGAATTGCTTTCTAATCTTAAGTGAATTTTACTTTAGGATTTCTCATAATTTTAGTTTACCATTATTTCCTTAGTAGTTCGTAGGTATGTCATATTCCAGTAATATTGACAAATGATTCACAAATATCTCCATGCAAGATGTGGAGTACATTTTGAATCCTACTTCATGCAGTGAAAACACTAGTGGGAAAGCACAATGATCATTATCATTGATTCTTTCCTTTATGAAGAGAATCATTCAGGAAGACTTTCCGTTTCGCTTCTCAACACTCTGATGCAGGGTTTTGAATCATCATCATGTTCTTCACTATCTTTCAAAAGCTTCATGGTCGAGAAATACCACTAAACACAAACTTTCTCGACAATGCACCAAAATCCAAGCAATACTAGTTTGGCTCCCTTTTGGTTCTAGCCATGGAATTCATATTAAATGTTTCCAACGAATACTCTACAAGGACTTATTCGCTATTGTTTTGGTTATATCGAATATTCCCAAAACTTCCACGACGATCCATACTAGATATGGCGCCGATCTCACGAATTTAGATGGTTCACTATATATTCTAATTAAGTGTTAACTATTTCTAACTAATGGTCTTTACATCTATACTACAATGATTTATTTGACGCCATCTATTACCCACTTTGATATCTAATATCACATTGTGATGCTTTGCATTTTGACATTTCAAACGCATTGCATTTCACAATTTCTTATGCCAATCTTACAAGGTCGAATTTCATTACTATTGATCAAATTGTAGTAATTTTCTTTTATCTTTGTACCCTTCATATGCTGAAATTCTTTGATCATACCAAATAGTTTCATGCTCATGTTTCATTTGGTAAAATTCTTTACACATTTTAAATAAACATATAATGATAATTACCATTTTTTTGTTAAAACACACACATCGAATATGTATTCTCTTTTAACAATTCATCAAAACACTTTGTATTCATGCAATACACGGTGTTTAAGTTATTTTGCCGAACTTAGGCATGATTCATATGTGACAAGAAAACAAATGACTTTCACATATTATCAATATAGCTTTGAATTTAAACAATGGTTTCATTTCAAAATGAATATATCACTAAGTTGGGTATTTCTCAAGGCATTTTCAATATTTTATAAATGTTCATGCATTATCAATTAGTTTCAACAACAAGGATAATTCACACATAATTGAAAAAGATATGAACACGAATAGAAATCATTCATAAAAGTAGAACAACTGTTTGTTACAAATGCATATGAATAACCGTCTCATGAAGTGTGAGACACACTAAAGAAGTTCTCATATCCATCGATTACAATAACTATCCAAAACCATAAACTAAGTGATAAACGTCGAGGGAGAGTGTCGTTGGCCATCATTATCTTGCTCGCCATCAACACGCAACGTCACCTCCTCTCTAGCAACCACCTCTCATGCAGAAGGACCTGTTTTTAGCAAAACAGAATAAGTATCAAATATACTTAACATTGCAATATGTGTTTGCAAGATTATAAAATTTATAAAATTGTATATCAAATATATACCTTTGTCATCGATGACCTCACCCGCAATGGGTTCAACATTCACATTCCTGATATGTGATATGAATCTATGGAAATCATGTGTTTCTGCATCACCTCTCATGATGCAAATCCTGGCATGTGCTTGGTAGCTTGGTGGCAGCGACCGCATCACAACACCATTTGCAAAAGAGCTCGTCATCCAGCTATCCAGGAAGTATGCAAGCCTCATGTATACATCATGCATGCGATCCAAGTGGTCTTCAAGTGAAGAGTTCTCTTCCATCTTAATGGAGAGGAAATCTCCCATCAGCTCATGCTCCCATATGCGTGCTTGTTCCACGAAATATGTTCTAAGCTGTACCATTATCGTACGAGGGTCAAGATTGCCCACCACTGGCCACAGCTCATCCACCATCCCCAAACGCATCGTAACTGATATGAAGGTGGACATCTCACAATGGTAATAGCGGTCTTCCCGCTGCTCTAGGGTCTCTAAGATACTGGGCTACTCCAAATCCATCTCATTGAGTACATAGTCGACCACGTCATTCTCGCTAAGGAGAACATGGAGACGCGCAACCCACATAGGGAAGTTTGATCTGTCTAGCCTGAGCTTCTCTCCATCTAACCAGTCAACAATAGGGAAGATAGCATCGGGGAGAACCGTTTTCTACATTTATAATTGCAAAAGGAATTTAGACTAAGTTTATAATTAAATGAGTTAATAATAACTCCACTAAACACACCTATCCCTTGAAGGGTTCTAGTGATTACACGACCCTTTTCCCAACATCTCCCCGGATTGTCACGGCCATCAATGTGGGTGCTAGGGTGGACGCCTAAATGTTGATCACATCATTCATGCGACTCGTGCTCGATCTTTTGACCATCCGTGTTCTGAGGCCATGTCTACACATGCTAGGCTTGCCAACTCAACCTTAGTGTATTCGCTATGCAACATGGCTTAGACCCACTGTATGCGAACGTAGATATGCCTGACACCCGATCATCATGGTGCTGCCTCATACCAAAGAACTTTCTTGATGGTGCGCACTAAGGGAGAACACAATCATTGGTATTTTTAATAGGGACCATCTTATTAGGCTACCGTCGCGTATCTAATACTAGCACACAATAAGATATACAAACAATAACATTGAATGTAAATGCAACGTGATATGGTCCTTCATGTCGTGATCTCCATCTGGTGTCACCGAATTCCGGCGCCAGGGTGTCGGCACCGTAAACACCAGGGTACTAGTGCCTTTCCGGCATGGTAGTCCGTCGCCTCTGTGACTATCTTCTACTACTACTTCGTAACATAAGGAAAGCACTTTACCTTTGCCACAACCATATCACAAAGCAACGCTCCCTACAAAACAAAGTTAGACGCCTCTACTTTATCTTTGCATGTTTTGCATGGCTGAATGGGCTTTCGCACAAGAACCGTGCTTACCTATGAACTTTCACCACAACATTGATCAAGTAGTTGTCTATAATACACCCCTTTCGGGGCCCTCCGTTGGAAATGGCACACCAACTAATGCGAGAGAGACAGACACCCCCCAAAGCCAGTTTATACGGTACAAGCCGTATATCAAGTGTGGACCAGTCTCGCGAATGATAAAGTCGGTTGGGGGTCGCTTCATCAAGCATTACTGCGGTATACACAAGTACACGTGGGAGGGTAACAACTAAAAGATCAACGCCCACACGCTACATCTCGTTTGTTCTACTTGTACTAGCAATACTATGCATAGATCTAGCTCTGATACCACTGAAGGGGTTCGCGTATGAAAATAATAAAATTTTACCCTACGCCCCTGAACCCCTGATGCTTCTAGGACCTATCTATTAGTAATGCAGTAATGAGAGGGGATTTTTACGAACTTACCCTTGAAGACCAAAAGCGTTGTTAACGCTCAGGAGAGCGTGGTTAATGTAGACAATCCGAAGCCAACCTCAAGGTCGTGTTGAAGTCCTTGCGCTCCTGCAGCTCTAATAACTTCTAGTGCCTCAAGTGTGACACCTCGTGGGGAGTTACATGCATCCGGTGCCTGGCGATGACTCCTGCTTCCCTGATTCGGCAGTAGTTGCGAAAGTAGAGTTCCTAGATCTGAATCCCGCAGCGTGACGGTGCTCCGCGGTGAAGATGTCTCCCGTTTGCCCAGTCCGAACTTGGGACCACGGTCACAGGAGAGAGAGAGAGAGAGAGAGAGAGAGAGAGAGAGAGAGAGAGAGAGAAAGAGAGAGAATATTAATTCGAGGTCTCCCCAAAAGTGAGGAAACCTTTATTGAATATTGTGTGTATTTTTTGGTCAAAATACCTCCACTATATATAGGGGAAGGGGAGGTACACCCTCCCTCAAAGTCCCGGGGTGGTGCTAAAGGAGGGGAGAGGGGGCAGCCGCCGGCGGGCCCTACTGGGCCCCACGCGGGCGGCCACCCCTTCCTCCTTTCTCCTTTTGCCTTTCCCTCATGGGCCCTTCTCCCTCTAGAATTTGGCCCATTAAGGCTTTTGACATTTTAATTGATTTCTCTTTTATTAAATAATTATGAATAAATGATTAAATCAATATTTAACATTCATTCACATATTATTCAATCTCCGTGGCTATGGAACACCTTCCACCACCACTCTGGACATCCTCCGGACTTACCGAAACCCTTCCGGTTTTCTCTCTTTCCTTCTTCGGTGATTCTACCGATCCTGTAAACACTCTCTAAGGGTCACCAAGCCTTAAGCATGATACCCCACGGTTCGGGAACACTCCAGACATGGTCGAGACACTCCCGGACCAATGATCGACAGAGTTACCTGGATGTCCATCTGACCCCTGTGCACTCCATGAAGATCTTTCGTCGTTTGAACCATGAATGTCGTGTCTTATTCCTTTTGTCTCTTGATACTTGCATTGTCCGAGATCTAATCAATGAGATCACCATGTCGTGTTCAATCTCGTTACCAACAAATGCTACTTGACTCGTTTCGACAAGTGATATCCCTGTGATCAAATCACACGTTGCGTAGCTATTGGATATAACTTCTCCAAGTGGGCCCTCGAGTATCTTTGTGTCACGCGGATGGACAAATCCTGCTCTCGACATATATTGCCTCAAAAGTTCCTCCGACTACCTGAACACACCTTTATGATCACTGTATGACCAAGTGACGTTTGATGCTATCAAAGCACCCTCGAGAGAAGTGATTGATATAGCCTCATGGTCTAAGGAATAGTCTACTAGGTCTATTCTAATCATCGTAACTTGAACTTCGTGACATGATCGGGTCATGATGTTTAGGTTGAGTATTGGTTCATCATCTCATTCTCGGTATGAGATGACTCCATTTCCAACTGGCATAACTGCCACATGATCAGGAAACCTTGATCATTTGTTGACCAATGAACCAGTGACTAGAGTTTCACCGGGAACCCCTAGTTGTTTATATATCACACGTGTATTGACGTTTCCTTTCAATACAGTTATAGCATGACATAAAACTTAATCATAAACTTTATGGAATATGATAATAGTACTCGTTACTATTTGTCTCTAGGGCATATTTCCAACAAGAGCATCGCCGACCAGTCTAAGCATATAGAAGAGCTCGATGATGAGAACAAAATTTGGAAGAAAGACCTGGCTGTATCAAGGGCCATGAAGAGGCGATGAAGGTGATGCAAGAATCTACCGACACCGAGATTCAACGCCTGAAGAAGGAAATTGAGCAAATCAAGGAGCAAAACCAAGCTGCCAAAGAGAAGAATACTCGGGGCCTTGAGGTTTACAAAAAACTTCAGAAGGAGCACGATGTCTTAGCGGAGATTTGCAATCAAGCTAAGACGAGCATCTTTGGTAACTTTCCTCTAGCTTTTGTTAATTCTGTAAGTCAGTCACTTGTACTATTTATACTCATGACCTTTGTCTCTAACGAAAACATAGCTCCCATTGGCTTGACCAATATGGGTGAAGGTGCTCCAGATCCAAAGGAATGCATGATTCTTGCTGGCAACTTCATCAGCACTGCCATCACTCAAACCAAGGAGATAGCCCAGCCCCTGGATATCACCATCAAGGCAGCAGACTTTGTGGCCAAATACTTGGAAATCCTGCGTCGAGCCCCGAGAGAGTCAAGAAGTACAAAGCTTCTTGCATCCAGGTTGGTGCAAGGATGGCCTTGTTGTTGGTCAAGGCACACTATGATGACACTTATATGAACTTGATAAACTCTGGCATGCCGAAGTTTGACGAGCTTGGGAATGAGATTGATAGCAATGATATATGGAACTCCCTCGCCGGCTATGATACCAAGGTTTCCAAGATGACCAAGGCGGATGTCTATGTGCCTGCCGAGGAGATGGATGATGAGCTGGCAACTTCAGAGTCTAGCCCACGCTCCTCCGAGTTTTATGAACTTTTCAGGCCTGGCTCTCCTTTTGTTGATGATGTAGTTGCAAATTCCCTTGTAGTAGAGCCATAAAAAATTGCTATATTAAATGTACCTCTGCAATGTTTATGCGGAAAAACTTATGTAATTTTAAGGCAGAAAACTAGATCCAGCGTGTATATATTTTTTAAGCAAGAGATGTCTTATCCACTATTCTGGTTCATATGCTTGACCTTTCATGAGACGGAAGACTCACAGCATAGAACCATGCTCTTAGGCGATGATGCTTAATAGCACTGTCAAGAACCTAAGAGCAAAATCGCCGACTTTGAGTGCAGAAAAGTCACTACTCTGGAATCCACATAAAAACATCAGAAAACGTGTAGACCAGAAAACTTAAGCTAACGCCCGTAGGCGGAATTTTCACAAGTGCAAAAGCAAACTTGAGCATAAAGGGTTTATATGATCCAAAAAATGAACAACTAAAGGAGGTAAAAGACTCCAAAAATATGATTGAACCAAATTCTTTATTTCATCGATCATATAAGGTACTTATTACATAATATAAATGTGCTAAGTGTAAAAGGGACATAGTTGTGCTATGTTCCATGGCCGATCTGTCCCCGGGAAATCATCATCGGAGTCACGTGGCTTGCGCTTGCGCTTTTTGGCTTATCTTTCAACTCGCGAACATCGACGAGGTAATAGGAACCATTGAGCAATGCTTTGCTTATGACGAATGGTCTTCCCAAGCCAGGGATAATTTGTGTGATTTTTCCTACTTGAGTCGAAGCACCACATCCCCTTCTTTAAACGAGTGATGCTAACGTGGTGACTATGATAGCCATGTAGCTTCTGCTGGTAGATGGCAGATCTCTAGCATGCCAGCATGTGTTCCTCTTTGAGTGGGTCCACAGATAAGTGTCTGGATTCTTCAACGTCATCTTCATCGTAAGAGGCAACTCTTGGTGCATCGTGGAGGATTTCGGATGATAGGATAGCTTCTTCTCCATAAACCATGAAGAAAGGGGTCAAGCCGGTAGATCTGTTGGGTGTTATTTGTAAACTCCACAATACAAATGGCAAATCCTCCACCCAGGCTCTAGCTGCTCTATGTAGCGGTGCTTCTAAGCGTGGCTTGATTCCTTGCAGAATTAGTCCATTGGCCCGTTCAACTTGCCCATTGGACCATGAATGTGCCACAGATGCCAGGTCAAGGCAGATGCCTTTGTCATGACAATACTCCTGAACTTCTCCGAGAGACAAGTTTCTGCCGTTGTCGGTGATGATGCTATGTGGGAGACCAAATCTCACCAATAAATCCTAGACAAATTTTAGGGTTGTTGCCCCATCGATCTTTCTAATGGGTTTAGCTTCAATCCATTTTGTGAACCTATCAACTGCTAATAGCAGATGTGTAAATCCACAAGGTGTTGTTTGCAAAGGTCCAACCATGTCAAGCCCCCAGACTGCAAACGGCCAAGTAATTGGTATTGTCTGCAGTTTTACACCTGGTACATTTAGTTGCCGCGCATAAAACTGGCACCCTATGTAGGTCCGTACCAGCTTTTTTGCGTCTTCCTTGGCGGTCAACTATTAGAATCCTTGCCAGAAGGCTTTTGCCACCAGCGATCAAGGAGCGGCATGGTTGCCGCAATCTCCGAGATGTATTTCTCTAAGGATATCCATTCCTTGCTACTGGGAGACGCACCATAGGAAAACTCTTGTGGTACTTCTTTTTTATAGCTGGCCATCAATGATGGTGTAGCCCTTTGATCTCCGTACTATCTGCTGGCTTTCGACTTCATTGGCGGGCAGTATTCTGTCTTGAAGATAATCCATGAATGGTTTCTTCCAAGCCAGAGAGGTCACTATTACTGCGTTAACAAATGAGTCCACTCTATCCGGGTTGTCAGGGTCCGCTCCTTTACATGATGGGGTCCGCAAATGCTAGAGGAAAACACCTGGCGGAATTGCTCAGTGAGATGATCCAAGCTTAGATAGCAGATAAGCCACCTCATTGTCCTACCTTTTGACGTACTTGACTTCATAGCCATCGAAGCACTTGGCTATCTCGTCTACTTCTTCTCGATATGCCGCCATCACAGGGTTCCGCGCATTCCAGGTGCCAGCCACCTGCTAGGCAACTAAGTCGGAATCTCCACATCTAACTATGCGCTTGATGCCAATATCCTTGGCTACGCGAAGTCCGTGAATGAGGGCCTCATACTCCGCCATGTTGCTGGTAGCGTTGAAGTGGATCTACAGGACGTATTGTACCTTCTCTCCTATTGGCGATTGTAGTAATACACCAGCCCCCGAGCCATTGAGCAACTTGGATCCGTCAAAGTGCATGACCCAATACTCTGGCTCTGGTACAGGAGTGTCTTCTGGCAATTCTGTCCAGTCTGCAATAAAATCCGCCAATGCTTGAGATTTGATAGCTTCATACCTCTTGTAGTGTTTTCAAAGGAAGCTAGTTCAATGCCCCACTTTGGCACCCTTCTTGTGGTGTCACTGTTGTTGATAATGTCGGATAGTGGAGCCTTGCTCACTACTATGATGGGGTGCTCTTGGAAATAATGCCTTAGCTTCTATGAAGCAAGGAAAACTCCATAAGCTAGCTTCTGGTAGTGCGGGTAACGCTGCTTGGATTATGTCAATACCTCGCTTACATCGTAAACTGGTCACTGAACTCCGTGCTTGTGCATTGGCTCCTTGCGTTCCACCGCAACAACGATGCTGATGACCCGGTTGGTTGTCACCATGTATACTAACATAGGCTCCATTAACACCGGTGCTGCAAGTATTGGTGTGGAGGAGAGTATTCTCTTCAACTCCTGAAGTGTTGCATCTGCCTCGTCCGTCCATATGAATTTGTCCGCCTTCTTGAGCAACTTGTAGAGCGGCATGGCCTTCTCTCTAAGTCGGCTGATGAACCGGCTTACCGCTGCTATGCAGTCTGTGAGCCTCTGTATGTCCTTGAAGCATGTCAGGCATTTTATGCCAAGGATGGCCTTGATCTTCTCTGGGTTGACCTTAGTTCCATGATGCGAAATGATGAAGCCCAACAATTTTCCGGATGGCACCCCAAAGACACACTTCTTATGGTTAAGCATCAGGTTGTACTTCCGAAGATTGTCAAAGGTTTCCTGCAAGTCGGTGATGAGGTCGTTTGATTTCTTTGACATCACCACAATGTCGTCCATGTAAGCGTGTACGTTGCGACATATTTGGTCGTGTAGGCAACTCTGCATCGTCCGCTAGTAGGTAGCACCAGCGTTCAACCCAAATGGCATCGTGCCATAGCAGTATGTGCCATAAGGTGTGATGAACAAAGTGGCCAATTGGTTCGACTTTTGCAACTTGATTTGTTCATATCTTGAGTATGCATCGAGAAAACACAGAAGTTCTGAGCTAGCCGTCAAGTCAATGACTTGGTCAATGTGACGCAAAGCAAACGGATCCTTCGGACATGCTTTGTTCAAGCCAGTGTAATCAACGCACATTCTTAATTCTTTGGTTCCCTTTTTTGGGGACAAGTACAGGATTTTCCACCCATTGGGTGTGAATGACTTCTCGAATAAAACTAGCCTTAAGTAACCTAGCTCTCTCTTTGCCTATAGCCCATCGTCTTTCATCACCGAAGCATCGTAGAGGTTGTTTCATCGATTTTGTTTTAGGATCGATGTTTACGTTGTGCTCGGCAAGTTCCCTAGGTACACCCTTCATGTCGGCAGGTTGCCAGGTGAAGATGTCCCTATCCTCACAGAGGAACTCGATGAGCGCACCTTCCTATTTGGGATCCATGTCCGTCCCAATGGAGGTGGTCTTGGAGGAATCTCCTTCAACAAGCTCCACCTCCTTGGTCTTGATGGAACCCTTGAATACTGGTTCGGAGTCAAGTATCTGCTTTTTCGAAGTCGACATCTCTGAGGCATCGACCTAGTGCTAGATCTCCTGGAACTGTTCACCGTAGAGGGCCGCTTCGGTGAAGGCAACTCCGCTCAGCTTGCACTCTCTTGCCTTTGTGAAGCTTCCGTCAATAGTGATGATGCCTTTTGGTCCAGGTATCTTGAGCTTGTTGTAGACGAAGCATGGCCTGGCGAGGAAGGAGTGGAATATGTCACGTCCAAATATGAAGTGGTACACGCTCTTGAAGGGCACCACTTCAAAGGTCATGCGCTCTTGGCGGTAATTGTTAACATCACCAAAGGCGACTGGAAGGGTGATGCAACCAAGGGAATTGGCTTGCCAGCCAGGAACGATGCCATGGAACACGGTGTTGCTCTTCCTTATCTAGGTCTCTGTCAAGTTCATCTTGTGTAATGTATCTAGGTACATGATGTTGATGTTGCTTCCACTGTCCACGAGGTACTTGGTAAAGTCATTGCCGTAAATCAAAGGGTTGATGACCATGGCATATTGGTTCTTTGTTGGGATGAGCTCTAGGTGATCTTCTCTGTCCCAAGTGATTGGAATCTCCGACCACCTGACATACTGGGGAACTGGGGGAAGGGTAACCATTAGTATCCTTGGTGAGGTTTTCTAGTCCTAGACGGTGGGAGTACCAAGGAAAGTGTGGTAGATTAGAGACTTCTTTTTGAAGGGGTTCTTGCCCTTGCCGTCGCCCTTGTCAGCGGGTTTAGGGTCTGCGTCCTCGTCCATGGCATCTGAATCCTTGGACTCTTCATCCTTCTTCTTCCCTTTGCCTTTTCCGTGGGATCTGTTCTTCCGACTTTGCTTGTAGCCGGACTCAAGGTCCTCCTTGAGGTTGTTGACAAACTTACATTGGCGGTTGGTGTGGGTGGCCTTGCCATTTGCATCGAGGTGGACGAAACACGGCATATCTCGGTATTCCTCGTAGGTCTGGGGAACGCGGGGCACTGCGGGTGTAGGGTGACTCAGCTAATGTCCACGGCTAACCCTCGGCCACGACCACGTTGTCTGTCATCGCCTTTGCTAGCGAACGTCATGGCAACCATGTTGGCTGCTTTCTTTTCTTCTATAGGATTCTTCCGCTTGTTATTGTTGTTCTTCTTGGCTTGGTTAGGAATGGCTAGGGCCGGCACCGAACCAAGAGTGTCGTCATCAACAACAGCAAATTCGCTTAGCATGGCAATCATCGAGTTGAGGTCGAGCTTGTCCTTGTCCTGGTGGCGCTTCAGCGTATGTCAGAGCAATGTGCCCTTTTCCAGGCCATCGATGAAGGTGTTCATAGCGGTTTGATCGTGAACTCCCCGCGCATGAATTTTTCATATCAAGCCAATGGGACTGGTAGGCATGAGAGGATTCATCCTTTTCATGCAGAAACCACTGTAGGCGCCAACTATCGTGGTATTGTCGACAAGTAAGCCAAGGATGGTTCCTCACATAGCGTGTTTAGAGAGGTAGGGGAAGGCGGCAAGTTGGAGGGTATGAGGTAACACAGCTTACCCAGGTTCAAGTCCCACAACGGTCGGGGAACTCTACTCCTGCTATAAATCACTATAATGGCAATACACTGAGTTACATGGATTGGTTCGTTGTGCGAGGGTGTTGTGAATCATTGTACGGTGTGCCCTAAAGGCTCTCACATGTCCGGATTATAAAGGCACCAGAACCTAGGGTTAGAGGGAAATACCTTGTTGGACAGGTCACAGAGTCCTACACTAATACTAACTAGTCTTCGTGTATTGTACTCCAAGGCTCTGGGTAGGTCAGTAACTTCAACGTAGCATTCCTTTATCCGCCATGGGACTCCCTTCTGGATCCGTCTAACTAGGCCTCCCAGTAGCCCATGGGCCATGCTACCAACTGTGGGCCAAGGTTAGCCGGATTAGAGACATGCAATGGTGATACCCATTTAGCATATCCCCAACAATTCATATGATCTGACAAATACATTCGGAGAAACTAAACAGGACATGGAATGGAAGCAAACATACTAAAGATAGCTTTGTCTACTTTGATCTTTTCCTCTCGCAGACTCCGGAGTTCATCCCGTAGGGCCTGAGTGGTATCCTTCTACCTATCCATCTCTGCTTTCAACTCCGAGATTGTCTTACCTTGGCGAGCAATGGTTCGGTCGTGTTCTTCGGTGGCCATGTTGTTGGATTCAAGGATATTTTTGACACTGCGTTCATGGTCCTCCCTCAACTTTTGAAGTTGCTCGTTCAAGCCGGCATTCTCGGACTCTAAGGCTTTGAAGTTTTCAGCTTGCTTCACAAGTTTGCAGGATTGAGTCAGCAAGGCTAGAGTAAGAAGGACAAAGTTAGTCGAATTCACAATTTGGCTAAAACATAAAATTCCGAGAAGAGTTAGTCAGAAAACTTACTTTCAGCTTCATCCTTCTCAACTTTCAGCTGAGAATTTTCAAGTCGAAGAGCGTTGACCTCTCTCCGCTTGTTACAGATGTTCTTCAATAATTCTTGGTTGTAAACATTAACTTTATGTAAGTTAGAATTGTAAAAAGAGTCAGATGCTACTAAAGATTCGGACTGCTATTTTAACTAAGTTAAATTTCAGTATGAGCCTTGGGGCTACACTACTTCGTTCTTTGGCATCCTATGAAAGCATCAAATCGGATTTCTTCTTATATCCAACATCATGCTTGGGGGCTAGAGGATATGGCATAAATCCAGTAAAAAGAGTCGAAAAATGACTTACAAAATGCTCATGTTGCAATTTGTGGAGGCTGCTGTTGATCTCAGCAGAAACCTTCTCGACCAAAGTTAAAGGAATGATAGGTGGAGGTGGAACTTCACCATCCTTTAATTTCTTGTTGCAGAGATGAACTTTGATCCAGTAGATCAGCGATTTTTACATCTTCAGCTTCCTAAGCCTCTTCCTCGGCAGTTATAGTCCTGGTCTCTAGGCAGTTCAGGGCAAGCTTCCGAAGTTCTTCTGCACTTTTCCTAGTGAGGCCACCAGGGATCTACAGGGGATCGTAGGAGAAGGTTTTATCCGAGGGATCATTACCCTTATAGGGTTCACCCTTATCAGTTCCCGAGTCACGCATGGGGACGTTGGTTTGTGAACCTAGGTTCACTGGCTCTTCATATTGAGCCTCAACATCCTCAGGGCGTGGAGACGAAATATCCTCCAACACTGACGATGATTTTAGGTTGGGAGTTGGAGGGGCGACAACAGGTGAAACCAAAGTTAACTTCTGCTAGCGCAGAGTCTTCCCCGACTTTCTCTTTTCTTTTATCAATGGTTTAGCTCTAGAGAGTAACAAATTATAATCTTTATGACCTGGAAAGAATACAAACAAAAATACTAGATCTAGTGGAAGAACTTACTTTTTAACGACTGCATCGTTTGGGGGCCAGGAGAAACAACCAGAGTTTTATGCTTCTGGGTAAGCGCTTTAGGCAGTTCTTCATTCTCCACAGGAACTAGATCCTCTGGAGGATATCCCTCGACAGGAGCAAGCTCTGACTCGAGGAGGTCAGCAAGCTGAAAGTCGGCAAATATCTCAGCATTACGATATAATAAAACATCTACAGATCAAATAGTGGCAAGATAGGTCAGTCAAAAAACTTACTAGAGTCAAGGGGTTCTCTTCTATAAACATAGGAATGGAGATCACCGGAACTTTCCTATTTACTCGCTCCTTGATCAGCCACTTGACTCGGGAATCATATTTCTTGGAGGGAATTGATGTCCGGCTCACTCTCAAGTTGTCCTTATTGTCAGCAACGATTGTATACATCAGCTGGTCACCATGGTATTATAGAGGTTGAATCCGACGCATTAACCAGTAGTGGATTAAGTCTGATCCTCTGTTCTTCATCAAAAACTCAATCCACCTCTTGGCACAGATCGAGTCTTTAGTTAGAGTCAATGCCTCCGCATCCCAAGAATCTTGGTGGGCGGCGGCACCATCAACAAAACCCGACAAGCTTTCTAGCTTGCTGGGAGCTGGCTTATCCTTATGGTAAAAGAAAGTAGTTGGCCATCTCTTCACTAACTCACTAGCTATGACCTTGGGGTAGGCTCGGTCTCTGCTAAGGTCTAAGCTAAGAGTTCTGGTATTTTATGGAACACCGAAAGTGATAGAATTTTTCTAGGTATGGGAAATAGTACCGGAACAACAAAAGACTTGGTTTAATTCCGAGATATCCCTCACAAAGAGAAACATGGGCACTAAGATCAAGAATGGAATTTGGGGGAAGATTATGGAGTTGCACACCGTAGTAGGAAATTACCCTAGAGAAGAACTCCGACAGCGGGAAGCTCAGCCCACGATCCATATGGGTCCCGAAGTGAACCCGCTTGTCGTTGTGGGGAGTGGGAAGAGGCTCGCCATAGCCACTCCGTGTAACGCCCCTGAATCGGGTCTATGCAAATCTTAGCATTTCTGCCAAAATCCACATAGAATCATTTCAAAGACGTCCACCAGACACTTTTGTGTGGGTGGATTTTGTTACAAGTAGTTAAATCACAGTAGTTTACAACAGGATTCACAAGAAACATATATATACAAGAACGACTCAAAGATTCAAGAATATAAATGATACAATTAAAAAAATACAACTCAAGAAGAAAACAAAATAGTGTCCGAGTATGGTCAAGATCCAAATGGGACTAAGAGTCCTGAAGAATAATCAAGCGATGTCCATAGTCCTGCCCAGGCCAAACCGGAAGGATAACTTTTCTAACATCGTCAATCACATACTTGTCAAAGCCAAAGGGTGCCGACAAAGGGCAGAGTACAAAATAAAAAGGAGAGTGGTCAGTACTGAGGCCAGTACACGACGAGACTAGAATTCGACGGTCCACGCCTACAAAGGTATGGTGGGTTCAGTGGGAGCAAAGCTTGCACTATCTAACTTTTAGAGATATGCTAAAACTTTGGCTATTAGAGCGAGATAAGAGAGCATTATGCGATAACTATAATATAACACCAATCATAACCCATCCAAAGATTTCCCCCTGGAAGACCAGTCGAGAAGTCACACATGTTACAATTTTAATTATCCAATTGTTTAGTTGATAAGGCTAATTACTAGTCATGTTATTAGGCCGAGTAGTAGTGGCATTGTCTATGATCATGAAACCGTACTACTAAGGCATCAATAACCGTGGACACACGACTTCTCGAAAATATTTACCCTGCAGGGGTGCACTACTATACCCGAACGCATGTTCAACCCTTCAGGCAACTGATACGTCCATTGTGCATCACTATTCTATATCATAATTTACTATTATTCATTGATATATTTCATATTAAGAGATGATACTTATATTATTTCATCTATTTATGCATGGTTGATGACTTTTGGAGGATGAACCACTGAAGTCAGGATTCGGATGGAAAAGGCACTGTCGTGGAGCAAAATTGGCGAAGATCAGAGGATCCCATAAAATACACAAAAATTCCTATTTTTCCAGAAGACGAAGAAGGCCAGAAGGAGAAGTGGAGATGGGCCACAGGGGGCCCACACCACCCCTGGCCACGCCACCAGGTGGTGTAGCCACCCTGGCTCATCTCTGGCATCACCCTTTGGCGTATATAATCCCCTCAAAACCCAAAGACTCAAGGAGCAACCACAGAAAGGTTCCACCGCCTCTACGGGGCGGAAACTACAGAGAGAGAAAGAGCTCTCCAGTAGGCAGAAATCTACCGGGGAAATTCCTTCCCGGAGAGGAGAGATCGTCGCCATCAACACCGTCATCAAGCTGGACTTCATCGGGATCATCATCATCATCATGTCCATCATCATCTCCACCAGCACCATCACCACCACTCCATACCGCTATAACAATTGGGTTGAATCTTGCATAGTTCTTAGGGGAAACTTTCTTGGTGTTGATTACTTGTTGTAGTTGATGATATTGAGTGGAACCATTGAATTATTGTTCATGTTCAGATTGTTACTTATCATTATTTCATCTCTGATCTTGATCCATATGGTGTCTTGTGAGTAGTTCGTTTAGTTCTTGAGGACATGGGAGAAGTCATGTTGTTAGTAGTGGAATTGTGTTGAGAAAGATTCAATGGTTTGAAATTTAAGTTGTGGTGTTATTCTTCTAGTGGTGTCATGTGAATGTCGACTACATGATACTTCACCTTTGTGGACCTAGAGGAATGCATTGTGTATTTGGCTACTAATCGTGGGGTTGTCGGAGTGACAGAAACCTGAACCCCGTTAGGAAACCTTTGCACAAGGAAGTGTAGGATCTCAAAGTTTAAGGTTGTGGTTAGGTTTTTATCTTAATTACTTACTTGTAGTTGCGGATGCTTGCAAGGGGTATAATCACAAGTATGTATTAGTCCTAGGAAGGTCAGTACATTAGCATAGGTTCACCCACACAACACTTATCTAGCCAAAGAAGATTAATAAACTATATGAAACGAAAGCACTTGACGATATTCCCAAGTGTCTTCGAGAATGTTTGGTCATCTTAAGTAATACAACCGGCTTGTTCTTTGCTAAGGAAAGGATTGGGGCACTCGCTGCAATTATTATTATTGTCTTTTATTTACTCGTACTTCATTTATTTGCATTATCAAAAAACCCTAAAAATCCGTTTTCTAAGTATTTACAATGAATTCCTGATCTATACCACTTGTCAACACCTTTGGCTCCTCGTTGGGTTTGACACTCTTACTGATCGAAAATATTGCGATACACCCCCTATACTTGTGGGTCATCAACAACATATTACGTGTGTCTTCTGAATCTCACAACAATAACTGTCCCATAACTACGCGTGTATCCAGAGGTATCACCTACTGTGTTTTATCCAGCTAAGAGGCACGGACGAGTCTCAAGGTGGCACAACGTTCACGACTACTATGGTGGAACGGTCTTCAGAAGATAACTTGTAGAGCTCCATCCAACCGCCACCATGTACCACTTTTATGTATGAAATGCTCGGGATGTCCACCAAATCATATCATCACCAAGTCCGAAGACATATTCAACTCACCCATGTCCGAGTACATATTATATGTATGCACCAAATGGAAAACCAATTTTGTGACCCTCTGGATAAACAAATAGTGCCGGTAGTTGAGGGAGGTATACCACAGGCCCCCACGTTTGGTTAGCGCGATCAACTCAGAATTGGTGTGTTAGAACGAATGGGTCCTAGGTCGGCTCAAGCAGTTCCCAAAGGTGGTCCCTGTCGGGGCCTTATCATTAGGTGAAGTCATAACCATAACCATAACCAACATCACCAATTTAATTATCATGGCATCAACCATATCCAGATATCACAGTTCACCTGTATGAGAGTGATACTAAGCATGACTATGACTCGCAAGGGCAAATCTAACTAAAACAAGGCAATATAATAACCAAGGCCATATAGCAGGATAGGTAAATAAAGAAATGGTACTAAAGCATTAACAATAAGGATATCAATAGATCAATAGGAGGAAGTAAAGACTATAAAGGAAAAATAGGTAGAAGGGGGATGCTTGCCTGAGAAGATCATCCGAAGGCTTGTCGTATCTCACATCGACTCATCGTCCTATCCAGTGAAGAAGCAAATCACTATAAAGAACAACCGGTGCAATATTTAATGTTGCAGCGGAAGATCTGGCATGGATATGATGCATGACATGGCAAGTGCGATGCAATTAGAAATATTAAGCGGAATCGATATCCCGACATTTAGGTAAAAGGTTCAAGTTATTTATCTACCCCGCAATTTAAATGTTGACTTAATAGACAAACCATGGCATCGATTTGCTATACAAATTTAAGTGGAGTCTATATAAGACAAGAATAGCCCACCTATACACTCCATATTAATTATTAGGTGATTCGACAAAATACCCCCAAATAACAAGATATGTATGCAAGAATGTACAATTCAATATGCAACAAGTTGTAGGTCATTTCGGAAAATAGGGGCCTCAGATAGGGGTCTCACGTTTGGGGTTCGGGGATCTTGGGTTTTCTTCGGACTCCGGGACCGGGGTCTTGGTGCTTTGTGATGGAGAGCTTCGAATCCGGCGTCATCGCCTTCGGGTTCCATGACGAAGTACTTGAGGATTCGACTATAATGGTCCGTGTCAAACTTCTCGTCGATTGCATCTGTCTTGGTCAACGGGCGGTCTTGTTTCTTTAGCTGGCATATCGATGGTGCATTAGTTCATCAGTTCCAGGCAATAGCAAGGAGAACTTGGCATTGGGACTTCGTCGTTGGAATCGGCAGCCACCAAGCAGAAGGAGCAAAGCAGAGGCAACATCAGCGTCAACACTCGATGGTCACCACTGAGATCTATGGAAGATGGTTACCAGATACACAACAACTAGCAAAAACATCTAGCTAGCATACGGAACCCAACAGAGGCATGCGGTGATGGAAAATTCCAGCATGTCGTTGTCCGGGGAACAAACGGGCGCGTGGAGGCCAACATCGGGAGAGATGGGCAAGGGAGGCAGAGATGCGAGGCCACAGGGCACTGGCAGTACACGTGTGCGGCGGCCAGCGAGCCTACTAGGAAACAACGATGAGGGGAGGAAGGCACGCTTGGGTGAGTCCTGGCCGATGACGAGAACCGACGCTACAGGGCCCGAGTCGACTGAGATCATGTGGAGCATGCGCGGGGAGGCAGAGCCACGGTGCTGGAGATTGAGCGGGCGGCAGAGCACTGTGGGGCTGGGATCGACGGTGACAAGGGGCATGCAGCGGGCGCAGGGAGCCGGTGAGGACGAGGGCGCGTGGGTCGGCGCTGGTTGAGGGCGGCTTGCAGAGAGGCGGGACAGAGAGGCGGAGCTGTGGCGGCTCTGCGAGACAGCGGGGTGCTGCTAGGCGGCAGGACGCGGCGAGGCGACGAGAGGCTGTGAGGTTCTCTCCTGGCGGCGGGGATGCGGGCTCTAGGAGAGGGGCGATGCGGCAGGTGGCAAAGGAAGAGGACAGGGGCTGCATCGCGTGTGTGCGTTGCGTGCACGAGTAGGTACCTCCGGGTCAAGTCCATGTGTGGTGTGTGTGCGTGACCTGCCCAGGTGTGTCTGGGTGCATGTGTTGTTGAACATGTCGAATGTGTGCGTGAGCAAGTATGGTGTGTGTTGCCTCGCGAGCGCGTGCAATGTGCGGCGCTGGGTGAGTGGCGGTGGGGCATGTGACGCTGGGATTAGGGTTTAGGTTAGGGGCATGCTACGCGTCCCCTGGGGGATCAAATTGTCCGATCCCCGGGTCGCCAGCCGTACGATGCAATTGATCAGGACCATCCGCCTGGGTCAACGACTCCCTCACACAGCACCAAGCAGGAAAAAAACACGCCAACCAGAGATCTGGCAGCGTCGTGTTCCTCGAACTCCCACTGCCTGCACCAGCAACAACACCGCCTTCCTTCGCTTGTAGCAAAAGGCATCGTCGCCGGAGAGCATGCCGTCGCTGGAGAAGACATGTTGTTGGATAAGTCGACGCCGTGCATAGCTTGTAGCAAAAAAGTCATCGCCACAGAACACGCCGTCACCGGCAAAGAAGACGTCGCCTATTTTAGCAAGCGCTACGACCTATTGTAGCAGAGCGTCGTCGCCCTTGTAGAAAGCGTTGCTGCCAGGCGTAGAAGGGCCACCGTCCGTGTAGCAGAGCGCCGCCGCCGGCCATAGCAGCCCTACCGCCCATGTAGCAGATTGCCGCCGCCCTTGTAGTAGAACGTCGCGCCATCCGTAACAAAAGCCACCGCACATGGTAGCAAAAGTTGCCGCCCGTGGTCGTAGAGGGTCGTCGCCCCTTGTAGCAAAGCGCCGCACCATCGGTAGCAGAAGCCACCTCCCATGGTAGCAAAAAGCCACCGCCCATGGTCGCAGAGGGTCGCTGCCACCTGTTGTAGCAGAGTGTCCGCACCTGTGTAGCAAGTCCGCCGCGCCCCTGTAGCAGGACCGCCACATTCCTATAGCAGCAGCAAGAACCGATGGGAGCAGTAGTTCGGTGGTAGTGTCGGGAACCAGCACCGAGAGCCCTTGCGGCGGCGACGGGATCTAGTTTCCTTCCTGCACATCGGGGCCTCCCTGTAGTGCCGCCTCAACGCTATCTTCACCAGGAATCGGACTTGCAGCCACTGTGGCTGCCTCCCTTGGATGCGCATCACGTATGTTCTCATCAAGGCGAGGGCGCGGCGGGGGGAGATGGGGAGCAGGATGGCGGCGGGGAGATAGGAACCGGCACGGCGGCGAGCGCATCTGCCTAGACGGTGGGAGCAACGATGGTGTGGTGGTTCCATGGGGATTGTTTCTCGCTCGGGAGAGAAGATAAGGTAGGGGATGAAGTCACGAGGGCCCAAGAACATGTCCTGCGTGAAAAAGAGGCGGACGATGGAGAGCCTGAGCGATGCGTCGAACCGGGGGATAGAAACACGTGATCCCCCGAGGGAAGGTATCCTTTTCCTTAGGTTTTGCTATGTGGGATGGTAAGTGGCCTTCCACCTGGGCTTTTGGGCTTGGTCGTTTGGCTGCCTCCCCCCCCCCCACAAAAAAAACTTTTTTTAATTTTATTTGTTTAATATTAGAAAGGCTTTTGTAAATTGCTTTTAGATAGATAAAAGATCCGAAAAAGACGGAGGGTTTTAATTTGAAATTAGAGAAGTGGACTAATTAGAAAACAAAATAGGATTTTGATGAAAATATTTTAGAGCAAAAATATGCATGATGTCATGATGATTCACAAAATAAAATAACAAGCAATTTTAATTAGGATATTTTCTCAGGCATTACACTCCACCACTCGCCGGTGCAGAGAAGAACCTCGTCCTCCGTGGCCTTTAGTTTCTCATCATCTAGCACGCATGGAATCCGGATTCTGTGGTACCGCTTATCCTCTGCCACCGTCGTTGACGCCGCGCCACCGAAGCATGACACATCAACCATCTCGCCGGAGAAGTAACCTTATATGGGCAGCAATGGAGAGGTGGGCAGCAGAGAGGGAGGGAGATGAGGAGCGCATGATTTTTTTCTCAGGGAGAGGGGAGAATGAGGGCGCGTGTGGAAAGAAACGAGGAAATTTTACCCCTTATAAGCCCATCTACGCCAAGATTAGTGGGAAAATGCGATAATTACACCACTCGTCACGGAATGGGTAGGGCAACTTCCCCGCGAAGGATACACCACCTCGATTTTTGCGTTCGCATTAAAATGACACCTCGGTTCCGCGTGATGCGGACCCATCAACGGTCACACTGACAGAATATTTGTAAGTGACAAGACTAGACCTGGACTGGCATCAGGTTATGTCACAGACCAGTTTCTGACTCACTTTGAAATCGAGCAAGCGAAAAAACCATGATGAGATATTAACAGGTCTGACTCATTTCGAGACTCGGATCCTACTTTTTTTTTGGAGTTTCAGGAACCCTTTAAGATTCTACAGCCGAAGAAGAATTAAGCTAGATGATGAAATACGACTTTGGATCTTGGATTTACTCACCTCTTAGTGATGGTGGATAAATTCACCAAATGGATTGAGGCTAAACCTGTCACTAGTTGTGATGGAGCAACAGCCAAAAGATTTGTCGAGGATGTTATAATCCGGTATGGTTATCCGCATAGCATTATCACGGACAACAGGAGTAACTTCTCTATGGGAGAATTGGCTGAATTCTGCAACGAGCAAAATATCCGGCTTGACATTACGTCAGTCGCACATCCACAGGCTAACGGACAAGTTGAAAGAGCAAATGGTTTAATCCTACAAGGCCTAAAACTGAGACTCGAAGCACCACTACGACGTGCTGCGGGGGCTTGGGAATTGGAACTACCCTCTGTAATATGGAGTTTACGAATGACTCCGAATAGGTCAACCAGATACACATATTTCTTCTTGGTCTATGGCATAGAAGCAGTTCTTCCTAGTGATTTGATTCACACTTCTCCTAGAGTGGCCGCGTATATTGAAGAGGATGCCGAGATTTCTCGACAAAATGATCTCGACTTAGTCGAAGAAGTTCGCGTTATTGCTGAAATGAGATCTACAGCCTATCCGCAGAAGTTACTCAAGTATCATAGTCAGAGAGTCCGAAATAGATCTTTCAATAAAGGTGATTTAGTTCTCCGGCTTGTGCAACAAAGAAAGCACAAACTTTCCCCAGTATGGGAAGGGCCCTTTTTAGTTAGTCGAGTATTGCACAATGGATCATACTACTTAACTGACATGAGGCCAGTCAAAGAAAGACCCGCTACTAAGAAGAGAAAGAGAGCTGGAGGCAGTACAAATCCAGATGAGTTAGACAGACCATGGAATATTGCTCAGCTACGTCCCTTTTATTCTTAGTTTATCCTTCTTTGTAAACATATATATGCACATGTTCTGAGAGAAATAAAAGTTTTGGTTGCCTCAAGTTTTTCTGAGAAGTTTTTACCATCTTATTTCCGAATGATCATGTCATAGTCGAAAATCCTAGAATGCTTGAAAGTACTTTATGCTCATGTTCATTCTGGTCTAGATTTCCGATTCTAAAATTGCTACCTTCGGGTATAACTCTAAAATTTCTAGTCTTTACTTTGGTTATTTGTCTGATTGCTGGATGCGGGCATTTTCCGAGTAGTGAATTGTTGGTATTGAAAGCCGGCTTTGTTTCTGAGTTTAAACTGGTTTAGCAATTGAGCTCCGTTGCTCGACAAAGTTTCCGGCAGAAGGTTTAGCCGGCTCACGAAAGGGATGAGGCAGAAATCCATATAAACGATAAGTATAGATGAAAAATACTAGTGCTTGTGTAAACATTTCAGGAACACAAAAAAAATTCAAAGCCGAAAAGTGCTGAATAGATCAAAAGCTTAGCACTAGCAAAGTTAAAGTACTGCATATTTACAGACGCATCATGTTTTTCCGAAATAATACAAAAAATTCTGATCTATGATGCAGGAGGAGATGAGGGAGCTGCCGGCTCGCTAGTTATGCCGCCTTGGTATCGTTCTGAGATGTCCGCATCCGAGGTGGTGTGTTCATCGTCGGAAACTTTTGCGGATTCTTCTGGAGGAGGAGGTGGAGTATCCATGCGGGTGAAGAAAGGGGTCTCGTAGCTGGTCAGGTCAGCCACGTGACACCCATATCCGGTGCAGGAGTGCTTGATGGCTTCAAGGTCCTGCTCCTGGCCGTCCTCATCTACTTTGCAGTACCCTCTGGTCACTTGCAATATCTCCATGTTTCTATGGTGGCTCATGACCATGGTGAGAGCGTTCCGCGCCGCAGTCCTCGCGTAGGACATGTTCCAGTCCCGAACAAGTTGCGGCATCTCCTTTGCCTTGTCCCGCACCTGAAAATCTGACATGCTGTGCATGTCCGGAATCTTGAGAGCTTCGCCGATGTCCTCAAGGGATTGGCAGAAGTCATGAAGCAGGTCACCGACTTGGGTAAGCCGATGGGTGCGGGGCTCGATGGAAGAAGAGTCCGTCAAGTTCAGAGGACCTATACACAAAACAAGTTAAGAAAAATCCGACATTGGTAGAAGTCGAAGAAAAAGACAAAGTCAGACAGATGGAACGTACCGAAAATGACGTCGTCAATTTTGGTCTTCTCCTCCCGGAGACTCTGGAGTTCAGCCCGGAGCGCCTGGGAAAGGTCCCTCTCTCTGCTAAGATCATTCTTGAGGTCCGAGATTGTTTTATCTTGAGCAGCGATCTTGCGATCACGCTCATCAGTAGCCATGGAGGAGGATTCAAGGATTTGAGCAATGCTCTTTTCATGATCCACCTTGAGCTTATCCAGCTCTTGGCGAAGCTCCTTGTTCTCCATCACCAAGGTCTTGAGGTTCTCGGCCTCTTCAATCATGGCACAGGATTGTTTAACCAGCGTTGTAAGTCAAAAAAAACAACAGTTCAAAAAAATTCGACATTAAAAATAACAAAGACAAGGTTTGAGTCTCGGAATGTTTACCTTCGGCCTCATCCTTGGCAACTTTAAGTTCAACATTTTTAAGCCGGAGAGCTTTGATCTCTATCTGCTTATCGCAGACATTCTTCAGTAAATCCTGGTTATAGGAACATACTTTCTGTAAGTCAGAATACCCAAAGTCAGAAAGCTACTTAAGACCCGGGCTAATATTTTTTCTAATATCAGCACGAGCCTTGGGGGCTACACTAGTTCGTTCTTTGGCATCCTAATGAAGCATAAACCCGGATTATATATCCTACTTCATGCTTGGGGGCTAGAGGATATGATATAAAATAAAGGAAAAATAGGAGTTGGAATTCCGACTTACATATTGTTTGCGGGTGAGTTTATCCAAACCCGCGTTCACTTCAGCGGCCACCTTTTCGGCGAGAGTCAGAGGAATCACTGGGGCTATTGGAAGCTCACCAGTCCTAATCCTCTCGTCACGAAGGCGCACCTGGGCGAGAAGGTCAGAGAACTTGACGTCCTCTGCTTCTTGCGCTTCTTCTTCGGCGGATAAAGTACTTTTCTCCAAGCATTGCTTGGCAAGCCGCTAGATTTCTTCAGCAGATTTCTGAGATAGGCCGAACTTGGCAAGTCCCGAATTGCTGATAAGGTTTTCGGTGAAGGTTTCTGCCGAGGGATCATTACCCAAAGAGGGTTCACCCTTATCTAGATCTGACTCACCCATGGTGACGTCAGTTTGCTATTCAGGGATCGCATGCTCCGTCGAAGGAGCCGGATCTTCTGCGACGACCGGGGAAGGAATGGTCGCCAGCGTTGCAGAAGGTTGAGGGGCAGGAGTCGGAGGAGCCACGGCAGGGGAAGCTATGGTCAGCTTCGTCTGTCGCAGGGGCTTCAAAGAAGTTCCCTTGCCCTTGCCCTTGATGATCGATTTTTCTCTAAGAATGTAGTAAAGTCGGAAACATTACATCTCAGAAATTAATTTGAATAAAGTACAAAGGCGGAAGTTGTGATTGAAAGTTACCTCTTCACGACGGGCACCTCCTTTGTGCCAACAACCACTGTCGGAGCTTTGCGCTTCTTGAGCGCAAGATCCGGTAATGGGACCACCTCTGTCTCCTAAGAAAACTCAAGAGGATATCCTACGAGCGGAGTAAGTTCTGACTCGGGGAGGTCGGCAAGCTGAAAATAAGAAAAAAATATCAATATTGTAGTGTAACTCGAAGATTGAAACACATAAAAGGTGTACTGATGGAAGCTTACCAGCACTACGGGGTTTCCCGCCGTATGCATGTCCAGAGAAACCTCCGGGATTCTCCTCTCGATCTGCTCCCTGATCAGCCACTTGATTTGGCTTATGTAGCCCTGAGTGGTGTAGGATTTGGGGTTGATGCGGAGGGAGTCTTTCTTGTATGACGTGATGGAGTGCATCAGTCGATCCCCATGGTACTAAAGGGGCTGGATTCGGTGTGAGACCCAACATTGGACCAAGTCGGATCCCTTCAGCCCCTTGTGTTTTATCAAGTATTCGATCCGCCTCTTAGCGAGGATCAGATCGTCGGTGAGAGCCGGAGCAGCCTCGTCCCAAGAAGGTTGGGCCGTGGCGGCTCCGTCAACAAAAGCCGGCAAAGCAGTAGCTTTGCCGGGAACCGGAATATCCCTATGATAGAAAAACATGGCTGACCATTGTTTGACCGAGTCACTAGCTAGAATTTTGGGATACGCGCGCTCGCGTCTAAGTGAAAAACTAATAGTGCCGGTGATATAAGGAACACCGACAGTAATGGAGTTTCTTCGGACATAAAAATAGTACCGGAAAAGAGTCAAACTCGGCCTAATGCCGAGGAAGCCCTCACACAGCGAAGCGTACGCGCTCATCTCTAAGAGAGAGTTGGGAGGAAGATGATGGAGTTGGACTCCGTAATGATCAATCACCTCGGAGAAGAACTCCGAGGGAGGAAACGACAAACCTCTGTCGAGGTGGGTGCAGAAGTGGACCCGCTCGCCGTCGCGCGGGTTGGGGACGGTTTCCTCGAAGCCGCTCCGCCAGTCGCCGGCGGCAAGGAGCCCTTCCTTCTACACGTTCTTAAGGCCCTCATCGTTGAGCGCGTAGGGAATCCATAGCCCGTGAAAGCTCTCTTTCTCCGCTACCGCTTCCGCCGTCACCGCCGCCGTTGCTGCCGCCAAGCTGGAGGAAGAAGATGAAGCCATTTCTCCGGCGAACAGTTGACCTAAAAGGGGCGGCGCTGAGAGTTCTGTGGGGGAAGAACAGGGGAGCTCTGTGCGCGCAGGGAGATTGGGAGGAGAGGAAAAGGCAAAGGACTGGTGAAAGGAGAAGGAGAAAATCCTAACCCCTTATATCCACCTAACTGCGCCAAGATTCGTGCAAATGCTACAGTGTAACCGCCACGCGTCGTGGAAGGAACTGGAAAGGACCCACGCGATGATTACGTCGCCTCGATCTCCACGCACGCATTGAAACGGCGCCTCGGTTCCGCGAACCACGGACCCACCAACGGTCGTGCTGACGGAATGCCTGTCAGATGACGTGACTTGACCATGACTTGTGTCAGGTGGCGTTAGAAACCAAGTTCCGGCTTAGTTTGAAATCAAGCTGGAAAATCCGAGTAACCTATTGATAGGTCCGACTTATTTTTATGACCCGGATCGTATTTTTTGTTGTGAAGTTTTAGGAACCCTTCAAGATTCTGCAAGCCGAAGATCAAGCTAGACGATGATGAATCCGACTTTGGATCTTGGAGGCCTCCGGGGGCTGCTGTTGGGGATATACTTTCCGGGTATCCTCACAGTCCTCACTGACCAGGGTGGCCCACTTCGGGTTAGAGCTTTGCTTTACGGGCGACCTAGTTAGGGAGAAAGACGAAGTCTAATCCGGCTACGGGAAGGCCTAGAAGACTTACCGACTTAGGCCTATAATATTACTTGTAGTTTAAGATACACTCTGTAACCGACTCTTAGTCGTAGCCGGATAGATCTCTCCTGTAAACCCTAGGCCGGATATCTATATAAGCCGTCCTAGGGAGAGCCTGTAGGGCACACCTCAATAGTATACAATCTCAACTCGCACAGGCGAAACCCTTGTAATCGATATTTCGGCTCTACCGTATTACTGAATTGCTAGCAGGAATAGGATCCGTCCAAAGCCGACGGTTTCGAACTTGGGTAAACTTGTGTGCTCACCGTCCCGGAACACCGTACGTCTCACATCCCTCTCTTCCGCACGCCTCGAGGACCCCCTCATGGCGTACTTGTCCTCAATCTGACGACACCTACCTCTCCGGCCGCCGCAAATCAGAATCTGAAGGGGCGCACATGACGGACCTGACGAGATCCGGGCATGGGAGACCTCCACAGTAGGTCAGGACGCGTCGACGAGCCACACGCCACTGCTCCCTTGAGGGTGCGTCGCCGGACTCACTGCAGAACACGATGTCCAAATTGTCAGGCTCGAGGACACGATCGAGCGCTGCAGCGCCTGCCTACTTGGATTTCGTCCTTCAGTTCCTTCATCGGTGGAGATTAGATCTGATAATTAGGTGTTGGTACAAGCCTGAGATTTTTTTGGTACGGATCCTCTAACTCTATATCGATGCAAATTGCTGAATGGGTGATCCTATTCGCATCTGTGTGTTTATCCATCTATGATTAATTCACTGAGATTCATGTGTGTTCATCCGTCTATGATTAATTCACTATGATTCCCGGTAGACAACTAGACATCCGTCAACAAAAAAAGTAGACACACAAAGGTGCTTCTCTATGCTCCGTCTCCGGTGAGTTATTTGCCTTGGATGTCAAATTTGAGAACAGTTCAATCATTGTACCCATGTTGATTGTGAGGCCATGTTACCACTTGTCATTGACCAGATCTAAAGGATAACATATATATTCTCACACGTGCTGCAAGGTTGGGAATTTAAGTTTGCATTTTTTGCATGGGGAGGGACACCTACAAGGTCACTAATAAGAAATCATGGTGAAACTAATGTGCTGTTTCATTCAGTCGTAATATGTTTATAATCATTGTAGGTAGGTGATGGAATGATGGCCACATTGCATGTTTAGGATAGCTGACAAAGCAAGAAGGCTGCTTAAGTTGGATGGCCATGCAAATCAATCCAACCAGTGTGAAATGGCAGAACTTGCATGAACTGGAGAGCCGTATGAGAATATATAAAAGATAGCTTGTGATTGAAAGAGCGTATAGAGAATCAAATGCAGCCATTGATACTAGCTTGTGATTTCTTATGCTGAAGAATCTATTGTTTGTGTTAAGTGTAGTTAAATTTGGACAATCAGAAGTCACAACTAAGCCATGTTTATTCCGCAGCTCCTTTCACTATTCTGTATTTTCAGGCCAAAGCTTTGTATGTTTGTGTCTGCATGAGATATAAGACTAGGTTGTCTAGATTATATGATACACCTCCTTTGATCTAATCGATTATCTGGTGTCATGTGTTTGAGAAACAAGTGCTAAGTTCAGACGTGACGTGATTTTTTCCATCAATTTAGCTAGATATACATTTTATTGTTTTGTAGATAACTTTGCCTGTGTTGATTGCCAATTGGCTCCATAAAAATTCTCAAATTGGCATGTTTAGAATTTTGCACATGCATATTTCATTGTTTTTATATTTATTTATATGTAGAATTTTGTATTGTTTGTGGAAGTTTATGGTTGAGAATGCTTTTGACCTAGAGCTGATGAAATCGTATGTTAACTTCATGACTGAATAATTTTTAAACTTTTTCTTTGCCTATAATAGATGGATTTGAGCAAATACAATCATCCTTTTCTAATCAATGGCTTACTAGGTTGTCGTCCTTCAAGTAGTTACGGGTGAAATTCTCTACCCGTAGCAACGCACGGACAAGTGTGCTAGTATATATATGTAAGACCGAACTTTTCCTAAATATGTATGAATTTTATCGTATTTCGCCTAAATTTGTTTGAGTTCGTCTGAACGTGGTCGAAGACTGAGGGCCAAGGCCGAAAGTTGGCCATCCGGTGCAGAATATCGCCGGATTGCGGCCCGAGGCCTCCAACCGCGCTAGGCATGTCAATCTGCTTGACGCGTGCGCCCCACCGCGACACCATACGCAAAGCACGTCAGAAAATGAATGATTAAGAAAGGCGAAAAAGAAGACAACCACTCGGCTCGCCTCTCCTTCGCGCATCTTCTCCCTATCAAGCAATCGAGCCCAGAAACCACCACCCAAACGCGCGCGCCGCGCAGCTCGACCTCGGGAGGCGAAGCGGGGTGGCGTGCCATGGCGTTCCTGTTCGGCGCCTTGCTGGGCCTGGTGCTCGGCGTCGCCGTCGTCATGGCGTTCGCGCGCCTCGAGAACTCCCGCGCCGAGCAGCGCCGCGAGCTGGTACGTGACACGAACCGACGGTTCGGACACCCGCTTACCCCGTTCGTTTCCAATTTCATCCTGGCGCGCATGATTCTTAGTGATCCAATGCTATTTGATTGGCCGCTGGGTTGGTAGGCCGTAGGTGTATGTCAACGTGTCTGGTGCTGCGGTGTGTGTGTGGTCAAAATTAGGAGCTGTTGGGTTTCGGCTCTAGAGCGCTGTTGATTTTGGAATAACAGTGTCGTGCAGATTGGAAATCAGGAGGTGTTGATGTCGAGTGATGTGGATTGCGGAAGCGTGGGTGATTCTTTTACATGGATCGTAGTAATTGCTAGGCTTTGATCCTAATGATCACCGCTCGTCGTTCCCATTTGGGATGTCCTTAGAGCTGTCATGGTGCTCCACCATCAGCTGTATTTAAAATTATCCACATAGGATTGGAGCAATTAATTAAGAAAGTTACCACTCCTTGGAACTTGTCCCAAACTTCAACAGTTCATGGAGCTCACTTGCAGTCTTGCACACAACCAATCAGAAAATATGTGTGAGAGAAAATAATCTAGACGCATTTAATTTCTAACTTCATGCTTGGAGGAGGTAGTATCTAATCTCTTGTCTGTACGTACCACTATTGGGATTGCCCTTATGAAATTTGAGGAGACATGGCGGATCTGCTGCTCTGTGTTACTCCCACAATGACGGAGTTGGGTAATGAGTGGTTCTAAGATGTTGATTGATGTTGCAGCTCTGGCTGACTCTGTCCATGATGCTCTGACTAGCTGTGCATTTGCTGGTTTGGTGAATAGGGTGCATTGGCATGTCCATTAGGGTGAGAGGTTGATGGATGTGGTGTCAAAATGGTTTTGAGTTCGGTTTCCTTCAGTGAAGGAAGGACAGTTCATTTACTTCAACTAGTAAATATTGAAACTTGGCAGTGGCGCATACCAACATGTCCCTCCAGTTTTTTAGGATGTTCTGCACCAGCTTCTTGACTCCAGAAAAAATATTCACATGATATTTGGATGTAGGAAGTATGGCATCCAACATATAAAAATAATAATAGGTGAGGTAGCCAAAGAAAAAGGTGAGGTAGCGTTACAACATGTACCAATAAGGAAAGAGAAAAGGTTCACATGATATCTACAAAACTTCTTCATGATAATGTGTACAGTTGTTAGGTTGTGGCCTGCTTTGGGTCATGCCATCTTTGGCACTGTGAACTTCTTTCTTCTTGATGAGTATACTTTCAGCTCTCCTGCATCGTTTGGGAAAAAAATAATGTTTACATGGAGCTAAAACGTGTGTGTGCATGCGCACACGCTATATTATTTGTCAAAGTTTTCGTACAGCAACACTTGTTTGTGGACCTGTCAACTCTCACCACAATCTTACCTGCCTGCAGGCTGCTACAGTTTCGTCTTTCACAAAATTGACTGTTCAAGATTTGAAGACACTTATTCCTCCTGAGTTCTATCCATCATGGGTATCTTTCACCCAAAAACAAAAGTTGAGCATTTTTCTCTCTTAATCTTTTTCATGCTTTAAGCTTGGCGTTGGCCAATGTTGTGCTGATACTTTATATTCTCTAATTTTTATAGCTTAAATGGTTGAATGACCTTGCCGTTGTCCAATATTGTACTGATCCCTTACCTTATTTAACTTCTACAGCTTAAATGGCTGAATCATGAATTGGTAAAAATCTGGCCATTTGTCAATGAGGTGCTATTCCAGCTTCACTTAACTATCCCAAGCTATGATGCTTGATACCGAGTTATCTTACTGTTCTTCTTAAATAAACTAGTTATGGATATTGGAAGTTACTTAGGATGACAAGTGTGGTTATTGTAGGCTGCATCGGAGCTGATAAAAACTTCTGTGGAGCCTGTATTCGAGCAATACAAGTCATTCATTTTGGCCTCCATCCATTTCTCGAAGTTGACACTTGGGACTGTTGCTCCTCAGTTTACAGGTAGGACCTCATTAAAAAATCTTCAGTCTGTCAATTGTTGAATGGTCTTTGGATAGTATATGTGGTATATCATGATAAAGTTTCATCGATATGCCTTTAGTTTGTGCACAAGAATTAATGAGTACATGCCATGAAGTTTGTGACCTTCATTTATCCTGACACATGCTATTTTTTTCTCTTGGAAGACGTAATTAATTTCTTGTGTGTTCCCCTTTCACCATGTAAATTTTGATTGCAACACTTATAAGAGAATAAAGCATGCCAAGAGGTTGTCAAATGACTTGATACTCAGATAACAGTTCACAAGAAACAGCAAGATTGCTGGAAATAGAACATTAATTGCCAGCCATCATCCTTTTTATTTATTTCTTGACGAAAAAATCGTTTGATTTGGTCACGTTGTTTTGATACAGTAACAGTAAATAAAACGTGTAGTTCAATTTGGTTCAAGTTTGTTGGACGATACCACTGACTAGGTATGATTACGAAAGCCTCGATTTTGCAACATAAGGACAAAACAACAAATAGTCATTAGATTCCTATATGTTTTCCCCTCATGTTAGGCTCACGGGATGAGAAGCAACTCGGGTAAAGGCTGTGGTAGGCAGTTGCTTGTTCCTTATGTTCATACACATAATCTACGCTCCTGTACTTGGGCATACTTTAAATTATCTTTCCTTTAGTACTCCCTCCATCCCAATTTATGTTGCATATAAGGTTTTATCATAGTCAAACTTTATAATGTTTGACCAAGTAGTTTGATCTAAATATGAACCCATACAATGCCAAAATAATTATTAGAATTGTCTTAAAATATATTTTCATAATATATGCATTTCATATCATACATATTCATATTATTTTGTATATTCTTGGTCAAACTTTGCAAAGTTTGACTTGCACGCAAACTTATGCGCAACATATTATGGGAAGGAGGGAGTAGTAACTCAGTCTTTGAACTTGATGTAACGGGTTTTTTAGCGATTCTAACTGGTGGGTAAGCTATGACTTAGCTTGCGTGTTAACTTAAATAATACTTCTATTTATAACAAGCACTATCTGTGATGAGGCTTCTACAGTTTAGAAAACTCAACCGTGCCGTAGGACACCATCTCCAAATAGGAGGTCACTTGCTCATTGCGAGGGCGTATCCGGTGCACCCGGAGTTCTCGTGCAACCGGTGCACCCAACTCAAAACACATGACACAAATTATTAAAAATTCTGAAAACAGATATATGATGTATCTAACATGTCACAAAATTCCAATCACAATTCAAATCACAGCTCAAGAAACGAAAATAACAAATTCATCTGTGCTAGGGTTAATGGGCTCAATTCAATCTGTGAGTTGAATCTAACAAAAATTCATGGTTTGGTAAATGTATATTGTGTCAGTGCATCATAGTAAGTTCACATTGGATGTGACTTTATGAGAATCGCTGCTGGACTAATGTTGGAGAAGAGAGGAATAAGTAGAGTGGTCAGTGGTGGTATTATCTTGTCCCAAGTTGGAAGATGGAGCTGGACTTGAAACAAGAGGGGACTGCCTTCTATGTGTGTGAGAATGTGGATTGTGGAGTTATTGTATTACCATATATTATCGGGAATTAAGTGGAAGGATGATTAGGTGATTCAATTGATTATTTGTGTAATTCTGTGAAACAATCTTGGCATGCTCATGTCTACTGACATTGTTGAGTGGCTTTGTTTCTTAAGAGTCCAAATAAAATATGGTAAGACGTCATAACGTTTGTTTGCACACCTGGTAAGCAATACATCATCTTCGTGCACCATGAACCACAGCTCTTTGTACACATGGCCAGGCCAGAATGCCCTGTTTCCTGTTGCATTGTATGTCAAGGAAACTTTGTTAAAAAAAGAACCTAACTATCCTGCTTATCTCAACTCATTTCTGATAATAAAAATATAACACATCACATATTTTAGTTTAGTTCTATCTCTATATAAGCTCTTAACAAAATAATGTTACGATTGTTGGGGTTAAAAAAATAACTGAACTATCCTACTTATGACAACTCATTTCAGATAATAAAAATATGACACGTCACATGTTTTAGTTTAGTTCTATTTTTATATGCTGTCTCTTATATTAAAATAATGCTACAATAGTTGGCTTTCTCTTACAAAGAAACAGCTTTAGTATTTTTTGACCTTTTAGCAAATGAAATTTTCAGGAGTTCAACTCCTGGATAGTGACAGTGCAGGTATCACCATGGAGCTTGAGATGCAGTGGGATGGTAATCCCAACATTGTACTTGATATTCAAACAACACTGGGAATTTCACTTCCTGTACAGGTAATTTTCAAATGTTGAATTGGAATTAGCGCAGAGAAAGGTTTTATCGTACCTTGAAGTACAAAACATGATTTTTGCTACAGTTGTACTATATATATTGCTTTGTATTCTCCTTGTAGTAGCAAATGTAGTACTCCCTCCGTCCGGAAATTAGTGACTTGGATTTGTCTAGATTTTCACTAATTTCTGGACGGAGAGAGTATATACTTTCCATATATTGCCGTGTATTCTCCTTGCTGTATAAGGGGTTTTCTGCTTATTTACCACACCTGTACATGTATATATACTGTCCTTTGGCCTCATGGAAATACAAGTTGTTTATTTTCTAACATTGTATCAGAGCCTAGGTTTCCTTTTTTTCCAATGCACACACAATCTCCATATGCAGATTTTTTCACGGTCTCATCTCTATTACCACACCTGTATCAGTAGCTTTCTTACACCATGGTAACCTTATATCAAGTACTTATTACTAAGTCCTTTCATCTCTAGGTGAAAAATATTGGATTCACAGGCGTACTCCGGCTACTCTTTAAGCCTCTGGTAGCCGAACTCCCATGCTTTGGAGCTGTCTGTGTTTCTTTGAGAGAGAAGGTATTTCAGTTTTTTCTAGTGATCTTGCAAGAGATAGAAGGTTGAATGATGTCATTGATTTGACTGTAGAGCAAGGTGGATTTTACCCTCAAGGTTGTTGGTGGTGAAATGACAGCAATTCCTGGAATTTCTGATGCAATCGAGGTTTGATAGCCCCCACATTATCAGCTAACACTTCAGTATACATACTGTTGCGCGCATCTCAGTCAGGAAAACAATTCAGGGAACAATACGTGATACAATCGAGGACACACTCACATGGCCTAATCGCATAATTGTCCCCATTGTACCAGGCGATTATAGGTAAATAACTCAATTGATAATTTTGGAGTATTGCTTATATGCCTGTCTCTAGAGTGGTGACACTAAACCTGCTATTTCAGTGATCTGGAGCTGAAACCTGTTGGATTATTAGAAGTAAAACTGGTGGAAGCTAGGGACTTGAAGAACAAGGACCTTGTTGGGAAGTCTGACCCTTTTGCTATGCTATATATACGCCCGCTGAGTGCAAAAACGAAGAAAAGCAAAACGATAGTAAGTGAGTTGCTTTCATCCAGTCAAGTCGTGGAGAGTATATCCTTACCGCTGTCGTTCTGCAGAACAATGATTTGAACCCTATCTGGAATGAACACTACGAATTTGTGGTGGAGGACTCCTCTACCCAGCACCTGACCGTGAAAATTTACGACGACGAAGGGCTCCAGCCGTCAGAGATTATTGGGTGCGCTCGAGTAGAGTTGGCGGGTCTTCAGCCTGGAAAGGTCAAGGATGTTTGGTTGGAACTTGTGAAAGACCTGGAAATTCAGCGTGATAAGAAACCTCGTGGTCAGGTTAGCTGTTGCACATTTCAGCATAATCTGGTACTCTATACATGGGTTATTAATGTGTGATAAAACCGTAAAATTGGCTCTGTACTGTCACAGTTTCCTTGCATTTCCTATTTATCATGAATGTATGACTGCACAAAACTACTATGATTCTCAGTCAAGATTCTAAAGCAACATGTCCTGCCACGTATTCTGTTAGTTTTTTACCACAATTAAGAAGGCGGTCTTAACTTTGATATACCAAGTCCAGTCAAGCCATGTTTTCCAATGTTATTCCTAGCAAACTCTCTTTGCTCTTCCTCACTACTTAGCTGGGCGAGAACGATGACTCTGTTCATGCCATGGAAGACACAGGGAATGCTTTGGGCCATCCTTATCTGCTGTCTCACCTGCTCTACCCTCCTTCCAAAGCAGACCTTGTTACCTGGTAACTCTGCACTTCTCCTTGTCGTCGACGTCACCATTGCCTTAACTAACGACGGGAGGAGCACTGCGTGGCACTGTTAGCCTAATCTGATATCTCTTCTCTTATATCCTTGGTTCGATCCAAAACTTATTTTTCGCGAAAACGCAGAAGTTTCGCGTTTCGATTCATTGATAGAAAAGAAGTTATTTACAAGCCTAAGAAAATGCCGATGCAACCACCACTCAGAACAAGACTACCACCACTCAGAACAAGACTACGGCTACATGTAGAAAGACAAAAGTTACAACAGACACCTCCAAACTAAACACCGCCTAGAAGCCAACCACACAAGCACAGGGGCGCCATAACCCACCAAAGCCCCCAAGGGGAAGGGAAGGTAGAAAAGAGGGTTTAGGGTTTTGTGCGTGGGTCTAAAGCCCCGCACATGCTCCACTTATATAGATGTGACCACATACAAGTTACATACGTATACAACATGTATACGTGATACACGACAAGTGGGGTTAGACTGATGTCGCGTCTCGCCTACGCTGACATCGGGGATGTTGGACACCCCTATTTGTTCGGTAGTGGGCACGAAGGCGTTCCGGCCTCAACGTCGGCGAAGGAACTTACTGATACGAGCGCGCAGCACACACAAGGCACACAGACATTTTTTACCCAGGTTCGGGCCGCCCTTCGGCTAACAACCCTACGTCCTGCAGTCAAAAGACATCATAATCTGTAAGTAACCATCGTAACCAAGTCACATTAGCAGTGAAAAGAGCCATAGCTTGCAACTTAGCCTCTGCACTCGAACGGGAAACTGCGGTCTGTTTTTTCGTCTTCCAAACAATGAGAGAACCACCAAGAAAAACACAGTAGGCAAAAAGTGAACAACAATCCAAGGGATCACTAGCCCACGTAGGATTGGAGTAGGACTAGAGCTGAACGAGGAAAGAAGAGACAGAGATATCATTACACGAAGGTAGCGTAGAACATGAAGATGACTATAGTGGACCGAAGTGGGAGCGGAAATAAACTGACTCAGAATATGGACACAATAAGGAAATCTGGGCGAGTAACAGCCAAATAGACAAGATCCCCAAAAGATGTCGATAATGAGTCGGATCAAAAAGAGGATCACCATCGGAAGCATAAAGAGAAATATTGAGCTCCATTGGAGTCTCAACAGTACGTTCAGAGCTGCATGATCAAGAAGATCTTGAATATACCGTTCTTGGGATATAAAGAAACCATCAGAGGTGGACGAGACCTCAATCCCAAGAAAGTAGCGAAGCAGACCAACATCCGACATAAGAAACTGCTCACTGAGACGTGCCTTGACAAAGGCAATGTACTCAGGGTCATCGCCAATGATGATCATGTCATCAACATATAGAAAAAGAGTGCGACCACGAGGAGTATAGTGACAAACAACGCATGATCATGAGCACTAGGAGAGAAACCAACAACCGTGACCACAGAAGCAAAGCGCTCAAACAAGGCACGAGGGGCTTGCTTAAGGCCGTAGAGAGCGGCGAAGACGATAGACCATGCCATCTGTAACAGAATACCTAGGTGGTGGTTGCATATAAACCTCCTCACGCAATTCACCATTAAGAAAGGCATTCTTGTCATGAAGTTGAGACACAGACAAATGGAGAAAAGATGCCATAACAAGAAGAGTCTGAACAGTGGTAAGCCACATGAGCAAAAGTCTCATCATAATCACAGCCATGCTCCTACTGAAAGCCACCAACGACCAGCCGAGCTTTGTAACGCTCAAGGGACCCATCAGAGCGGGTCTTAACCTTATAGACCCACTTACAGGTGATAAGACGAACATGGGGAGGAAGAGGAACGAGCTCCCACGTACTAGTGCTCTCAAGCGTAGTAATCTTCTCAGCCATGGGAAGCTGCCAATCAGGATGAACAACAACCGCACGATAAGCAGATACACTGTAGCTACCATGATCATAGAAATCAGGTGAAGGACGAGGCCGAGTACAAAGAGAATAAGTTGGCAGTGTAGGGTTCGTAGCATGTAAAAAAAAATTCTACCGCAAGAACGAACAAAACCAAGATCCAATCTATGGAAAAGCCAAGATCTAATCTACGAGATAGGTGCAATGAGACAGATGAGAACTAACCCTCGAAGATCCAAAGCGTTAACGAGATCGGATCTCGTGGTTGATGTAGTCGATCACTTGCCGATCTCAAGATCGTATTGACGATCCTTCCGACGTGCGTTTCGGCAGAGCTTCCGCACTCGGTCACACATACGGAGTCGATGAAGACCTTCCTCTCCCCGTTCGAGCAGGCAGCAGAGGTAGTAGATCCCCTCGGAATCCGAATAGCAAGACGGCGTGGTGGTGGTGGTGGGGGAGAGAATCCTGCAGGGCTTCGCCTAAGCCAGAGCAGGAGGAAGGAGGAGGGTGGCGGCTAGGTTTGAGGTGGAAGGGGCAAGGGGGAGGCGCCCACCCCTCCCCTCTATATATAGAGGGGGGTGCGGCCTAGGGTTCCCCCCTTGGACCACTTCCCCTAGGGCTGGCGCAAGGGAGAGGGGGGGGGGTGAAAACTTCCTCCCCAGTCTCGTGCCCTATTTTCTTGGGATTCAAGTTTATTGCCCTAGAACCTTCCGGAACCTTCCGAAACCTGCTAGAAGCTCCAATCAAAAACTCCGGAACTTTTCCAAACCCTAGAAAATGACTTCCATTATATGAATCTTATTCTCCGGACAATTCCGGATCTCCTCGTGATATCCTGGATCTAATCCGAGACTCCGAACAACATTCGGTCTCCAACTCATATTCCGTATCTACTTAAACAACATCGAACATTAAGTGTGTCACCCTACAGTTCGCGAACTATGCAGACATGATCGAGACACCTCTCCGATCAATAACCAACAACGGGACCTGGAGATCCATAATGGCTCCCACATATTGAACGATGATTTCGTGATTGAAAAAACCATTAACATACGATACCGATTCCCTTTGTTGCGTGATACTCTACTTATTCGCGGTTTGATCATCAGTATCTCCATACCTAGTTCAACCTCGTTACCGATAAGTACTCTTTACTTGTACCATGATATGACATCCCTTGTGACCTAGTCACATGCTTGCAAGCCAATTGGATGATATTTCACCGAGAGGGCCCAGAGTATATCTATCCGTCATTAGGATGGACAAATCCCATTCTTGATCCATGCGCTTCAACACATACTTTCAGAATAGCTAATGCCACCTTTATAACCACCCAGTTGCGAAGTGGTGTTTGATATCATGAAAGCACTCATCCGGTGATGGTGATTAACACGATCTCATGGTCGAAGGATTAGGTTACTATGTATTTGAAAGCTTGTAGCAAAACGAACTTAATGACTTGATCTTATGCTATGTTTACTATGGGTGTGTGTCCATCACATCATTCTCCTAATGATATGATCTTGTTATTAATAACATCCAATGTCCATGATCAGAAAACCATGATCATCTATTAATCAACAAGCTAGTCTTAACAAGAGGCTTACTAGGGACTCTTTTATGTTTACAAAACACACAAGTATTAGTGTTTCCTATTAATACAATTATAGCATGGAATGTAAACATTTATCATAAACACAAAGATATAATAATAACCACTTTATTATTGCCTCTTGGGCATATCTCCAATAGGCTGAGACGATGCACCAAAAGTAGAGGGTGCATCAGATGACTCGGTCACAACTCACAACACGTGGATGACAGGCATAGTAGAAAGGAAAATTCGGATGAGAAGGAACAACAGGAGAAGACGGAGACGGGGAAGACACCGGCCAGGAGGGTGAAGAAAGCGGAGATGAAGGAGGAGAAGCGTCGGAGTAGACGACACCGGATCAACAGGAGAAATATGAGGGACCGAAAAATAAGAAAAGAGAGATCCTTCACAGTAGAGGACGAGGAGGTCGAACGCGGATAAAAAGGACGAGACTTGTCAAAAGTCACAACCCAGGAAATATGCATCCATCGAGCCACAAGATTCCAACAACAATAGACTTTATGCTCATCACTATATTCGAGAAAAAGATACTCAACATGCTGAGTAGTTAGTTTGGTACGTTCACGAGGAGAGGAGAACATAGCAAACACAACCAAACAAACGAAGCACATAATAATCAGGAGAACGATCATACAGTCGCTCAGGAAGAATGGCACCCTGAAGGGCGGCAAAAGGCTAGATATTAATAAGATAGGTCGAGGTAGAGACAACCTTAGCTCAGAAATGAGGCAAGAGAGAAGAAGCTATCATCCTCGCACGAGTAGTCTCAAGAAGATGACGATGCTTACGTTCAGCCACACCATCCCGAGCATGCGCACCGGGACAAGAGAACTGAGCAGAGTGCCCTGCTCAGTAAGGACACCACGCAAATGCTTGGAGATATACTCACAACAAAGTCGTAACACGAAAACCATGAATAGGCGTAGAGAACTGAGTAAGAACCATGGCTGCAAAACGCTTATATATGGAGAGAACCTCACTACGAGAAGACATAAAATACAACCAACTGTAACGAGAAAAAACATCTATAAAAATGATATAATATCGATGCCCCCTTTCGAAGCAAAGGGATCCGAACCCCAAACATTAGAATGAACTAAGTCGAAAGGACGCTGAGATACAGACGCACTAGTATGATAGGGTCACTGAATATGTTTTCCTAGCCTACAACTGTTGGGGGGATACCCCGGGTAGGGTCACGTCGGGGTATAAAGGCTGAGTTAGCCGAGGTTCGGCAAGGCCAAAGCGGATGCTGGCCGGGTCACCTCAAGACAGGCCGAATCACGGGGTAACCCGGATCAGGGGGCGTCCGCCTAACTAAGTCTCATCCGACTTAAGCAGTAAGTCGGAAATGCCTATTTAACTTGTATGCAGGAACGGGTGTGGCCGGATCAACTATGATCCGAGTCACATCTAGCTTCTAGGAGAAGGAAGGAATCTCGCTGGTCAAAAGAAGCCCCGGTACGCACAGCATGAGCGAAGCGGACAAGGGGAGGACCACCGAGGCGTGGCCGACAAGAGTGACGACGCTCATGTCGGCTGACGCAGGCGCCGCAGAGGCTCACGCAGCCTCTGCATGTGTGACGCGGGGGAAAAGCAACCCGGTCGGTTTACTACTTTGGGAGAAGGCATATTCCTGAATATGCCTCCACGTATGCCCTAAGTGGAGACCTAGCCACCCCTATATAAGGAGGGCTAGGGCCTCTGTAGAAGAGGTTCCGCTATTCTGATTTGGTTGAGGGTTTTAGGGGTGAACAGTGTGTGAGAGTAAGAGAGCTTCTTCTTCCTCCTCTCGCCAATACAGCTCTAGGAGCACTTGTAATCTTGGAAGCAAAGCAAATACAAATTTCTGTGTGAGGATTCACCTCATTATCCCTCCCTGGATTCCCCTAGCGTGTATTAGTCCCCACCTTTAGCCTATCCATGGCATCTGCCGTGACACCACCACGACAGTTGGCGCCCACTGTGGGGCTAGCGGCGCTAGCAGGGGTCAAGATCCGGACGGGAAACTTCATCGGCACCGGCGAACGCATCGTCTCCGGGCTTGTTCAACGCTTTGGAGCGCTGGACTTCGTCAGCGACAACGCTGACTGCTTTGGCACGCGCCCACTTCCGCGCAACGGCCTCTTCGTCAAGCTCGGCGCGCACAAGGTCTACGTTGCTGTCGATGTGTCATGTGTTCATCCGTGGCACGTCGTCGAGGCAGGGGAGCCACCCCTTACCGTGGTTCGCGGGGCGCGTATCGCTCGCTCCCCGGACCATGCGGACGTGATGATGACTGCGCCTGGTGCGGGCACAAGCTAGGATCCGGCGCCAGATCCGGAGGTAACGCCTAAGGCACCGAGGAAAGCTAGAGGTCCTCCACTAGAGAGGCCGGAGAATGTGTTGAGGGAAGCGATGGATAGCTTGGCAAACCCTGTAGTAGCAGCAGTAGATCCGGCTCGGGCACAGGCGGAGCTAGAGGAAACTAGACAAAAAATACTAGAGGGTGCGAAAAAGATTGCCGCGGCTCAGCAGTCGTTGAATATGACGCTGCGTGAGTACGCAAAGGCAAACAAAGTTGATGCTGTAAAAGTGAAGGGGAGAAATCTCATGAGCGAAATGAACAGAGAAGGTGATATTGGAATTGAGGGATCAGAGAACTGTTTGTCTGTGGGGCTGCCGAGGTATAGTACCCCGGCAAAGAACCTCAGAGCAGCAGACGCAGCTGCATCCGAGTTAGAGGGTCTAACGGGTGAGGCCCGGCAAAGAGAACAAGATAGGGTTAATGAGCTGGTTAGGATCACGAACAGACAAAATGAGGAACTACTCAGAGCTAACCCGGAGAGGGCTGGGGCCTCCAAGATCGTTCATTCGGCGATTGGTAACCCGGAGAAATCCGCTGGAGCCGCATTGTCTCCTCATGGTGGACCAAGGAGAGAAGAGGTAGTAACCTCGGCCAGAAGGAACAAGCAGATCGTCCCGTATGACCCAACACGGGCAGGGAAAGGAAAAGAAGCACAGAAAAACGATGATCGACGAAGTGTGAGCCGAGGTGAAGCTGGCCGGGGTAACCGCGACCAAGGCAATGCCGGTCCAGGGAACACCGTCAACGGCAAAGCCGGACAGCGAAACTCGGCAGGAGCCGAACAACCGCAACAGCGGAATATACCAAGGCAAGAGCAAAGTGCCGGCCGAGGTATGCAACAGAGAGGTGCTCCACGAGAGCAAGACCGGTACGACGATGGAGATTCGGAAATGGCAAACGCGGGATACCCAAGGCCGGACTATCATGTGATAGGGTCAAGATTGGGAAGCAGGGATTTGATGTCGGATGATGCCAGGTTGAAACTGGATCGACTGTATAGGTCGGAACAAATCGAATGTCAAGGTCCACCAGGTCTAGCATGTTTCGGGCCCCGGATCATGAAGGAGCCACCGGTGCCCAACTTCCAGTTACCTAGGGGCACGAAGACGTATGACGGCAGTACCAAGCCGGAGGATTGGTTGATAAACTATGCTACGGCTATGAAAATTGCCACAGGCAACTTGAGATGGGTTGTACGATACGTACCCCAGATGTTGGAAGGGCCGGCGAGGGTATGGCTGAACAATTTGCCACCCGGAAGCATTAACTGCTGGATAGATTTCGAGGAGATGTTCATCAGCAATTTTTCAAGTACGTATCAGAGGCCAAATAGGCCGCAGACCCTAGCTATGTGCAAGCAAAGGACGAATGAGACGGACCGGGAGTTCTTAACCCGGTGGTGTATGGTGAGAAACTCATGTGAGGGCGTGATAGAATCGCAGGACATAGCATGGTTTGCGCAAGGATGCAAATATGCAAGCGAACTGTGGCAAAAGTTGCAAAGGAAAATGCCAACCACACTGGCAGAGATGATCCGGATTGCAGATTCGTATGCTCTGGGTGATCCGACTCAACCTAGGATAGTGTCGAACGAGTCAAACGATGAGTACTACCAGAGAGATGGAGCCGGGTCATCCCGGAGGAATGACTACAGAGGGAAAAGAAGAGATGACAGACCGGATCATCGATACGGTTCGCAGCAAGTTGCAGCTGTGAATCAGGATCAGCCCGGAGCAGGGGGCAGTCAACGTCAGAAAACTGGAGGGCAATGGACTCCGAGAAACGATGGCAAGAAAACTTGGACGCCAGAGCAAAAGAAATAGTGGCAAGAAAAGGACCGTCCGAGGTATACTTATGAGTCGATGTTGGATCAGCCATGTAAGTTTCACACGCCAAATCCGAGCAACCCAGCGGGTCATACAACGAGGCAGTGTGAGTGGATGCGCAAGATTGAACAAGGTGGTTCGGAGAATGCTCAGGCACCCCGGAATGATCAGCCTCGGCAGGAGTTACCCCGGCAGCAATTGCTCTCCGGAGCGAACACGCAACAGCTAATGTTACCTCCCCTCCGCCGAGGTATGATACCAATGAGAGAAGGGATGCGGTGCATCAGGTGGAAAATCAGCATCAGCCGGATCAGAGGTACCCCAGAAATGAGGGGAGGAATGAGTACAGAGAGCATCATCAGAGTTACTGCGTATTCACCACTGAGGAAACAAATAGAAAGAGCTTGCAGCGCCGACATATGGAGGTGAATGCAGTAATGCCTGCAGTGACGAGGTATATGCCTTGGTCTGACCAAGAAATCATCTGGAGCATAAAGGATCATCCCAAGCTTATGCCAAGTCCTGGTTCGTATGCGTTGGTGCTGGATCCAACATTCATTGGGTCTAGCATTAATGTAAGATTCTCAAAGGTATTGATCGACAATGGCAGTAGCATTAACATCATGTATGCGGACACAATGCGCAAGTTGGGTATCTCGGAGAACATGCTACATGCCACGAGGACAACTTTCCATGGCATTGTGCCCGGCATTTCTTGCGAGCCCATAGGCAAGGTCCGGGTTGACGTATTGTTTGGCACGAGAGATAACTGCCGAACCGAAAATTTGGAGTTCGAGGTGGTGAACTTGGAAAGTGCGTACCACGCGTTACTCGGAAGGCCAGCGCTGAACAAGTTCATGGCAAGCTATCACATTAGTTATTTGAAGATGAAATTGCCCGGGCCAAACGGAGTGATTACCATTGCTGGGGATTTCCGATGTTCCATGGAATGTGCGTCGGCCGGGTCTAACTTAGCCGAGTCACTTGTGATTGCGCAGGAGAAAAGGAAGATTCAAGAGGTGGCGGCATTGGCTCAATCCGCGCAGCAGTATATGCCGGCGCTGAGTAACCCGCATGGAAGTGTCTCTTTCCAAGCCACGAAAGATACCAAGAAGATTCCCGTTGATGATATGTTCCCAGAGCGCACCGTAACAATTGGTGCCGGGTTAAGTGATAAATAGGAAAGCGAGCTCGTCAGCTTCCTCCGTGAGAATCGGGACATTTTTGCTTGGTCCACATAGGACTTGCAAGGTGTTCCGAGGGAGTTGGCCGAGCACTCTTTGAATGTGAGACCCGGAGCAAAGCCGGTGAAGCAACCTCTCCGCCGCTTCGCCGAAGATAGGAGGAAAGTCATCGGGGATGAGATAGCTCGGTTGCTAGCTGCAGGATTTATCATGGAGGTTCTTTAACCGGATTGGCTGTCTAATCCGGTGCTGGTGGAAAAGAAGAAGGATGATCCTAATGTGGCGGTGGTTTGGCGTATGTGTATCGATTACACGAACCTGAACAAGGCGTGTCCAAAAGATCCATTTCCACTGCCAAGGATAGATCAGGTCATAGACTCAACCGCTGGATGTGAATTGTTGTCATTCATTGATGCATATTCTGGTTTTCACCTGATACCTCTGAATCCGAATGATCAAATAAAGACTGCGTTTATTACCCCGTATGGGGCTTATTGCTATCGCACCATGCCGTTTGGTTTACGTAACACAGGGGCAACGTATCAAAGATGTATGCAAAAATGTTTGCACGACCAAATTGGTCAAAATGTACAAGTGTACGTGGATGATGTGGTTATCAAGACCAAGGAAAGCAAAACGCTTCTTGACGATATCAGGCAAACGTTTGCGAACTAAGAAGGTTCCGGATGAAACTTAACCCGAAAAAATTTACCTTCGGTGTCCCGGCTGGAAAATTGCTCGGTTTTCTTGTTTCCAGCCGAGGTATCGAGGTTAATCCAACTAAAATCCGGGCCATCCAACGGATGGAACTGCCGAAGTGTCTTAACGATGTCCAGAAGTTCACGGGTTGTCTGGCATCGCTAAGTCGGTTTGTATGCCGGTTGGGAGAAAAGGCATTGCCTCTCTACCAACTCATGAAAAAGTCGGATAAGTTCATTTGGACGCCGCAGGCCAATGAAGCCTTTGCCCACCTGAAGAAGATGTTAGCCACTGCACCAGTGTTAGCCTCACCATTATCAAAGGAGCAAATGTTGCTCTATATAGCCGCAACCAACCGAGTTGTAAGTGTAGTGATAGTGGTGGAGCGCGACGAGGAAGGTAAGTCGGTGCAAAGGCCAGTGTATTACCTGAGCGAGGTGTTATCAGCCTCAAAGCAGAACTATCCACACTATCAAAAGGTGGCGTATGGCGTGTACATGGCCGCTAAGAAGCTGAAGCACTACTTTGAGGAACATCCTATCAGGGTCATATGTGAGGCCCCCATATCCGAGATAATGAGTAACAAGGATGCCAGTGGAAGAATTGCAAAATGGGCAATTGAACTAGCTCCTTATGCGCCACAATATGACAGAAGAGAGGCAATCAAGTCTCAAGCTGTGGCGGACTTTTTTGTGGACTGGGCCGAGGTGCAATACGAACCGCCGTTGCCAGATCCGAACTATTGGCGAATGCACTTTGATGGATCAAAAACAAAAACCGGGCTAGGTGCCGGAGTTGTACTTACCTCGCCAAAGAAGGACCAGCCGAAATACGTGCTGCAGATCCATTTCGCGGCATCAAACAATGTCGCTGAGTATGAAGTGCTTGTGCACGGGCTCAAGGTGGCAAAAGAGATTGGGATACGTCGGATCATATGCTTTGGCGACCCGGATTTGGTGGTACAGCAAGTGTCGGGACTGTGGGACGCGCTTGATCCAAACATGGCACTGTACAGATTTCATGTGCAGAAGTTATCTGGTTACTTTGAGGGGTGCGAATTTCATCATGTACCCCGGGTGGAAAATGAGGCTGCCGACATGCTGTCAAAGCTCGGGTCAACCCGACAAGCAGTTCCACCGGGTGTAGCATTAGAGCACCTCAGGAAACTATCCATCAGACCATCCCCAGAAACCGACTCCATTTATGTCCCGGAGGACACGGAATCCGGAGTTGTGCCCATGGACATTGACACGGGAGGTGGCGCGCGAAACCCGGGGACTGTCTCGGCGAACCCGGAGACTGCTTCGCAAGACCCGGGGACTGCCTCGGCTAACCCGGGGACTGCTTCGCAAGACCCGGGGACTGCTCAGCCTGATCCGGTTGAGGTTATGCCGGTGGATATGATGGAAATTGATGAGGATGTGTTCCCTGTGCGAGCGATACCAGCTTGGGCACTACCTATATTTCAATTCCTGAAAGATGGAACGTTACCCACTGAGGAAGTGCTGTCCAGGCAAACACAGAGGAGGGCAAAGGCGTACACGATCATCAATTCCGAACTATACAAAAGGAGTGTGACCAACGTCCTCCAGCGATGCGTTGACCCGGAAGAAGGGCTTGACATCCTCCGAGATATACATCAAGGGGAGTGTGGGCATCATGCCTCGTCCCGAGCCTTGGTGGCAAAAGCTTTCCGGCATGGATTCTACTGGCCAAGTGCCTTAGAGCAAGCAGAAGATCTGGTGAGAAAATGTAATGGTTGTTAGAGGTATGCTACCAACACATATGCCAATGTTGGAACTTAAGACCATACCAATTACATTGGCCATTTGCCGTATGGTGCTTGGATATGGTTGGTCCGTTCAAACCAGCAAGGGGAAATATGACTCACATTTTGGTCATGGTGGACAAATTTACGAAATGGATTGAAGTGTAGCCTATAAGAAAATGTGATGGAGCTACTGCCGTAACGTTTCTCAAGGACATCATCTTGAGGTACGGTTATCCTCACAGTATCATAACCGATAATGGCACAAATTTTGCGGAAGGAACATTCGCGCATTTTTGTCGGGATAAGAAGATCCGGCTGGACGTAGCCTCGGTAGCCCAACCCGCATCGAACGGACAAGTGGAAAGATCCAACGGATTAGTATTATCCGGGATAAAACCCCGGCTCATTGAGCCGCTGCAAAGATCAGCGGGGTGCTGGATAGAAGAGCTACTAGCGGTACTGTGGAGTTTAAGAACAACTCCGAATCGATCAACAGGCTACACGCCGTTTTTTCTGGTATATGGGGCAGAAGCTGTATTACCAGCCGACATAGAGCATGATTTGCCTAGGGTCACCCAATACACAGAAGCCGAAGTGCAAGAAGCCCGGCAAAATGATGTTGATCTGCTGGAAGAAGCGAGAGAACTGGCATTGTCCAGATCCGCCATATATCAGCAAAATCTCCGACGCTATCATGGCCGGAAAGTAAGCCCCCGAGTCTTTCGGGAAGGCGATCTGGTGCTCCGGTTGGTACAACGTACTACTGGCATGCATAAATTATCCCCCCATGGGAAGGGCCGTTCATCGTGAGCAAAGCATTGCACAATGATTCTTATTATCTTATAGATGCAAAGCCACAGGAAAAGAACAAGGCGGACAGGTCCGGCGAGGAATCTAAGCATCCATGAAATATAACTCTACTTCGTCCCTTCTACACTTAGCAAAGAAGTGTATGTATCCGAGTCTTCTCATGTGTCGGTATGTATGCCGGCAATGAGCTAATCAATGAAATATTGGCACCTCGAGCAGTAACTCGGGGACTGCCTTAATAATATTTGTTGTCTTTTGTGCGTTAGCTGGAATAAGTTGTTCTACTTAACTCGGATTAGTAATGTGTGAGCACCAAGAACCCAACTCTTCGACTTGCTGCTGTCCAACAAGAATTGGCTTCATGGCAAGCAAGAGAACAAGTTTGGAATTGCGTAGCACACGAAAAACGACTAAGGAAAAGAACTTAATCGAGCCGATGTTTGTTTTTCGGACTAACCTTGTGTTTACTTTCAAATTGTTATGATGTTTTATTTTTGAGCTAAGCCTAAAAGTTTCCCAGTATTTGTTAGTCGCTGAATTCTAACTCTCATCGAGGGAGAGGATGACACAAGGAGTTGGGGCAATTTTCTGGTTTCTATTTCTCATAGAAACTCACACAAATGCCATACCAACCTGAGGGGTTGGGGATACATACTTATAGGCTGCTAACCAGCCAAGAATATGCTAGATGCTAGTCTAAGATGCTAGTCTAAAGGCAGCAGTCAAGGATGCTCTATCTAACAACCAGTCCTTGATGCTCTATCTCTAACTGCTAGTCCTTGACACAAGGACCATGTGTGCTGTCCCACAAAGACCATAGGACAGAGACTTATCCATCATTCTCCCCCTAAGTCTTGTGCGTCGTCTTGTGGGAAGGCTGGACCATCCCAATCCTGGAGCAGAGTCCGACGAACGCGATCCGCCCAAGAGGCTTGCTGAGCAGATCTGCAAGCTGATCCTTGGTGTTGATGTAGCTCACCGTGATGCTCCCGTCATCCAAACAGCTTCGGATGAAGTGGTACCTCACCCGGATGTGTTTGCTCCGCTCGTGGAACACGGGGTTCCTCGCCAGGGCCAGAGCGGACTTGCTGTCCACCCTGAGCTCCACCGCTCTAGTGTCTCGACCGAGGAGATCACCAAGCAGTCGAGCGAGCCAGAGCGCCTGAGTGGAAGCGGTGGAGGCCGCTATGTACTCGGCCTCGCAGCTAGACATGGCCACCACCTGCTGCTTGACTGACTGCCAGCTCACAAGGCACTTGCCGAGGAAGAAGAGGATCCCGCTTGTGCTCTTGCTGGTGTCGATGTCGCCGGCGTGGTCGCTGTCGCTGTACCCGACGAAGTGTGCCGCCCCAGGGCACCTAGGGTAGTAGAGACCGTGGTCGAGAGTCTCCGCAATGTAGCGGACGATCCTCTTCACGGCCTGCTGGTGCTCCGTCGTCGGTCGCTGCATGAACCGACTAACGTAGCCGACGGAGAATGCCAAGTCCGGCCGTGTGTGGGCGAGGTAGCGAAGGCTCCCCACAAGACGCCGGTACTGCGTAGCGTCCACCTCCTCCGTCGTGCTGTCGCGGCTGAGCTTCAGCCTCTCCTCCATCGGAGTGAGGGCTGGGTTGCAGTCGGTGAGCCCAGCTAGCTCAACGATGCGCTTGGCGTAGGCGGTCTGTCGAAGCGTGATCCCGGAGTCGTCCTGGTGCACCTCGATTCCCAGGTAGAAGGAGAGGGGCCCCAAGTCACTCATCTGGAAGGTGGCCTTCATCTCTTCCTTGAACGCCACCACCTCCGCATCCTTGGTGCCGGTGATCACCAAGTCATCGACGTAGACGCCCACTAGCAGGGCATTTCCTCCATTGCCCCGCCAGTAGACGGCTGCCTCGTGCGGGCTTTGCTCGAAGCCCATCCCCTTTAGCGTGGAATCCAACTTGGCATTCCACGCCCTCGGTGCCTGCCGTAAGCCGTAAAGAGCCTTGCGCAGGCGGAGCACCTTGCCCTCCTTGCCGGGGATCGCAAATCCCGGCGGCTGGTGCACGTAGACCTCCTCCTTCAAGTCACCGTTAAGGAACGCCGACTTGACATCCATGTGATGGACACGCCAGCCCTCCTGGGCAGCTAGCGCAAGGAGGAGTCGCACGGACTCCATCCGTGCCACGGGAGCGAAGGCGTCGTCGAAGTCGACCCCCTCCTGCTGCACGAAACCTCGTGCCACCAAACGAGCCTTGTGCTTGACGATGGCGCCAGCTTCATCCCTCTTCAGCTTGAACACCCACTTAAGGGTGATCGCGCGGTGACCATGAGGGAGGTCAGCAAGCTCCTAGGTGCGGTTCTGCTCAACCGCATCCATCTCCAGCTGCATCGCGGCGCGCCATGCCGCGTCTCTCTCGGCCTCTGCAAAAGACCGAGGCTCGCCTTCATCACACGCAAGGTGCAACTGCGCCTCTAGGTCGTGTGGCACCAGTCCCGGCACCGGCTGGTCGCCGAGAAGGTTCTCCATCGTGCGGTACCGCAGCGGCTCGCCGTCGTAGTACGCGTCGATGCGCTCCTCGTCGTGAGGGAGCGGGGAAGCGAACTCCACCGGGCTGTGCTCGGCGTGAGCTGGTGGTGGAGTAGACGTCCCCGGAGGGGTGGCTGTCGGTGCTGGAGCACGAGGCGTCGCCGGCTGTGCTGGAGTCGACGAAGGACTCGTCGCAGCTGAAGTCGTGGTCGGAGAGCGTGGTGCTGCCGGGGTCGATGAAGACTCGGGGGCTGAGGTAGGCATGCTGGGCGAAGAAGAGCTACCTACTCCCCCAGCTCCCTCGAAGTGGACGTGCTCGACAATGAAGTCGTCATACGTCGGAGTCGAGTCGTCATCCACCACCTTGTCCCACGCCCATCCTCGCCCTTCGTTGAACACAATGTCTCGCGCCGTGCGCACACGCTGTGTCTTCGGTCGAGGATGCGGTAGGCCTTCGAGCCCTCTGTGTAGCCGATGAACACTCCCGGAATGCTCCTGTCGTCGAGCTTGCCGATGTGGCCAAGCTCCTTGGCGAACGCGAGGCAGCCGAAGACCCGCAAGTGGGAGACCGCCGGCTTGCGCCCATGCCAAGCCTCGTACGGCGTCCTGCCGTCGAGCGCCTTGGTGGGCGAGCGGTTGAGGATGTAGACGGCCGTCACCACTGCCTCTCCCCAGAAGACAGCCGGCATCCCTCTCTGCTTGAGGAGGGACCGGGCCATCCCCACAACCATCTGGTTGCGCCGCTCGACGACGCCGTTCTGCTGTGGACTGTACGGCGTGGAGTGGTGACGCTGAATGCCCTCATCAGCGCAGTACGACGCGAATTCAGCCGCTGTGAATTCGCCGCCGTTGTCGGTGCGCAGCACGCGCAGCTTGCGACCGCACTCCGCCTCTGCAACAGCCTGCACGCGCCTGATGGCGTCCGCAGCCTCTCCCTTGCTGCCGAGGACCATCACCCACATGTAGCGGGAGAGGTCGTCGACGAGCAGCAAGAAGTAGCGTCGTCCTCCCGGTGTGGCCGGTGTCACCGGGCCACACAAGTCCCCGTGCACGAGCTCGAGCCTCTCCTTGGCTCGGAAGCTCGCCCTCTGGGGAAAAGGGGTCCGCCTATGCTTCGTCATGACACAGACGTCGCAGAACTGCTCCACATGGTCAAGGCACGGTAGGCCTCGCACCATCTCCATGGTACTGAGCCGCTTCAGAGCCTCGAAGTGAAGGTGCCCGAAGCGCTCGTGCCACTGCCACGCCTCGTCGTCCCGACGGGCGGCGAGACAGAGGGGTTGTGCCACCTGCACGTTGAGGACGTAGAGTCGATTCGCACCTCTAGTTACCTTGGCAAGAAGGCGACCATTACGATCCCAGATGCGTAGGATCCCATGCTTGATCAGCACGCTCGAGCCGTTCTCATCCAGCTGTCCCAAGCTGATGATGGAGTTCCTCAACGCGGGAATGTAGTAGACACTGGGGAACAGCCGGTGCTCTCCAGTCTTGGCGGTGAAGATGATGGAGCCGACGCCCTTAATCTCCACGGCGGAGGCATCCCCAAACTTGACGGAGCCTCGCACGCTGGGGTCGAGCTCGGCGAAGAACTCCCGTCGACCAGTCATGTGATGGGTAGCGCCAGTGTCTAGGCACCACCCGTCAGTCCTGTCGCCGCCGAAGCCATCGCCGAGGAGGGCGTGTGCCTTTGGCTCGTCAAGGTGGAGGAGAGCCGCCGCGGCTGGTGCCGCTGGAGTTAGCTCGATGCTTGCATGTGCCATGAACAGAGCCGGCTCCTCCTCCGCCCGTGCGAAGTTGGCCTGGCCGCGTCGTGGCTGTCGACAGTCCTTGGCCCAATGGCCAAGCTGGCCGCAGTTGCGGCAGCTGTCGTCTCGTGCCGGCTTCTGCTTGCCGGCGGCGCCGCCCTGGGCGTCTTTGCGCGCCTTGCGAGGCTTGCCGCGCTTGCGGCCGCCTGTCGTGGAAGAAGGCCCCCCTTCTTCCTATCACCTTGGCAGGCATCCCACTGCTCCCGAGTGAGAAGTAGCTTCCCGCCAGTGGTGATGGACCCTGACTGAGGCTGTGGCTCGTCAGAGTCGACGACCTTGAGGCGACCTATCGCCTCCTCGATCGACATCGTGGAGAGGTCCAGCAGAGACTCGATCGAGCGAGCCATCTGCCTGTACTTCTCGGGAACGCAGCGAAAAAGCTTCTCGACAGCTTTCTCCTCGTTGTAGGTGTCCTCGCCGAACTGCACCATCTTCTGCAACAGAGTGTTGAGACGGAGAGCAAAGTCATCAACGTCCTCACCTGGCTTGAAGGCCAGGTTCTCCCACTCCTTGCGAAGTACTTGCAGTGTGGACTTGCGGGCGCGGTCGCTGCCTATGCGTGCCGCAGCGATGGCGTCCCAAGCCTCCTTGGCAGTCCGCTTGTTGGAAAGCGAGAACTGCATCTCGGGCGGGACTGCAGCGAGGAGGGCGTCCAGCGCCCGTCGATCTTCATGGTGATCGACGTTGGCATCCTGGACTGCCTCCCACATGTGCCGCACTTGGAGCCGGACCTTCATGACCGCGGCCCACTCGACGTAGTTGGTTTTGGTGAGGGTAGGCCACCCAACACCGGGACCAACGTCCCTGACCACAGTCCGGACCTCATGGAGGCCGCGGTCTTGGTCGTTTCGGCCGCCGTCGCCGCACGCGCCTCCTCCGGGAGCGCCACCGTCGTGCGTGCCTCCTCCGGGAGCGCCACCGCCGTGCGTGCCTCCTCCGGGAGCGCCACCGCCGTGCGCTTGGGCATGCTCGGCGGCCCACCGCGCTGTCCGCTCGCCGGCTGCGTCGTGGTTTCCGTCGACGCTGCCGTCGCCTGAAACGGAGCCGCTGATGCTGCCGCGCAGAGCCTGGACCTCCGCCGCTGCCTCACGTGCTGCATCCTCCGCTGCTGCTGCTTCCACTTCCGCTCTGGCTGCTGCCAGCCTCGACGCCCTTGCTGCCGCCGCGGTGGTTGCTGCCGCCACTCGCTCGCGCTCCTCTGCCGCGGCGAGCTCGGCCTCCTGCCGACGCCGCGTGCTCGAGGTTACCGAGTGCTGAGAGTGGCTTGCGGACATGGCTCGCCGCTGGGGAGCTGTTGGGTGGAGAGGGGGCTGCAACCGACGAGCTGCTGCTCGTCTGCACAGAGAGAGAGGAGTGAGCAGAGGCAGCCGGAGCTGCTGCTACTGCCGGGGAAGGAGATGAGCAGGAGATGCTCAGGCTACAAACTAACTTGGCTCTGATACCACTTGTTAGTCGCTGAATTCTAACTCTCATTGAGGGAGAGGATGACACAAGGAGTTGGGGCAATTTTCTGGTTTCTATTTCTCACACAAACTCACACAAATGCCATACCAACCTGAGGGGTTGGGGATACATACTTATAGGCTGCTAACCAGCCAAGAATATGCTAGATGCTAGTCTAAGATGCTAGTCTAAAGGCAGCAGTCAAGGATGCTCTATCTAACAACCAGTCCTTGATGCTCTATCTCTAACTGCTAGTCCTTGACACAAGGACCATGTGTGCTGTCCCACAAAGACCATAGGACAGAGACTTATCCATCAGTATTGTTAAGACAATTTTTGAGGTTCGGATTCGTAAGTCGTAAATGTTAGTCGCTGAATTCTAACTCTCATCGAGGGAGAGGATGACACAAGGAGTTGGGGCAATTTTCTGGTTTCTATTTCTCACACAAACTCACACAAATGCCATACCAACCTGAGGGGTTGGGGATACATACTTATAGGCTGCTAACCAGCCAAGAATATGCTAGATGCTAGTCTAAGATGCTAGTCTAAAGGCAGCAGTCAAGGATGCTCTATCTAACAACCAGTCCTTGATGCTCTATCTCTAACTGCTAGTCCTTGACACAAGGACCATGTGTGCTGTCCCACAAAGACCATAGGACAGAGACTTATCCATCATTCTCCCCCTAAGTCTTGTGCGTCGTCTTGTGGGAAGGCTGGATCATCCCAATCCTGGAGCAGAGTCCGACGAACGCGATCCGCCCAAGAGGCTTGGTGAGCAGATCTGCAAGCTGATCCTTGGTGTTGATGTAGCTCACCGTGATGCTCCCGTCATCCAAACAGCTTCGGATGAAGTGGTACCTCACCCGGATGTGTTTGCTCCGCTCGTGGAACACGGGGTTCCTCGCCAGGGCCAGAGCGGACTTGCTGTCCACCCTGAGCTCCACCGCTCTAGTGTCTCGACCGAGGAGATCACCAAGCAGTCGAGCGAGCCAGAGCGCCTGAGTGGAAGCGGTGGAGGCCGCTATGTACTCGGCCTCGCAGCTAGACATGGCCACCACCTGCTGCTTGACTGACTGCCAGCTCACAAGGCACTTGCCGAGGAAGAAGAGGATCCCGCTTGTGCTCTTGCTGGTGTCGATGTCGCCGGCGTGGTCGCTGTCGCTGTACCCGACGAAGTGTGCCGCCCCAGGGCACCTAGGGTAGTAGAGACCGTGGTCGAGAGTCCCCGCAATGTAGCGGACGATCCTCTTCACGGCCTGCTGGTGCTCCGTCGTCGGTCGCTGCATGAACCGACTAACGTAGCCGACGGAGAATGCCAAGTCCGGCCGTGTGTGGGCGAGGTAGCGAAGGCTCCCCACAAGACGCCGGTACTGCGTAGCGTCCACCTCCTCCGTCGTGCTGTCGCGGCTGAGCTTCAGCCTCTCCTCCATCGGAGTGAGGGCTGGGTTGCAGTCGGTGAGCCCAGCTAGCTCAACGATGCGCTTGGCGTAGGCGGTCTGTCGAAGCGTGATCCCGGAGTCGTCCTGGTGCACCTCGATTCCCAGGTAGAAGGAGAGGGGCCCCAAGTCACTCATCTGGAAGGTGGCCTTCATCTCTTCCTTGAACGCCGCCACCTCCGCATCCTTGGTGCCGGTGATCACCAAGTCATCGACGTAGACGCCCACTAGCAGGGCATTTCCTCCATTGCCCCGCCGGTAGACGGCTGCCTCGTGCGGGCTTTGCTCGAAGCCCATCCCCTTTAGCGTGGAATCCAACTTGGCATTCCACGCCCTCGGTGCCTGCCGTAAGCCGTAAAGAGCCTTGCGCAGGCGGAGCACCTTGCCCTCCTTGCCGGGGATCGCAAATCCCGGCGGCTGGTGCACGTAGACCTCCTCCTTCAAGTCACCGTTAAGGAACGCCGACTTGACATCCATGTGATGGACACGCCAGCCCTCCTGGGCAGCCAGCGCAAGGAGGAGTCGCACGGACTCCATCCGTGCCACGGGAGCGAAGGCGTCGTCGAAGTCGACCCCCTCCTGCTGCACGAAACCTCGTGCCACCAAACGAGCCTTGTGCTTGACGATGGCGCCAGCTTCATCCCTCTTCAGCTTGAACACCCACTTAAGGGTGATCGCGCGGTGACCATGAGGGAGGTCAGCAAGCTCCCAGGTGCGGTTCTGCTCAACCGCATCCATCTCCAGCTGCATCGCGGCGCGCCATGCCGCGTCTCTCTCGGCCTCTGCAAAAGACCGAGGCTCGCCTTCATCACACGCAAGGTGCAACTGCGCCTCCAGGTCGTGTGGCACCAGTCCCGGCACCGGCTGGTCGCCGAGAAGGTTCTTCATCGTGCGGTACCGCAGCGGCTCGCCGTCGTAGTACGCGTCGATGCGCTCCTCGTCGTGAGGGAGCGGGGAAGCGAACTCCACCGGGCTGTGCTCGACGTGAGCTGGTGGTGGAGTAGACGTCCCCGGAGGGGTGGCTGTCGGTGCTGGAGCACGAGGCGTCGCCGGCTGTGCTGGAGTCGACGAAGGACTCGTCGCAGCTGAAGTCGTGGTCGGAGAGCGTGGTGCTGCCGGGGTCGATGAAGACTCGGGGGCTGAGGTAGGCATGCTGGGCGAAGAAGAGCTACCTACTCCCCCAGCTCCCTCGAAGTGGACGTGCTCGACAATGAAGTCGTCATACGTCGGAGTCGAGTCGTCATCCACCACCTTGTCCCACGCCCATCCTCGCCCTTCGTTGAACACAATGTCTCGCGCCGTGCGCACACGCTGTGTCTTCGGGTCGAGGATGCGGTAGGCCTTCGAGCCCTCCGTGTAGCCGATGAACACTCCCGGAATGCTCCTGTCGTCGAGCTTGCCGATGTGGCCAAGCTCCTTGGCGAACGCGAGGCAGCCGAAGACCCGCAAGTGGGAGACCGCCGGCTTGCGCCCATGCCAAGCCTCGTACGGCGTCCTGCCGTCGAGCGCCTTGGTGGGCGAGCGGTTGAGGATGTAGACGGCCGTCACCACTGCCTCTCCCCAGAAGACAGCCGGCATCCCTCTCTGCTTGAGGAGGGACCGGGCCATCCCCACAACCATCTGGTTGCGCCGCTCGACGACGCCGTTCTGCTGTGGACTGTACGGCGCGGAGTGGTGACGCTGAATGCCCTCATCAGCGCAGTACGACGCGAATTCAGCCGTTGTGAATTCGCCGCCGTTGTCGGTGCGCAGCACGCGCAGCTTGCGACCGCACTCCGCCTCTGCAACAGCCTGCACGCGCCTGATGGCGTCCGCAGCCTCTCCCTTGCTGCCGAGGACCATCACCCACATGTAGCGGGAGAGGTCGTCGACGAGCAGCAAGAAGTAGCGTCGTCCTCCCGGTGTGGCCGGTGTCACCGGGCCACACAAGTCCCCGTGCACGAGCTCGAGCCTCTCCTTGGCTCGGAAGCTCGCCCTCTGGGGAAAAGGGGTCCGCCTATGCTTCGTCATGACACAGACGTCGCAGAACTGCTCCACATGGTCAAGGCACGGTAGGCCTCGCACCATCTCCATGGTACTGAGCCGCTTCAGAGCCTCGAAGTGAAGGTGCCCGAAGCGCTCGTGCCACTGCCACGCCTCGTCGTCCCGACGGGCGGCGAGACAGAGGGGTTGTGCCACCTGCACGTTGAGGACGTAGAGTCGATTCGCACCTCTAGTTACCTTGGCAAGAAGGCGACCATTACGATCCCAGATGCGTAGGATCCCATGCTTGATCAGCACGCTCGAGCCGTTCTCATCCAGCTGTCCCAAGCTGATGATGGAGTTCCTCAACGCGGGAATGTAGTAGACACTGGTGAGCAGCCGGTGCTCTCCAGTCTTGGCGGTGAAGATGATGGAGCCGACGCCCTTAATCTCCACGGCGGAGGCATCCCCAAACTTGACGGAGCCTCGCACGCTGGGGTCGAGCTCGGTGAAGAACTCCCGTCGACCAGTCATGTGATGGGTAGCGCCAGTGTCTAGGCACCACCCGTCAGTCCTGTCGCTGCCGGAGCCATCGCCGAGGAGGGCGTGTGCCTTTGGCTCGTCAAGGTGGAGGAGAGCCGCCGCGGCTGGTGCTGCTGGAGTTAGCTCGATGCTTGCATGTGCCATGAACAGAGCCGGCTCCTCCTCCGCCCGTGCGAAGTTGGCCTGGCCACGTCGTGGCTGTCGACAGTCCTTGGCCCAATGGCCAAGCTGGCCGCAGTTGCGGCAGCTGTCGTCTCGTGCCGGCTTCTGCTTGCCGGCGGCGCCGCCCTGGGCGTCTTTGCGCGCCTTGCGAGGCTTGCCGCGCTTGCGGCCGCCTGTCGTGGAAGAAGGCTCCCCCTTCTTCCTATCACCTTGGCAGGCATCCCACTGCTCCCGAGTGAGAAGTAGCTTCCCGCCAGTGGTGATGGACCCTGACTGAGGCTGTGGCTCGTCAGAGTCGACGACCTTGAGGCGACCTATCGCCTCCTCGATCGACATCGTGGAGAGGTCCAGCAGAGACTCGATCGAGCGAGCCATCTGCCTGTACTTCTCGGGAACGCAGCGAAAAAGCTTCTCGACAGCTTTCTCCTCGTTGTAGGTGTCCTCGCCGAACTGCACCATCTTCTGCAACAGAGTGTTGAGACGGAGAGCAAAGTCATCAACGTCCTCACCTGGCTTGAAGGCCAGGTTCTCCCACTCCTTGCGAAGTACTTGCAGTGTGGACTTGCGGGCGCGGTCGCTGCCTATGCGTGCCGCAGCGATGGCGTCCCAAGCCTCCTTGGCAGTCCGCTTGTTGGAAAGCGAGAACTGCATCTCGGGCGGGACTGCAGCGAGGAGGGCGTCCAGCGCCCGTCGATCTTCATGGTGATCGACGTTGGCATCCTGGACTGCCTCCCACATGTGCCGCACTTGGAGCCGGACCTTCATGACCGCGGCCCACTCGACGTAGTTGGTTTTGGTGAGGGTAGGCCACCCAACACCGGGACCAACGTCCCTGACCACAGTCCGGACCTCATGGAGGCCGCGGTCTTGGTCGTTTCGGCCGCCGTCGCCGCACGCGCCTCCTCCGGGAGCGCCACCGTCGTGCGTGCCTCCTCCGGGAGCGCCACCGCCGTGCGTGCCTCCTCCGGGAGCGCCACCGCCGTGCGCTTGGGCATGCTCGGCGGCCCACCGCGCTGTCCGCTCGCCGGCTGCGTCGTGGTTTCCGTCGACGCTGCCGTCGCCTGAAACGGAGCCGTTGATGCTGCCGCGCAGAGCCTGGACCTCCGCCGCTGCCTCACGTGCTGCATCCTCCGCTGCTGCTGCTTCCACTTCCGCTCTGGCTGCTGCTGCCAGCCTCGACGCCCTTGCTGCCGCCGCGGCGGTTGCTGCCGCCACTCGCTCGCGCTCCTCTGCCGCGGCGAGCTCGGCCTCCTGCCGACGCCGCGTGCTCGAGGTTACCGAGTGCTGAGAGTGGCTTGCGGACATGGCTCGCCACTGGGGAGCTGCTGGGTGGAGAGGGGGCTGCAACCGACGAGCTGCTGCTCGTCTGCACAGAGAGAGAGGAGTGAGCAGAGGCAGCCGGAGCTGCTGCTACTGCCGGGGAAGGAGATGAGCAGGAGATGCTCAGGCTACAAACTAACTTGGCTCTGATACCACTTGTTAGTCGCTGAATTCTAACTCTCATCGAGGGAGAGGATGACACAAGGAGTTGGGGCAATTTTCTGGTTTCTATTTCTCACACAAACTCACACAAATGCCATACCAACCTGAGGGGTTGGGGATACATACTTATAGGCTGCTAACCAGCCAAGAATATGCTAGATGCTAGTCTAAGATGCTAGTCTAAAGGCAGCAGTCAAGGATGCTCTATCTAACAACCAGTCCTTGATGCTCTATCTCTAACTGCTAGTCCTTGACACAAGGACCATGTGTGCTGTCCCACAAAGACCATAGGACAGAGACTTATCCATCAGTAAAACCGAATCAAGGTAGACACGAGCCGAGCCAAAAGATTGGACGAACAAGAAAAAGAAACTCGGGGACTACGCCCAAGTTAATCCGGCATAGGAACTTAGTAGCAAAATATCACATGTATATGGGATACAATTCCACCTGGCATACCGGGGATCTGACAAATTTTCAAGTTTTTTCGCTCAAGGTGCAGCAGGAGGAGGAAGCTCGGCGTCATCTTCGCCGTCTTCGATATCCGAAGCGTCGTCCTCTTCATCACCGTCCGAGCCATCTTCATCGTTCTCAACCTCTTCGTCCCTAGCCGCTTCCAGGAAGCTCGGTCCCTCAACCCATTCATGAATGGGAGCGTATTCGATGAGGCTATGGGCGCAAGCCTGACACCGAGCTACCCACTCCGGGTCATTGGTCCATTTGGATCCGGTGCGCAGACGCGTCAGGAGGTTGAGATCGATCTTCTCATACCATGTAAATATGTGGTGAAGAACGGTATCAGCTGCAGTGCGTCCAGCGGACTCCCTCCAGAGGTCGAGCTGGGTCTCGGTTTCCATCAGCTTCTCAACAAGAATTGCGGTGGTCTCCGGAGTATCTTCTCCAGGCCAGAACGTGTTGAAGATGCGAACTGCAACGTCGAGGATGTCCTTGCCATAATTCTTGATGAGCTCCACGCGAGATGACAAGCTGACCAACAGGTCCTCCATGTCATAGGGAATCTCTTCACCGTCAGGAGCGGTGGGGGTACCCCTTTCTCGGCGGAAGTCCGCAACTGCTGCGCTCGCAATAGTAGTGCCCTCTGGAAATTTGCCTGAAAACAAGGCAAAGGAAGAAGGTAAAGAAAAGACATATGAAGTAACCCGGAGAAGTATGTCGGATAAGGGAAGGAACTTACGTGATATATGGCTAAGGATCCGGGTCAGCTCCCTGGTACAGTCATCACGCCTTTTGCGAAGCTGCGCAAGCTCAGCATTCGCCGACCCAAGCTGGATGTCGGACTCCTTGAGCAGATCCTGGTCCTTGGCGATCTGGAGAGTGAGGCGCTCGCGCTCTTCTGTGAAATCCTGGCCAACCTTTTGGAGCTCGGACTGGTGCTAGACTCTCATTTTCTCCATCTCGGCCTTGAGCCTAGCGATCTCATCGTCCTTGGTCCGGAGGAGGGCGAGCTCATCATCTTTTTTCTTAAACTCGGCTTGGTGCTGCCCTGCTTGTTCAAGAAAATGCAGCATCATATCAGGCACGGGCACACTATCTTCAAGAGATGCTGAAATAGTGTGTTGACCCGGCAGAGCCGAGGTATGAATGTTTGCCGAGCCAAGGAGAAAAGGAGATGGAAAGCACGATAAGGTCGGACAAAAACGACTTACCCTTGATCTGCTCTAGGTTCTTCGGCATAATCTTGTTCTCAGCCTCCACCCCAGCTACGAAAACCGAATGATGAGATTAGTTCGGCAGAGGAAGATGAAGAAAAACGGAGCAGCGCCAAGGGAGAAATTTACCCCTTTTCTCGTATTCCGCGAGAAGTGCAGCTTGCTTTGCGCGTAGCATCTTGTGAGTATCCAGGAGACGCTGGAATTCAGCACTCCGGCGATTGGTGGTCACCTGAAAAGAGTGCAAAAACATAAATTAGCTTGGTGCATATTCGAAGTGTACAAGATCCGGGCCAAGTGGAACTTAACCCGGCTCTAGGTGTGTGCATATTCGAAGTATACAAGATCCGGGCCAAGTGGAACTTAACCCGGCTCTAGGTGTGTGCATATTCGAAGTGTACAAGATCCGGGCCAAGTGGAACTTAACCCGGCTCTAGGTGTGTGCATATTCAAAGTTATCTCGGAGCCACGTTGGTTTTCTAAGGAGCATCCGGCCGAGTAACAAGTTACTCCCCCGGAGGCTCGGGGACTAATGGTTATATCATCATTATCTACAGCATGTAAAGGGGAAGCGACGTACCTCCATCATCCGACCCGCGAGGTTGATTGCCTTAGCGGCTGTGTTCATTTGGGTGGAAAATTCGGCGAGGCCAAACCTCTCCGGGAGATCATCGTCATGAACGAATTCCGCTTTGTTCCAGTTGTTGACGAATTCAATCAACATCGGAGGGTACCGCTCGCCGTGGGCATATGGGGCGCCACCAAGCCCTTCGCATGCGCCTCCTTCCTCTCAACCAAGGCAAGGGCTGGGTTGGTGTGCAGAACCATTTGTTGTGCATCGGTTGGCTCGGCAGGGGTGTCCTTCGCTGCTGGAGCTTTCTTGGGGAGCATGGATGCGAGGGTACGCTGCCCAGCCTCGATGAATGCTGCCTTAGTAGCGTCAGGAGCCTTTTTGCCCTTTGGCTGCTGGGAAGAGGAAGTGGTTGCAGCGGATCTTCCTTTAGGAACTGCCGGGGTAGTTCCTCGCCGAGATTGAGAAGACTCGGACGAGGCGGAAGAACTCAGCGCTGGAGCTCTGGGTGTTGGACTTGGTGCCGCCGCTGATGTTCTTGCCACCGGAGTTGGTGCTGGTGCCGGGGTTGGTGTTGGTGCTGGTTTGAGCTGGTGCTGGTGCCGAGGTAGTCTCAGTAGCTGCTGGTTGCGGCGAAGCCGAAGTTGTGGATGCCGCCGCCTCGGCTAGGCCGGTCTCCCCCGCTCCGAGGTTACCCCCCTCTTGATGAGGTGGAATAGAACCCGGAGCAGCCGCAGGACCCTCTGGAATAGGGCTCAGCGGGCGTGACTCGTCGTCACGAGGAGGAGAAGGGCTAGGTCGGAGCGGCGAAGAGATGCTAGATCCACTCTGAGGGACCTCCACCGCAGCCCTGCCGAATCAAATAGTGTCAGAAAAGAGACTACAACAATGCAATGAAGAACAAGTTGCAGAGGGAAAAAAGACTTACGCATCCGAGGTTTGGGGCTCCTTGGGTTTCCGAGCCCTTCGAGCTGGGGCCTTGCCCGCTGGCTTGGAGGCAATCTTGTCTCTGGACTTCTTTCACCTTTTGGCGGGCTGAGAAGGTCCGGAGGAGGAACTTGATGCAACTCCGCGCTTCTTCTTCGGCGCTACCGGAACAGGTTCGCCCATAGCAAGGGGAGGGTCCTCGTGGATATGCCCACCGGGGTTAGCTGATGCCGGAAAAGCATAAGAAAGGGGGACAGCGTCAATAGGTTCCATCACCTCGACATCCGAGTCATCTTCATCATCGGGCCAATCTCTAATAGAAGAGAGTTTATCGGTGGGTCGTTTCGTAGCGTCGGTCATCGGGAGGAACATCTTCTGGTCCGGCTCTTCCTCGTCCGGGATCTCCCGGTCGGGCGCCCACTTAAGGGTCGGATCGGTGCCGTCCTCGAGGGTCTGCTGAAGGAATAGCTGAGGAAAAGAATGAACAACAGAGTAAAAAATGCAACAATGACCGACATAAAATTAAATTCGGAGTAAGTTTGCGCCACGAAGCTTACCGCAGGAGGAAGCCTATCACGGCAATAATGCTCAATTCCTCATGTCCACTCAGCGGAAAAGTCCTTGTGGGTGGTGAAGAGAGCCTTGACCCGGCGATAAATCTCCGTGTTGCTCAACTCGAAGGATGAGGTCCGGTTGGGGTCGCGGCCAAAGCTCATGTGACACACCTTGTGAGTGCGCTTCTGGAGGGGGGAGATCCGGTTGCGCACGATCGTGATCATGGCGTCCTCGTTGCGCAACCGGAGCTTCTTCAGCTCCGCGAACCTCTTGTTGACCTGGTTGGCTAAGGCCGTGGACTTCTTGGGGACGACATCCCACAATTCCGGGTTAGGTGGACCCGGAGCATAGGGAAGCAACCGGATCAAGTCTTCGGTGCCCGTATTCCGGACATAAAAGAAAGTCCGGGCCCATCCTTTGCAGGAGTCCAGCCCGGTGACCCGGGGGAAAAATGGAAAACCTCTGGGGTGAGATGGACGTAGCTCCGAATTGAGTGAGCTGCTTGTCCTTCGGATCGAGTTGGATGTTCGGGATGACATTACGACGAAGGCTGAAAAACCGGATCCATAGCTCCTTCGTGGGCCATAGTCCGGCATAGCCTTCGATCGTAGAAGCGAAAGCGGAAAGAGAAGTAATAGCGTTGGCAAGAAGGTGGTGCGGATGGAGTTCGTAGGTGTTTAGCCAATCCCGGAAGAAATCGCTGACCGGCAAACCGAACCCCCGCTGGAAGTGGGACAAGAACACAACGTACTCACCCGGATTGGGTGAGGGGGCTAATTCGGCGGAGGCGAGACGCGCAGCGACACCGGCGGGAATGCGTCTGGTGCGGTAGAGCCAGTCCAGGTCGTCTTGGCAGACCCAGGACCCGGCCCACGCACCACGGTCCGCCGTCGCGGCGTCCTCCTCCATTTCTTGCTCGGCGACGACGAGCTCCTCCGTCATCTGGTGTTCGCTGCCCTCGCTGGCGCTAGCGGCGGCGGGGGGCAAAGGCCTAGATTGGCAGCGACCCGTGGTGGAGGAGGCGCGTAGCGGTGGCGACGATGTAGAGGTGTGGGGGAAAAGGTGCGGCGGCGGCGCTGCTACTTGGAAGCACTGGCGGCGGCGCTGTCGCGGGGAAGACGAAGAAGAAGAAGAGCAAGGGGCAGACGGTGCAGAGAGGGGAAAAAGCCTAAGGGGTGCGCCCCTCCCCTATTTAACCTCTCCCGCGAGGGGAAAGTGGGATCGTATCCTGCGAGCACACCACACGTTGTGGTCGTGTATTATCCACATCGACCAATCAGCAAGGAGACACACGGAAGGCCACGGAGTGGAGTTGATCCCATGACGTGGCGCGTTGGTGCGGTAAACGAGGAGGCAGGCGTGATGTGACCCGCGCGCAGTGATAACTGACAATTACTGCGGCGGTTACTGTAGCTGGCCCTTAAAATAAGGCAACCTAATGATTAGCCTCCACGTGGGTTGGCGTACGAGAGAAGGAAGGAAGACCCGGATAGAACCGTGGTAACCCGGCCAGCAAGTGAACACTTGGAATGTGCAGAGGGAAAGTAAAACCATGAGGTCCGAGTCGAAGTGGTAACCCGGCCGGCAAGTGAAAACTTGGAACATGCAAAGGGAACGTAAATCCATATAATCCGAGGTAAGGAGGTAACTCGGAAATAGCGTCCAAAGCACAAATATAATTGAACCTGATGTGGCCTTAGCAGCCAAGGCTGCTAAGGCCGCACCAGCTTCGGGGACTAATGTTGGGGGGATACCCCCGGGTAGGGTCACGCCGGGGTATAAAGGCCGAGTTAGCCGAGGTTCGGCAAGGCTAAAGCGGATGCTGGCCGGGTCACCTCAAGACAGGCCGAGTCACGGGGTAACCCGGATCAGGGGGCGTCCGCCTAACTAAGTCTCATCCGACTTAAGCAGTAAGTCGGAAATGCCTATTTAACTTGTATGCAGGAACGGGTGTGGCCGGATCAACTATGATCCGGGTCACATCTAGCTTCTAGGAGAAGGAAGGAATCTCGTTGGTCAAAAGAAGCCCCGGTACGCACAGCATGAGCGAAGCGGACAAGGGGAGGACCATCGAGGCGTGGCCGACAAGAGTGACGACGCTCATGTCGGCTGACGCAGGCACCGCAGAGGCTCACGTAGCCTCTGCATGTGTGACGCGGGGGAAAAGCAACCCGGTCGGTTTACTACTTTGGGAGAAGGCATATTCCTGAATATGCCTCCACGTATGCCCTAAGTGGAGACCTAGCCACCCCTATATAAGGAGGGCTAGGGCCTCTGTAGAAGGGGTTCCGCTATTCTGATTTGGTTGAGGGTTTTAGGGGTGAACAGTGTGTGAGAGTAAGAGAGCTTCTTCTTCCTCCTCTCGCCAATACAGCTCTAGGAGCACTTGTAATCTTGGAAGCAAAGCAAATACAAATTTCTGTGTGAGGATTCACCTCATTATCCCTCCCTGGATTCCCCTAGCGTGTATTAGTCCCCACCTTTAGCCTATCCATGGCATCTGCTGTGACACCACCACGACAACAACCCTGCCACTGTAAAGGAACTTCTCCTGAGATAGGCCCTAGAAGACCACAATGAACTGATGACGAACGACGAGAACCACATAGGTGGCCAAGACGATGGGGTGACTGCTGAAAAGAGCCAGTGACAGAGGCGACGACAGCAGGAGAACTGGGAGTCGAGGTGGCAGTGGAAGAAACACGAAGCCAGTCTAACTCCCAAAGCCCTTGAGAATCACGGCGGCCAGGGCTAGCCCCAACCAAAGCTTGTGTGCGACGATCCTGTACAAAACAAGAATCGGCGAGAACCAGAGTTAGTAAGCTAGCTGGCAGAAAACAGATTCATGGTAAGACGAGGAACATGAGAAATATCAGGAACAAAAAAAGTAGAAAGATTTCCCCGACTATAAACAGAGAGAGGAGTACCATCAGTAGTGAGAACAGAGTGGAAGAATCAGAAGTCATATGAACAGAAACTCGAACCCGTGAGGATGTACCTGACCGTGTAGAAGATGGTGGTCGCGCAGTGCCAGAAGAATTAGTAACAAGCCAATAGTTCCTGTAGAAGAAGCTTAAGCAATGAGCATTTGCTTGAGCCGCACAATGTCCTGCTCAGTGAAGCCGACTGTAGAAGATCCTGATGATCCAGAAGGAGCATGAGTCCCAAGAGAAGAAGACTCCTTCTGCTGATGTTGATCATGCTCCTTCGTGAAGCAGCAAGACTCAGTGTGGTCATCCAGGTCATAACAAGTGTAGTGAGAGCATGGACGAGAGCCATGACCCTAGCCACGACTCTAGCGTTGACCCTGAGGAGTGGGTAAAAGTGGCGAAGCAGGGGACCGCGAAGGAGTTGATGAAGCAGGCGACGAAGGATGACCACGTGCATGCTGCACAGAAGGAACCTCAAGCAACCCAACACCACGTAGGCCACTTTCCTCAACACGAAGCTGAGATAGGGACACGACCACGAGCAAGCAGCTGAGCACGTCTGGGCTCAAACTTCTTGCGTAGCCGAGACAAGAACTCGTAAACGTGCTGAAACTCCAAGTCCGAGCGCACAGTCTGACAACATGGGCAGGTACCACAAACAGTAGTCAGATTTTTTTCGATAAAGGGCGCTTTTTATTAGACTTCAATGTTTACATCAAGGCAATACAATCAAACAAAGCCACACTCGGCCTCTGCATAGCTAAGCACACAGCCGAAGAGTAAAAGAAAGGGAGGTAGAAGTGAACAATCTCATAGGAAAATCCTAGAATACATGAAACTACAAGAGACACCTATGGTGGGGGGGGCTCAAACCTCTTTCGCCACTTGCTCCAATCGCGTACACACCTTAGTATAAAGGGCGCGGTGTTCCGGTTTTTGTAGAGTAGACCACTCCCGGAGTAAGTGTGCACAGTGATAAATTACCTGCATGGGGAAGACATTTTAACATCAAAAACCTTATTATTTCTACATAGCCACAGCGACCATAGTAATGCAATCGCTCCCATCCGTATATGTATCCTATCCCTGTTATCTATACCATGCAACCAGTTTCCAAAAATATTGGCTACTGAGCATGGTTGATGCAAGGTTGAGGCAATTTGGATGCCTAACCATATAGATCGCGCAAACTGGCACTCAAAGAACAATGTTTGATAGTTTCATCGTTATGATAGAAACAACATTTTGTACTCCCTTGCCAGTTGCGCTGAACCAGATTATCTTTTGTCAAAATCACACCACGACGTAGATACCAAGCGAAAATTTTAATCTTCAATGGTATCTTCATCTTCCAGATGTGTCTGTTTTTTTGTACTGGTACTTCGAAATGTATTAATGCTTTGTACATGGAATAAACTGAAAAAAATTCCTTTCTCAGTCAAATTCCAATGGAACTCATCGTGTTCATCTGTTAGTTGTACATCCGCTAACCTCTCTTGTAGAGCCTGCCAAGAGGCAAGACGTGCACCAATGAGATCTTGTCTGAAAGTCACGTTAGGAGGAAAAGTGCTTAACACCTCGGCGATCGTATCACTCTTGTTACGTGCTATGATGTATAAAGCCAGATATTGTTCCCTGAGAGGTAAGTTCCCTAACCAGGAGTCCTCCCAAAATCTAATCTCCGAGCCATCCTTAATAAGGAAAGATCCACAACGGAAGAAGGAATTCTTCACATGCATCAGACCAGCCCAAAAGTGTGAATCCCTTGGTTTCCAGCAAACTTGGGATAGCACTTTTGAACCTATATATTTCCTTCTCAAGAGGGATTGCCATACTCCATCCTCGGTTAATAACTTGAACAACCATTTTCCAAGTAATGCAGTATTTTTAGCCTCAAGATCATGAATCCCAAGCCCCCTGGTCCTTTGGACGGCATACTACATTCCATTTTACCAGTCTATATTTCTTCTTCTCCGAATCTCCTTGCCAAAAGAATCTCGAGCGGTAGTAGTCTAACCGCTGCAGAACTCCCTTTGGCACTTGGAAGAAGGATAACATACACAAGACCATGTTGGATAGGACGAAGTTAATCAGAACTAGTCTTCCACCAACTGATAGGAGTTTTCCTTTCCAGCTGCTTAGACGTTTCTGTAACCGTTCCTCAACCGCTTTCCATTCTGGATTAGTGACTCTCCGATAATGAATCGGAATTCCCAAATACGTCATTGGAAATTGTCCTTGTTCGCATCCAAATAATTCGGTACTGTCCCATTGCTTCTTTTTCTTCTCCAAAGCAGAACAATTCACTAATGAAAATTTATTTTTAGACCTGAAAGTTGCTCAAACGCTGATAGAATTAACTTCAAGTTCTTTGTCTTTTCGATGTCATGTTCCACAAGAAGAATTGTGTCGTCAGCGTATTGTAGAATCTTGTAGAATCGATAGGCCACCATCAACTAGATGAGGTACGATCCCAACAATTTGCCCATCACATTTGGCTCGCTATATCAAGATGGCCAACATATCAACCACGATATTAAATAGCATCGGGGATAGTGGATCACCTTGACGTAGTCCTTCGTTTGGAAGTAGTGGCCAATGTCATCATTGACTTTTATGGCAACACTACCTCCTTGTACAAAGTTTCGGATTAAAGCACGCTACTCTGGGGAGAAGCCTTTCATTTTAAGAACTTAAAAAAGAAAAGGCCACTTGACTTTATCATAGGCCTTCTCAAAGTCAATCTTAAAATCACGCCGTTCATGTTTTTTCGGTGCAGCTCATGTACTGTTTCATGAAGGGTTACTACACCATCGAGTATGTAGCGCCCTTGCATAAAAGCACATAAAAGCAGTCTGTGTTGGACGAACCACATTGTTTGCCACCGAATTTAGACGGATAGTCATCACCTTGGTGAAAATTTTGAAGCTAACGTTAAGGAGATAGATCGGAGATAGATCGGTCTATATTGCTGAATCCATTCTGCATCCTTAACCTTAGGTAACAAAATTATTTCAGCAAGGTTCAGCTTAAAAAGTTCGAGTTGTCCTTTATGAAGGTCATTGAACAGCTCTAACAAATCAGCTTTGATAATATCCCAAAAAGTTTGATAAAACTCTGCTGGGAATCCATCCGGGCCAGGAGCTTTATTATGTTCCATCTCAAAGATTGCATTTCTTACTTCCTCTTCTGTGAAGGAGGCTGTTAAGAAAGCATTCTCTTCGTTGGACACTTGAGGGATATCTCCTGTTTCTGATTCATCCAAAGAGATATTTGCCTCTTCTGGTGGTCCAAACAGGGTCTTATAATATTTTGTTATATATTTCTTCAAATTAGCTTGGCCCTCAACTGTGCCCTCATCTTGATGACGCGTGTGTATATTCTTCTTCCTATGACGACCATTAGCCACCATATGGAAGTATCTTGTATTACTATCTCCTTCCAAGATGAATTGAGCTTTGGATATTTGATACCACTTGATTTCTTCTTCACGTAATAGTCGGGCTATCTGTTCATTTGCCTAGTTTTTCAACTCAAGTTCATGATGTAGTAGCACTCGAGATTCTGTGAGAGATTCAAGCGTATCAATTATCTCAGAGAGCCTTTTCTTTTCTTTTTTATATAGACCACTTATATGCCTTGCCCATCCTCTTAGGTGCCTCCGTAGAGCACGGATCTTATTATTCCACCTAAGGATAGCCAAGCTCCCAACCACTGGTCTATTCCACACTTCTTTAACCATATCCTCAAAACATCACGGGATAGCCAACCCAATTCAAATTTGAATGGTGGTTTCTTTCCATGTAGTTTATCGGAGCCAGTATCTAGAAGTAATGGGGCATGGTCAGAAAGCATCTCAATACGTTCCATGGCACGTACTGACACCATTGGATACTTTGTTTCCCACTCGGCATCCATTAGTACACGATCCAATTTCTCGTATGTAGGCACTGGTCTATTATTAGCCCATGTATATTGCCTCCCAATCATCTCTCTAAGATTCAAGCTATCAATGATAGCGTTGAACAAAAAAGGCCAGTATCCATTGAATCGGTCATTGTTTTTATCCTGCCAGAACCTTAGGATATTAAAATCCCTTCCTATAATAATAGGGTGTGGGTTGTCCTTAGCAAGATTGACCAATTCCCGTAGGAAGGCAGCTTTGTGCTCATCCTGGGCCGCTCCATACACAACAACTAGGCTCCATATGAAATGATCAGACTTATTTCTAAGGTGGAATTTAATATGGAATTCCCCTAACGAATAGTCCAATAATTCCAAAGCACAAGCCCGTACACCAAGTAAAATCCCCCAGACCTGTCACGCAGAGGTATCCATTTCCAGATGAATTCAATGCTACCTGAGAGGTGGTCTAGAATATGCATCGAAAAATCTCGTTTACCAGATTCCGTTATTGCGACAAAGTCCAAGTCATGATCCTTAATATTGTCGGCTATATGTAAATGTTTAGTCAAGTCACGTAGACCTCTGCTATTCCATATCTTGCCTCTCATAAGGAAACATTAGGATATTTAGACACTCTCGCCCTTTTGGACGGTATTTTAGTTTTATTTATTCTATGAGATTTGGATTTACGAGTGGATGCCGTTAGATCACAAATAGATCCCAGTCTCGTCTCATCCAACCTCACCTCCGACACCGCACCAACTAGATGTGAGAGGATCTCACCATCATAGGTAGCATTATCCTCTTCATCATCAAGTTAGTCAGCCGGGTAATCATTTTCCTTCGGAGAAACCTTACTCCTATCAAATTCTACACGCTTCAAAGCATTAACCGAAAAGTGGACAAAGTGGACATTATTGACGCTAGAACCTAGACTGACTCCTAAAGCATTCAAATTAGAAGAACTAATCAATGGTAGAATCACCATGCTGAAGAGCATGCTCCCGACAAACCACAGACATATAAAGAGCATCCCTGGACTGACGAAGGTGAGCCCACATGTCAATGACAGTACCGAGGCCCATAAACTTAGAAGCAAACTATGGGAGAACACTGGTGGTGAGAACAGGCGCAGCACAAGCATCATCATCCATCCACTGGGTATAAGCAGTCAGATCCAGTCCATAGGTCTCAAGAGCGTCAAAATACTCCTAGACCTTCCGGTAGTACGCGACAATGGCGACATCATCTGCACTCTTGGCTACATCCTTGTTAGCCTGAGTAGCATCGTCAGCAAGGGCTGGTGGTGTTGGTGGAGTAAGACAGGAGACCTCGCTGGAAAGCACACCCTAGAGACGAACACTACACATATGGATGCGCATAAAGGCAGCGAAATCAGGATAGTTCGTGCCATCAAAGATCATCGAGCAACGAGGAATTGCGACAGAGCCTGACTATGCAGACTTTTTTTTACGCAACCGCTAGACTCAAACTGACCCGATCGAAATCAGATCGAGGACGTGGACAGAGGGCGGGGGCCGAGGCAGCAGTAGACACCTCGATCGAAATCAAATCGAGGCCGACCAAGGAGCCAGCTGGACGGGGTACGAACGCGGACAGAGGATGGAAGACCGAGGCGGCAGTAGAGGGTAGTAGAGCTGTAGAGGGCAGGAGGCGGCGGCCGGCGGCGGTGGCCCGGAGAAAGCAACGGCGCTGCCCGGGAAGCTTCAACTCGAGCTGTACGTGGGCGGCGGTGCCTGGAAAAAATTGCATGAGTTCCGTGTGCGGGAACCCTCACCTTTCTCTGATACTCATGTTAGGGATAAGCAACTTGTATGCTGGGGGGGGGGGGGGGTGGTGCAAAGGCCACAATATATAGTACATATACATGTGTTACTATGAGGGTATATCATGGTACTGCTATTTTTATGTTTTTTAGAGAAGTTAATAGTTTGTTTGCTACTCAGGTCCACCTGGAGCTCCTGTACTACCCTTTCGCTAAGCAAGAAGGGGTTTCCAATCCTTTTGCTAGTCAGATCCAGTTGACTTCTTTGGAGAAGGTCCTCAAGACGGAATCTAATGGATTTGATGTTAATCAGAGGAAAAATGTTATTGTGAGAGGAGTCCTTTCAGTAACTGTTATATCTGCAGAGGACATACCAGCAATGGATGTAATGGGGAAGGCTGACCCATTTGTCGTCTTGTACCTAAAAAAGGGGGAAACCAAAAAGAAGACAAGGGTAAAGTGTTACTCTCTCTCTTCATCGGCTTCCCTATCAATTACATTTCCCCCACTTTACGATTCAGTATATTTGCAGGTTGTGACAGAGACGTTAAATCCGATATGGAATCAGACCTTTGATTTTGTAGTAGAAGATGCTCTGCATGATTTGCTCATGGTGGAAGTATGGGACCATGATACATTTGGAAAGGTTCTGTACACTTCCTTTTTCCTTATTTCTTGGGTACTATATTGTTTTAGTTCTGTTTGGCTTTGTGATTGTCCTACTCATGTTACTGCGGTCTTTTCATGGTCTATACATATAAATTTGTCATAGTGGCCAATGTAGGATGCATTTTGGAATTGGGGATTTTTTAGGAAGAAATGCATAGTCAGGTGGGTTACTCATTCTAATGGAGGGGCAACGATGCATGACCAAGAGGAGGGGACAGCACTGTTTGAAGAAAGCACTTAGGATCAACATTGTTTTGCTTCATCCCTCTTAGCAATTTCCATCGTTTTGCAAGCCGAAGTTTTTTATCAAGTCCATAACTATTGTTCCTACTGCTGCATCTCTGCTATTTCTCTTCTCTTCTCACTTGTTCTAGTCCTGCAGATCGAGGGCTATCGGTGTCACACATATGGATGGATAGGCATAAATCCCCTTTGTAAAATATCTGTCCGCGTTCTGCAGAGATAAGCAATAATGACTGAGCCATGCTTACTGACTTACTACGATAGTGGTGGCTTAGCGGTTATGCTGGCAAATTTGGTCCAGTTAGCTTTTCTGCATTAACCAGCACAGTTTCTGTTATGACCGGTTTGGCCTATAGCAGGAGGAAGCCCATTAGTGGGCCTAAATTAGGGGCTTAGCCCATTTATCCTTTTTCATTAGCTTATTTATACTGCTGTAAACGTACGTGAGAAGGGAACCAATGAATAGATCGTACAGATCGTTATTGCCGACTCCTTGAGGAGTCGGTCTTTCCTGCCCTAGCCGCCGCTCCTTCCCTTGCGCCGCCTTCCTCCAACCTCGCGACGGCGGCCAGTCGCCGGCGCCGCCTTCCTCTCCCTCGTCCAGCACTTCCACCCCTACAATCTACGTAACCGGCTTGGTAGGATCACAGATCCTATCAATTTGGTATCAGATTGCTCGGGATCGACTATGTCTTCGGGCCAACCCACCGCCTCCGTCGCCGCCACCACAGGGCTGCCGCCCATCTCCATGGCGGCGCCACCAGGCACCACCGCCGCCACCACAGGGCCGCCGCCCATCTCCATGGCGGCGCCACCGCCGCGCCCGCCGCTGGTCACTCGGCGCCGGTCACAGACCCGGCCCCCGTCCTCTCTCCGGCGGAGATGTCGACGGCTATCCGTGATCTCTCCCTGGCGGTCGCGAACCTCTGGACGTACCTCCAGGGCCCCTACGCGCCGCCCCCGCTGAGCCAGGCGGCCACCGCGCCGCCACCACCGCCGCCGCCCGTGGCCCCCGCGCCCTCGCCGTCGACCGCCGCCTCCCACCAGGGGGTCCCGATCACTCAGATCAGGTTCCCGCCCTCGCCGTCCCAACTCCCGACCTGGCTCACCGCGCAGTCTATATGACCGCGCCCGCCCAGCCGACCGTGCTCCATCCGGCCGCGTCACCCTCGGCCACGACCTTCGGGGGTTTCACCGGGTACGCCGACCCCTACACCGGCGCTGGCGGCCACCAGTTCCAGGGAGGACCCATGGTGCCCAACTACTCGTCCCCCGCCGCGATGAGTCGTCACGAGGGAGTCGTCGTCGTCGCCCCGCACGACCAGCAGCCGCCCCGCTTCACCAAGCTGGAGTTTGCCACCTACGACGGCACCGTCGACCCCCTGAACTGGCTCAACCAGTGCGACCAGTTTTTCAGGGGCAGCGGACACTGGCGTCCGACCGCACGTGGATTGCCTCCTACCACCTCCGCGGCGCCGCCTAGACGTGGTACTATGCCCTCGAGCAGGACGAGGGCGGGATGCCTCCGTGGGAGCGTTTCCGTGACCTTTGCCTCCTCCGGTTCGGGCCCCCGATATGCGGGAGCCGGCTGGCCGAGCTTGGCCGTCTTCCCTTCACCTCCTCGGTCCAGGACTTCGCCGCCCGTTTCCAGACGTTGGCATGCCATGCGCCTGGCGTGACGGCTCGCCAGCACACCGAGCTCTTCATTGGCGGACTGCCGGACCACATTCGCGTCGACGTGGAGCTGCGGGATCCCCAGGACCTGCAGTCGGCCATGTACTACGCCCGCGCCTTCGAGGAGCGCGCGCGGGCCATGCAGCAGGCCTTCCCGGCCAGCGACGTTTGGCCGGCCGCCCGCCCTCCACCGACACCACCAGGCCAGGCGCTCACGGCCGTGACTCATGCGGGGCACTCCGATCCAGCCGCGACGCGGCCTTTCCGTCGGCTGACCATGGCCGAACAGCTCGAGCGCCGTCGTAAAGGGCTGTGCTTCAACTGCGACGAGTTCTATGTATCGGGCCACATTTGTCCATGCCTGTTCTACTTGGAGACCGTAGACGATGTTGCGGCTGATGTCGTCGCAGCTGGGCTGGCTGACGCGGCCGTCTCCAAGGCCGACGCCGTTCCGGGCTGAGTTCCGCCAGCAGTTTCCAGCTATCTAGCTCGTCTCGAGCTGTTTGAGAAGGCGGGGAGAGATGTTATGACCGGTTTGGCCTATAGCAGGAGGAAGCCCATTAGTGGGCCTAAATTAGGGGCTTAGCCCATTTATCCTTTTTCATTAGCTTATTTATACTGCTGTAAACGTACGATGAGAAGGGAAGCAATAAACAGATCGTACAGATCGTTATTGCCGACTCCTCAAGGAGTCGGTCTTCCCTGCCCTAGCCGCCGCTCCTTCCCTTGCGCCGCCTTCCTCCAACCTCGCGCCGGCGGCCAGCCGCCGGCGCCGCCTTCCTCTCCCTCGTCCGGCACACTTCCACCCCTAGGCCTGGTAGGATCACAGATCCTATCAGTTTCCTTCAAGGAGTATCTAGTACTCCCTCCGTCCTAAAATAAGTGACACAGTTTTGTCTAGATACGCTAGATACATGCATAGTGACGCAGTTTTTTCTAGATACGCTAGAAACATGCATATCTAGACAAAGTTGCGTCACTTATTTTGAGACGGAGGGAGGGAATATCTGTTTTTACTTTAGTACCCCACAATCTTTTTACCGACCTTAAATTATATAAAGTTCATGAACAAACACTACCCTTAATGGGTCATGATAGGTTTTGAATCATGAGTATATTGGTGTAACTAATCTTAGTCTAACTAAAGCTTTCCCTCTAGTAGTAGATAAGGTCTATAAATTTTGGCCACAAGAGTACGTAAGCATAGACCCATGTCTTAGTACAACCATATAAGCCAAACCGTATGTGATCAGATGTATGGTTCTGTTTTTTTTTTAAAGGGGGTCGCCGCCCTGGACTCTGCATCGACCTATGGTCTTTGTTAACTTACTAAAAATCTATTACAGCGAGTTCATACAAGATATCTAGCTCATGGATCACATAATGTTGATACTGTTAGGAATAAGCAACTTGTATTCCAGAGGGGCCAAAGGCCACAATATACAGTACATGTGTCAATATGCACGGAACCCCCTATCTAATAGGGATACTACAATATATAAATATCTCTCTAACACCCCCCTCAAACTCATGGTGGATCCACAACACTGAGTTTGGAAAGGAAAAAAGCTTGCTGTGCAGGGGCTGGCCCAGGATTTTGACATTGGGTATTCAATGTTATAAAAATAGTACATATGAAAGTTCACAAATTGTTCATAGATTATTGAGAACATTAATCATTTGTTAGCTGTGAGACTGGAACAAATTGGAAAATACAACTACTAAACTATGAACCTCACCTTAGGAACAAATTAAGCAAACTTGATCGCTGCATTGCGCCCTAGCCCTAGGACTCAGAGCCACGCCGAGAGGTAGCCAATATGCATGCTTCGTACAAAATTGTGACTTTGTGATGCCTATAATGCTAATTCGCAAAAATCCATGTGAGTTTTTTTTAGCGGGTGGAGTGTGTTTGAGTAATGTTTCCGCACGATTCTAGAGGCAACCACCTCCTCCCCCACCTCCCACCTCCCTGTAGCTTGCCCTAGCGCCGCCCCCTGCCCCGCCGCCGTCGACCCCCGCCGGCGGCTCCTCTCTCTCTGCCTAGCCCTCCCCAACCCCCTCCCGCCGGCCATGTCTTCCTCCGACTCCTCTGCCGCGGGGAACCACCGCCCTGCCAACGAGCGCCGCTGGGCCGGAGCAGCGGGCGAGACCTCCAGCGCACGCTCCTACAGCAACATCGCGCGCAGCGCCTCCCCGAGCCCAGCCCCCGCCCCGGCCGCCGCGACCTCCCCGGTGAGTGCTGCGCCTCGCGCCGCTCCCGGTGGACGCGTTCCGGCCAAGGTCCGGCTCGGCCCCCGCTCGGAGGTCCATCGCGTCTGCTCCGGCGCTGCTGCCGTCGTCGATGACGAGGGCTTCTAGGAGCCCAACCGCAAGAACCCGCGCCGATACGAGCAACGCCAGGCCCGCCGCAACTCGCCGCCTTCGCGTGGCCAGGAGCGTCGTCACCACGAGCAGGAGCGTCGCCGGTACGAGCAGCGCCGCAACGCCGCGCCGGAGGCAGGGGCCGGCCTCTGCCACCGCTGCCTGATGCCCGGACACATAGTCCGCGACTGCACCGGGGAGGTGCGATGCCGCAGATGTCTCTACCCCGGACATGAGTCCTGGCAGTGCGACATGCGCCGCAACGAACGCGGTGTGCTGGAGCGCTCTCCTCCTCTTCCGCACACCCATGGCGGCCACCGTGACCTGCCCAAGACCGTTCCGGCGCCCGCGACTACTGGTCCTCCTGCGGCAGCCCCACCCTGCGCCGCGCGCGCCACCCCCACTCCTAGCAATGACCGGACCGTGCTGCCGTTCCAGAAACCCGCGCCAACCCCGGCGCCCTCCGCCCCCACCGCCGTGGCCAGAGCGCCTTCTCCCTCATCGCCGCCACGGGTCATCATCTCTCAGACCATGGAGATGCTCGAGGCGGAGGAGGTCCTCAAGCTCGCCATGGTTGCGTCGATCACCGGCACGAGGCCGCGCGTCTCCATCGACGCCGTTGAGCGGCTCCTCTGGGCGAGCTTCGACCTGCATCGCGGTGACTTCACCGTTCATCTGCACCACCCTGAGGATTTTCTGATTACGTTCCACTCCAAGGCCGCCCATGACCTCGTCGCCGGCGACCACTTCCTCAAGGCCCCTGAGTTCTCTCTGTCGATGCGCCCCTGGTGCAAGCTCGCGCACGCTGCCACCGAGCACCTCGACTACCACGTCGAGTTGGAGATCCGGGGCATCCCGGCGCAGGCGTGGCACCTGTCCACGGCCGAGCACATCCTGGGGGGCAGTTGTTGGATTGAGCGTCTCGACCCCAGCACCCGCTCGCGATTGGACCTCACCACCTTTCGCCTCGCTGGCCGTGCGCGGGACCCGAAGGACATCAAACCTAAGGCTATGCTTGTCATCGTCGAGCAACTGCCGGCCACCTCCCCTACTGCCAGACCGGCTACGCGCTCCCTCTCCTACCCCATCACCGTCACGCTGATCAGCGCCGCCTTTGACGAGGGAGTGCTAGGCGACGCTAACCACCCGCCCGGGCGCGGCGGCGGCGGTGCCCATGATCACAGGAGAGGCGACCCAGGCCAGGGTCAAGGACGCCAACGTCCTCGCCGCCGTGGTCGCAAGCGGCGGCGCGATGCTGCTTCGAGCGCCCCCAATGGACGCGCCGACGGCATGGCTATGGAGTGTGCTGGTTGGCGGCGAGGCGGGGCCGCCCGCGCTGATGGCATCGCCTGCAGCGCTGCCTGGCCTGCGCGGATCATCGCAGCGCCGATCCTCGGCAGTGCGGGACACGCCATGGAGCCCTGGCCTCGGAGGAGCTCTCGTCGCCACGTCGAAAAGGGGAAAAGGCAGCTGGGCGCCAAAGCGCGTCCGTCCAAGGTGTGGCGTGTCAAAGCTGTGCCTCGGGCCCCACCTGTGCCACCCCTGCGATCAATTGACCCGGTCGCGTCGCCAGTTGGAGCGGTCCCGTTGGAGGTGGGACTGGCCGTTCCGCTACGGGACACCGCTGTGGGCTCGTTTTCCCCGTCGCCTAGCATACGTGCGGACGAACCCTTGGAACGTGCGGACGGCCCGACCCCTGACCCGACGTTGTCGCTCGACAGGCTGTCCCTCCAGAGCGAGGTGCCCAGCTCCGATCTTGAGGACTGTCCCCCTTCCAAAGCTGATCTCTTGTCGGGCCAGGACGACGCTGCACACCCACCCTCCCCTGGCGCCGATCTGTCGTCTGGCGAGACAAGAACCCCTTCCGCGCTTGTAGACACTGCTGCTGCTAACCTCAGCGATGACCACCGCGATCTGGGAGCGGAGACCAGGCTCGGCTCGCCTGCTACCCCTAGGATTCAAATCCTTCTGAGGCCTACCAACTCCCAACACCCCACCTCTACTCCAACGGGCCTAGACCTGCAGCAGCCCACCGCTACTCCCACGGGCCCGGGCCGTTCCACGCCTGCCAGGTCGATCACGCGAGTTTACGAGCGGCGTTCGAGGCAACGTAGCCACAACCCGACTCCCGCTCCTACAACTGGGCCTTGGACCCTAGGAACTTTCCTGGCTGCCGCCACTAGCCAGCTCAACCCCGTTCTCCCAACCCCTGGAAAGAAGTGTAGGAAGCGGCCGATCAGCTTCACGCCGCGACGGGGCCGTTCGGCTACCGCGACCAAGTCTGCGATGCCGCCCACTGCAGAGAGACGCGCACAGGTCCAGCTGATGCGCACCTTGGGCATTGTCGGAATTGACCAGGAGGTGTCGGACACCGACATGAAGGCCTTCACCAACGTGTTCGCGATGCCAATTTCCACCCCTGTCCTCGCAGCCATCGCGGCGCTGCTGGTCCATTCGCTTGCGCTGCCACCTCACTTGTTGCGGAACGACAGGACGCTGGGGCCGACACCCACGGGGGTCTAGCTAGGCTTCTTCTCCCTATCTGGACGATTTGTTTGTCTATGGATTGCAAACTGCGTATCATTATCTGGAATGTCCGAGGCCTTAATTCCCGCGCACGCCGACTCGCTATTCGCTCGCTGGTTGATACTGCCAACGCCTCCATCGTATGCTTCCAAGAAACCAAGATGGAACTGATCTGCAGCAGGACCATCCTGGAGACGTTGGGCCCTGATTTCGACGAGTACACATACCTGCCGGCCATTGGCACACGGGGCGGCATCCTCCTGGCCTAGAAAGGCCGCAAGCTCTCTCTCTCCGAGTAGTTCTCCGCCAACGCGATCACCGCCAAGGTCTCCCCGCCCGGGGACTCCCTCGCTTTTGTGCCCTGGTGGATTACCGTGGTCTATGGACCACAGGAGGACGGTGACAAGATTGAGTTTCTCCAGGAGATCCGCGACGTGCGTTCCGACTGTGTCGAGCCGTGGCTGATCTGCGGGGATTTCAACCTCATCCTTAGCACGGAGGATAAAAACACTGGTAACATCAATAGGTGCATGATCAGCAGATTCCGCCGCGTCACCAACGACCTTGCACTCAAGGAAGTCTACCTTAATGGGCACCGTTATACCTGGTCGAATGAGCGATCCCCTCCCACGCTTGCTCGCCTCGACCGCGTCCTGTGCACTGCTGATTGGGAGGATCAGTTTGGGGAGTGCACCCTGCGTTGCCTCGCCTCGGTGGTATCCGACCACAGCCCACCGTTGCTGGACTGCTCCCCTACGCCCGCATCTCGTCGGCGATTCCACTTCGAGGACTACTGGGTCAGGCTGGACGGATTCCAGGAGGTGGTCGTTGAGGCGTGGAACTCGGTGCATAGCGGGGACCCCTTCACGCAGCTCATGCTCCGGATGCAGGCCACGGCTCGCAGCCTCACCAGCTGGAGTGCCAAATCCGTGGGGAATGTCAAACACAAGATGGCGCTCTCCCGCGTGTTGTTCCTGCACCTCGACAATGTGCAGGAAGACAGAACACTTTCTCCCGGGGAAGAATGGTTACGCAAGAGAATGAAGGTCACTTACCTCGGCCTCGCCTCCCTCGAGCGTACTATGGCGCGCCAGCGCGCCCGCATCGCCGTACTCAAAGATGGTGACGCCAACACCGTCTTCTTTCACTGCCAATGCACCTACCGTCGACAGAAGAATAGGATTCACAGCCTCAGGGTCGACGACAGAACGCTCACCGACCGTCGCGACATGGCTTATGCGACATTCCACCACTATGATGAGTTGCTCGGCACGGATGCTGGCCGCCTCCATACACTCAACCTCGATCACCTTGTGGAGGCCGCGCAGGGCTTAAGAGGACCTTGACGCCCCCTTTGGCTTGGACGAGATCTGGGACACGGTCAAGAGTTTGCCGGCGCGCAAGGCGCCGGGGCCGGACGGTTTCACCGCAGAATTTCTGCCTGCTTGCTGGAGCACGGTCAGGGCTGATTTTGCGGCAGTCTTTCAGCAGCTATTTGAGCTCCGCGGGAGGGGCTTTTTCAAGCTAAACCAGGCCCTACTCACACTGTTGCCCAAGCATGCCGAGGCGGCCCAATTGGGTGACTATCGACCTATCAGCCTAATCCACCTCGTCGCCAAGATCTTCACTAAGCTACTCTCGCTACGTCTCGCGCGCAAGCTCAACGACATTGTGAGCCCCATTCAGACCGCATTCATCTGAGGACGGAGCATGCACGACAACTTCGTGCTCGTCCGCCAATCTGCACGGCTACTCCACCAGCTTGGCGCCCCACGCGTCCTCCTCAAGCTCGACCTCGCACGCGCCTTCGACTCCTTGTCATGGCCCTTCCTCTTTGAGGTGTTGCAACACATCGGTTTTGGGAACAGGTTCCTCGGCTGGCTCGCAATCCTGTTCTCCTCCGCGAGCACCAAGGTGTTGCTCAATGGGGAGCACGGCCTGCCAATCTGGCACCGACGCGGGCTGCGCCAAGGGGACCCTCTCACCGCAACTGTTCGACATTGCGGTTGACGTCCTCGGCAAGTTATTCAAGCGCGCCACTGAGCTAGGCGTTCTCCAGCAGCTCCACCCTCGGCGCCCGATCCCATCTGTCTCACTCTACGAGATGATGTGATCTTGTTCTGCCACCCTACGGAGGGAGACATTGCGGCAGTGAAGGAAATCCTTCGAATATTGGCATCGCTTCCGGCTTGCATGTGAACTATGCCAAGTGCACGGCCACGATGATCAGATGTGCGGGCGGGGACGCCGGACCTATGCTGCAGCCGCTCGGGTGCCCGATCGTGGACTTCCCCATAACCTACCTAGGAATCCCTCTCTCCATCCGCAGACTCACTTTTGCCCAGATGCAACCCCTTGTTGAGCGGATGGCGAGCAAGCTACCCACGTGGAAATAGCGACTAATGCAGAAGCCTGGGAGGCTGGCCCAGGTCAAGTCGGTCCTTGGGGCCATCCCGATTCACCAGCTGCTCGTGCTGGACCCCTCTAAGAAGACGATTAAAGCCATGGAAAAAATCCAGAGGGGTTTCCTCTGGGAAGGGAGGGCCGCCGCCAATGGAGGGAGCTGCCATGTGAACTGGCGGTTGGTCTGCCGCCCCACCGACCTAGGCGGGCTCGGAGTCCAGGACCTGGAGCTCACTGGCCTTGCGCTGCGTCTACGCTGGCTGTGGCTGGATCGCACGGACAACTCTCGCGCCTGGAGTGGCTTGGGCATTCCATCCTCATCCACGGAGCGCGAGCTCTTCTTCGCCTCCACCCACATGGTGCTGGGAAACGGCCAGTCAACGTTGTTCTGGGAGGATAGGTGGATCGACGGTCGCTCTGTCCGCGAGATCGCACCCCTCCTATATGACTGCATCCCTAGGAACCGACGGAAGACTCGGACCGTGGCGGAGGGGCTCGCGGCCAACAGCTGGGCTCGTGACATCCAGGGGGTCCTAGGCGTTCTGGAGGTAGGGCAATACCTACTCCTATGGCTCGCGGTCACCCTACTGCCCTTTCTAAGGACGATGACAAGCTGATCTGGAAGGGGTCTGCCGACGGCATCTACACCGCAAGGTCGGCATACCGGGCAGCATTCCTCGGATCAAAGCGCTGCAATGCCTAGAAGCTAATTTGGAAGACCTGGGTGCCCAACCGCATCAAATTCTTTCATTGGCTGGCCAACCTTGACCGGTGCTGGACTGCTGAGAGGCTCGCGAGGAGAAACCTTCAGCACCACCCCAGCTGTGTCCTCTATGACCAGGACATGGAGACCATGCAGCATCTGATAATCACCTGCCCCTTCTCTAGGCAGGTTTGGCACGAGATCCTTGCATGGCTGCGTCTTTCTTGCCGGCCGCCTTCCGACGAGGCCACCCTCTTCGACTGGTGGACGGTGGCCCAGCGCTGCACGCCCAAACCAATACACAAGGGGCTGGCCTCCGCGACATTGCTGATCCCCTGGATGATCTGGAAGGCGTGCAATGACTGCGTATTTGAGCGCGCGCAACCGTCTACCCAAGCCCTGGTCACCAAAATCAAAGAGGAAGTCTCAGCGTGGATACTCGCGGGAGCTAGAGGATTGAGAGACATAGCCCCAACAACTTGGGATGTACACTAGTAGCTATTTCTGTAATCTGGGTGTCTGCCTCTTAGGAGGCATGTAACAACTCTATCTTTTCAATATAATGAAACACAAAGCTTTTGCGTTTTCTCAAAAAAAAAAGTTTTTTTTAGCGGAAATATTGCTGTGTGGCTAGTTGGAGATTTAAAGTTGGGTGGAAGGTGCATAGGCCAGTGGTATGGAGTGGGCCGAGTGACCTGCTTGGGTTTGCTTTGCTCTGAGAGGCAGATATTGTTAGGGGTGACCCCTCGTGATGGCCTGATCTTTCACGAATCTCCAGGAATCGAGGTTGGATCGTGAGGGGGAGAGCGGGAGGATGGAAATCCAAGCGAATGCACTCATGAAGAACATGATGAACACACTCACACGCGATACACAAAACAACCTATAGCTCGCGACGGCGGCTACCGGTCCAACACAATCCCTAGAATCGGTGTTGGGCAAGGATTCTCTCTCTAACTGACACGGTGAGGATCTTGACGAGATCTTGACAACTTGGATAGAGATCACTCATGCCAAGGCCTTGTACAACTTAAACGCAATGAGGCAAAATTCAAGAGGTTTGTGATAATAGGTGCTCCTTGATAAACGAGCATGAGACTAAACTAGAGATCCACAAGGGGGTTTCATCTAGTTCTATTATCCAGTCTAAGTCAAAGGGAAGAGCCTTAGGGGATATTTATAGTGCTAGGTGCGAAAGGGTAGGTAAAGAGAATATTTCGGGCATCAAACCCAAGTGCATACATCAGGACCATTCTTCTGCCTCCTATCCTTTCTCTCTCGTCTATTCCCATAAGAAGGTGAACCGGGAGGTGACCGTTCTTTCAGTGGAGGCTCTGGCGCCTCTCCTTCCCCATGGGCTTGGGCTCATCGGCGGGAGGAGATTCGTGCCGCTCGGATTTGTTCAGATGTAGACTAGGTGTAGTCTTCGTAGCTAGGGTTTGCCGGGCTCTCGGTTTGTCTCCGGTGATGAGGGTGGCGACGTTCTAAATTGCTTGCAGATCCCGGCTGAACACGTTGCAGCGTGGGCTATCGGATCTGCGGGCTAGGTTTCTGTTTGGGAACGACGTGGCGGTGGCGGCATTCCCAACGCGGATTTTGTCCTCTGACTGCGCCGTCGTAGCCGCATCCCCGGTGCTATAGAGTTTGGGAGGTGGTGTACCGGAGAGGGGCCGACGTCCAACGTCTTTGGCGGCGGCGCGTCGGCCATTGGGAGAGGAAGGTGTTTCGGGAGCAGGTTGGTGGCCTGTCGGTGGTAGATCTGCCGGTTTCATCCGATTTCGTCGATGTGGAACGGTGGACCTGAGATCCGTTCTGCAGCATGGGAATGGTCCCCGGTCAATGTGCCCTAGCGTCGATGGCTCCTCCGTGCGCGGAGAGTTTCTTCTTCGACTCGTAAAGCCAATTGAGGCGATGGTGCTGGCTCGGATCCAGCGTCTGTGGAGAAGATGGTGTTTACAGGGATCTCCAAGCCCTTATCTGTATTTTTCTTTTCTAGGAGGTGGTTTCTGCATTTGTTCTCGGATGCGTGTCCTTTCTTGTTTCTTCTAGTTGTATCCGTGTGTATTGTTGGTGTTGGACTCTTGTTATATTTTTAATGAACACGGTTACTTCTAAAAAAACTCCTTGCGTCTTCTCTTCCAGGCTTCGTGCTTGAGGGTCCTGGCTCCTAGTGCATCCTTGTCTTCTCCTCTTGGCATCATGATCATGGGCCTAGTCATATAATAGGCATTTTCCTCAAGTAGGATCCCATTCACATGGTACCAAAGGAAGGCAAGAGTGGAGTTCACCTTATCTTGTAAGAGCTTGGCTCGAGCACGCGTCATTGGTCCACTTGGCTGACTTGGCGTTGAAGATGTAGTAGTTTCTGTAGGGCGGGCTGCATCAGTTCCCCCTTTGAAAAGAGTCGTCCTCGACTCTATACGCTCATCACCATGTAAAGGAGGTCGAGAGACATTCTTGAACTTGGGGTTCGCCATATAGTCGTCCTTGAGAATTTTGATGTGGCAACTCTTCAATGTTCCTTCACTTTCCATGAAGCCTACCAGGTTCACAACAAGCGAAGCAACACTCCAAGAGTAGCCAATTCATGAAGATTATAGTATTAGTCCTTAAGTAGAAGGAATTCACCTTAGGATGTAGAGATAGCTCGTTGAAGGGCATCCATAGGTAACTCTCTACATTTCGTCTTGTTAACTCATGGTTTGTAGAGGTTGACGCGTATGCATTTTTACCTTCACACAAGGACCAAGCAAAATATTTTTCGTGTGTGATAGAGGAGCATGTCATTTGTGTCATGTCCATTCTTGTTCACAACACTATTAGCACAACACAAGTATAGACAGCGACTAGAGACCATATGAAATCATCGGCCTTGTTTCGAATATGGAGTATTATAAATAAATCTCCAACCCAACTAGCTAAGACTTCCATAGTCTCATCTCTGACGCCTAATAGGATCCCCCCGATCTACCACGCGGCGGACGTGATACCCACGTAAAGTCCACTCCACTAGAAAGCTAGGATTAAGTGTCGTTCGACAAGCCTAGACTTGTCACACGACAAGTCTACCTGTCGCAATCCTGATGTCGACAAGGTGGAACGGCAAGAGAAGTTTAACTTGTCGAGCGTTGTCGACAACAAACATAGACTTGTCTCTGTGAACTAGTCGATCGACAACATAAAGAGCAGGGATATAAGTAGCCTCGCGTGAAACCCTACACTCATGAGTCCCTCCCCTAGCCGCCTCTCCCCTGGTGCCCTTCCCCTGGCGCTGCCTCTCCTCTGGCCGCTACTGGCTCGCCGGTGGCGCCGCCTCCGCCTCTCCCTGCTCTCCCACTCCAACCTGGGTCGTGAGCACCTCTGAAGGCTGCACTCTAGACTTACAGTATACCAAAATTAACAGGCTAGTTACTTGGTATTTTTTAGTAGTTCCTTGTCGACAGAACATCGACAAGTCTAGTACTTGTCGAGACTTGTCTACTTGTGGTACCCTAGCGACAACTTGCGGCAGGTCGACATGTAAACCTTGCTAGAAAGGCGATTGAGTAAAGCTTGTGAGAAATCATGTCTACCAGTCCCAGAAATACCCAGAAAATCCAACTTATAATCTCTCACACAATCGGCAAAGAACAAATGTTTAGCCCAAGTCACGAAGACCTCTGCTATTTGAAAACATGCCATTCATTGAGAAACAATAGGATATTTGGATACACGGGATCTCTTGCGAGACCTCATGCCTATTGATTTTCGATCAGAAGCTTTAAGCTCATATAATGAACCCAACCCAGTCTCATCAAAGCCCACCTCTGACACTTCACCAACTAAGTGAGAGGGGACTTGACCATCTACTGTGGCATGCAACTCCTCCTCCATCGGTAAAGAATCAGGAACGACAGAAACCTTAGGAGTAACCGTTAAATGGTCAAACTCCATGTGTGTCAAAACAGAACTAGAAAAATTAACTTCCTTGACGGATCTACCCAAGCTAACACCAACATTGGCTAGCTTATCAACAATAACTAGGGTAGAAAACGATAGAAAAGATTTCAAAGAAGTCTTTATACCATGTGGATCAAGATTCTTCTCCACCTTCCTTCGCATGGCCTTGACCGAAGAGTCCTCGTTCGTAGCAGATGCTCCAAGAGCGTCGGATCCATGACGAGAGCTCCGACATGCCGGAGGCCCATCCGCCGGCAGCTTACTCACAAGACCGCGCTTACTCGCGAGACCACCCGCGCCCCTTGTCGCCGAAGTAGGGAAGAAACCTGACCCCGCCTGGCTAGGTCTCCCTCGGAGTGCGGCCCGGCCTGGGCCAGGTCTCCCCCGGTGTGCAGCCCCACATGGTCCTCCCGAACACCCGGCTGCCTCGTCTGGGCCGTCGCGGGCCTTGTCGAGCAGAAGATGGCACCTCCCCGTCTTGGGCTGTCGCTAGGCCCGATTGACCTCCCGCCTCGTGTCCTCCGGTCCAGCAGGCCTAGTCGCAGCAAGCACCATTGGGACTGCGTCCGAGCCGGCCAGCCCCTCCTGGGTCTCAACCAACTCCGACCCTGCACCCGCACGGTCGGCCAGCCCCTCCCAGGCCAGCCCCCACGCCGCTGTATCGCCAGACACCTCCAACATCACCGGTTCAAGACGCTCCGTAGCAGGTCGTGGACTAGAGCGACCCAACACATTCGGCCTACACCGAGCAGGAGAAGCTGGCAAAGGAGCATTAGGAGAACCACTCCGCCTGTAGAGCTGCATGCAATTGGGAAGGCGTAACACGAGACGAGCCCCCAGATGTCTTACTCCCACTCAAGGGGGAGTCCAGGGTTAGAGCATCCAAGAGTTCCCTTCCGCGCGGTGTAGTAGGAGAGGCATTGAAAGGACTCACAACATACAATTGCAAAGGAACCTGCGCGACGAGGATGGTGCAGAATTCCCTTGCCCCAAAGGCTGTCCTATAGACGCCCCATCCGCGAAGGGAGCAATGGTCGGCTCTGAAGTGTCCATCGCATCATCCCCAATTTTCCCTGTACCATCTTCCTCGGAATCATCATTATTCTTCTTCCACAAGAAGGGTGAGAAATCTGGTTTCGGGACGTACCCCTCAGGCTCCAGCCTAAACCGAAACTCATACCCTTTCAATTTGACTACAGCATCCGAAGTAAGGTAGAAACCCAAAGCATCCTTCTTCTTAAACACAGTGATATCGGACATAGCGGCCAAAATACGAACAACACCCCTCTGCCGCAGACTCAGCAGATCCACATCTAGAGTGTTTCCCAAAAGCGACCCAACGGCCCACAAACCAAGGGAGGAGCATAAGGTGTGAGGAACTCCCTCCACATGCAACCAAACCTGATGCAACCCACATTTATGTGGCACTTCCTGGGTCTTGTAAGCAGAGACACACAACTGGGTCTTGCCCAGCGGCATAGAAAACTGACTCCATCCACTCTTTCCAAGTCCTCGAAAGAAGGGAAACTAACCAAGAAGGCATTCTGCCCATATGGCAACCCACTTCCATTGGGACCGGACCTGGCACCTCCTTGCAATCTGATGTTGAACCACCTCCGCAGGGACTGCATCACCAGTTACTTGAACCAAGGCAATAGGAGTCTGGCTGGGCCCAGGTGCTCACGGACCACACTGTCTGGAATCTGTGCAAACAAGGTCTGGTCATGGCCACATCCAGACATATAAGCAGTGGGGCGAGGTTGCTTCAGAACAGGGCACCTCAAGGTCGAATGAGCAGAAACATCACAAATATAACAGTAGTGAATAGCTTTACAATCCTTAGATGCATGAGTGTCAACTGCACACTTCCAACACCTAACAACCTTCTTAGATTTCTTTGCAGAACCACAGGGTCCGACACAACCCGTGCCTCCATCGTTATGCCCACCGGTGACGCGAATTGCATGTGCTGACCATGTGAAGTACCTTGATACTGGACCGAGGCTTGGTATGGTGGCGGAGCAAAAGGAACCGGACCATGCGAAAACCCATACTGTTGTTGACCCATCATCTGCGGCTGCAGAGCAGGCTGTTACTGATGAACAAACGTGCCAAGTGGCATCTGGGGCTGCGTTTGCACGAGTGGTTGCTTCTTCTTTTTCCTCTTCGGTGTACTTCCTCTCGCAGCGAACTGCTGCGCACCACTAGCTGCCGCTTGGGCAGGTGTGCCATACTGCCCAGGAGCCGAAGCACTTCCCTGTGCTCCACCCACATAACCAGGCCGCGCCGGCCCATAGGGGGCCTGTAGTGGTCGAAGATGCGCAGCTTGAGACGCCGCGAAGTAGGCCGCAGAGGGCCAAAATTGCACCCCGGCGGAAACACCGGCGGCCCCACAAAGGACAGTGTAGGAGGCGGATTCCCATCGGGCGGCCTGGTGAAAGCAGCCGACACAGGCTAAGTGGCGGCGATAGGCGCCGAGGCAGAGGGAGGCACCGCGACCGGCGGACCTCGCGGTTGCGGCACAGCGACCGTACCCCTAGGGTTGGGTCCCTGGTTCAGCCCCGCCATGTCCACCGGAGGAGATGCAAGCACCTCGACAAAGGATTGTCCCGGCTTCACCGGCGACGCAACTAGACCAGCAGTCGGCAGAGGAGAAGCAGCTGCAGGAGAGCTCGGCGTCGATCGTGAAGGAGACTCAGAAACAGGCGATGAACGTGGCGATTGAGCCCTAAACCACGCGGCCTGGAATCTCTTAGCGATCCTAGCCCACGAGAACTCCAAATCCTTGTCCGACCCGGTAGGTCCACCTGCCCGCTGTACAACATCGTCCACGTCAGCCCTTGGACCCACGTCAGCCGCCACGTCAGCCCTGCGCGAGGACTATGGAGTCCGAGTTGGCCACGGACGCTCGACCGTCGCCGCCACCAACCTTCTCAGCACCGGAGGCGCAGAGATTCTCCTTGGAGGAAGCGGTCCCTCCATGGCTTCAACCTCGGCCCCGGTGAAACCGCCACACCACGTCGCAACGCTAGAGGGAAAGCTGACCTTCTCCCCACAGTGGCATCCAACACCAGAGGAGGCATCCATGGCGGCGTCGCAGAGCCCCGGGATGGCGTCCCGGCCGAAGTCTTCTACCAGAACCTAGATGCCGGCGTTGGAAAGCCAATATCCTCGTAGAAATGCTGCGCAGTTCCTCATCTGACAGCCGCCGTCTGCGCGTCATGGTTGTCCACCCCAGCTGCCCGTCTGCATCCTCTAGCGCCTCTAGTGCCTCTCTAGTCGCCAGCACGTCGTCGCCATCCGATCCCGACTTGGATCCCAAACACTGGAACCACAGACCAGAGGAGGGCTCCGTCGGCGAGGAGGGTGCTGAAGTTAGATCGCCAGGTGCTAGGGTTAACCGTCGTCTTCATCTCATCTTGACAACTAGGTATTTGACGGTGAACAGTCAGACTCCCACACCTCTCTAATGTGCCATAGGTCGCATTGTCATTGATCTACGCACATTCTTTTCCATGTTGAGCATCTATTGTTGTTGGCTTCTTGTGCTATGATCTTTTGTGACATGCTATTGTTCTGACCGTCTCTCGGTTTGTGTCGATCACTTCTTCGATCGACTGTGGCTTGACTCAATAGGTTTTGAAGGTTCTTCATGCTATGATGACACTTTCAAGATGCGTTCACTTCTTCAAATGCAATGTTATTGCACACGCTTTGCATTTGAGAGGGGTTGTTAAGGAGTATTTACCTTCTTTTACCCCAAGTCAGATATACTATAAATTGTGGCCTTTGGCCCCTCGGTAAAACAAGTTTCTTATTCCTAACAAAAGTGAGCCAAGTGCAAACAAACCAAGGTAGTCGTACCGCACCGCAGCTTATATGGGCAGTCGAAAATTCTAACTCATGCCTCTTCCAAATGGTTACAATCTAATTTTGAGGATGACCACTCTCCGAAGTGCAAAAAAGGAGTATCCTCGATGTTCGTACCCTAGCTAGAATGACTTTAGTAGGGAAAACAGAACGAAATATACCTTCACCCGTGGGTCTGAGATCCCACTGATGATCACTAGGAATGATCCAGTGTAGTTCTTTGATAATCTCCCGAGTTGTCAAAGAACCATCCACAACCGAGATCCTGCCAACCTTGTCGCTGTCATGTTTGAAACAAATATCATCAGAAGAGTACACTTCTAGGACATCAGCTCGGGGCGGAAAAACCCATTGGTAATGACGGTGGGTTTAGGCATAGATAACAACTTCTCGTGTGAGTACTTCACATAGTAAACACATAGCACCGCCGTACAATCGCCCGCAAAGTGACCAATATCATCACAACTAGATGATGTTGACCTCCTCAGCCCGATAGATAACACAACCTCACCTGACCCCCCGTGGTGGTAGCGCCTGTGCCGCACCGGGGCCTCCCCTGCTAGCGCCGCTAGAGCCCATGCCCCACCCTCACTCCTCCCCTAACTCCGCCACCGACGGGCAAAGCCGCAACGTGGCAGATGCGGGGTTCCTGTTGGTAATGGCCAGGAGTGTTGGCGGCGGCGCCCGCGGTCGTCCCAATAGTTGCGGTGGTGCGTGGCGATGGTGGCCTGAGGCGCAGCAGCGGGCGGTCGACAACGACGACGGGGCGGTCGACAACGACGACGGGGCGGGCTCTTGAGGGCACGCTCCTGCATCTTATGGATGCCAGTCTGCCCGTGGCAACGATGGCGGCTCTGTCGGTATCACTTGGGCGCCGGGGCAGCGGCCCCGGGCATGGTGATGGAGGCCTCCTCCTTCCGCCAGAGGTGGGCCGTGAGATATGGTGGATCTCGGGATCTCATGTCTTGCGGAATAATCATCCCTAACATCTACCTCCACTTCACATCTCCCTGAGATCCGATTCTTCCACGAGTGCAAGCGCCTGATCTATATCGCCAGAGTTCGTGGATAGCCTTCTCGCCGCCGGTCATCCAAGGGCCCAAGCGGCTGATGCGACCGGGCAGGCAACCGGGCAGGCAGTCGGCGCCCTTTCGGCCCTAGGATGGCGTTTGGCCTATTGGCTGCCTGTGCACTGAATCAAGGGGGGCTCAGAGTGGCGCCATTGTTGCTGCTGATGGTGGAGGGCCATTGGCACACATTGATCCACTTGCGTCAGCATAAATGACCCGGTCAGAGGTGGCTGTAAAGGCGAGTAGAGGACAGAGGGCCTATGAGGTCTGCTGCATTAGCGGTGCCAAGGATCTAGATGGATGGAAGTTGACGTACGTGTGCCTGGTAATTCAGCAATTTGTAGCCTTAGCAACTGTCCTTCCTAGTTGATGGTGTTTATCAGGCTTTTTCTTTGGCGCTTCTTTGGCGGTGCTCTTGTAGCTCCGTGTCTCATGTCCAGGGTGAAAATCCTAGTTCCAACCTTCAGTGGTTGTACCTGGCAATGGTGGCTCCCGAGCCATTTCCTTGTTGAAGGCATTGTCTAGATTGTTGACATTCTCGAGGGTGACGATGAAGTTCGTGCATTGTTTCCTTCTTTAAGGCATTGTTGTTGGAGAAGCTTTCTAGGAGTCCTGGTATCAACCCCAGTGGTGGTGTTGTTAGAGCATGACTAACATCACCCTCAAATCGGCAACCCTTAAATCGCGAGTACAGGTGCCTATACTCGTGATTTACGGTTTCAAACTCGTCAGCGGAGAACAGTGCCTGTAAATCCAACCCTTAAATCGCGATATGAACTGAAATTTAAATTAACGAGGGAAGATCGTTCACGCGTTCATCATCCAGTATATACATATTGCAAAATTACATCTAAAAAAAATTAGTGTTGGGAGAGCTCGCGGAGGACGCCGCCGCGTCTTGGTATATCCAAAATGCGAGCTCCTAGTCGGCGGCGAGCTCTAAGTCGCCGCCTGCCGTCGTCGGCGAGCTCCTAGTCATCGAGGACGATCACGTCGACGTCCATGGCGTCGACGGATGCCAGTCCGGCCTCCTCCTCGCCGCGGATGGCGGCCACCGCCTCCTCGATCTCCTCCTTCTTCTTGGAGAGCTCGACGACGGCGGTGGCTGCGGCGAGCTCCTTCTCCTCACGACGCTTCTTGGCCTCGAGGTCGGCGAGGGACGCAGCGAGCGGACAACCGCCTCCTCCTCCTCATCTCCACGGCGCGGGCGGGAAGACGTGACGGACGAGCTCGCGGCCTCCACGAGCTTGAACCGCAGAGCCGGCACGGTGCGCGCAGCGTAGGGGGCCAAAGAAGCTGGGGGGGAGGGGGGAGGAGTTCAGCCCCTAGTTCCTCCAGCGCCTGCACACGCGCTTCTTGGCCGCCGGGTGCGTGACGGCCACTCCCTCCTCCTCCCCTCAGCACGGCCGCCGCCGAGTCCGCAACTCCCACTCCTGCTCGCCATCTCTCTCGCGCGCGAAAATGGGAGTAATTTCTCGCCGGAGTACGCGGCGGCTAGGGTTTGCGGCGGAGGGATACGGGTTCTGACCCGTCTCCACCCGCACGGCCGGTAGAAATAGGGGCTGCAACGGGCCTTTCACAGGCCCCTGTGAATTTCGTTTACGGGCCGGGCCGTTTACATGCGCTGTTATTTCAACGACCCGGCCATCAGCCCATGTACCCACCGGAATTTTAAGGACGCCGGTGTTTTAAGGGTGCTGTTAGACTTGCTCTTACTGTTGCAAGTCTATGTTTACTTTGGTGGGGTCTTTCTTTCTATCTTATTTTCTTTTTCGGCTGTACATCCTAGCTGTGCAGAGGCCGGGTTTGGACTCTTTAGTTTGTATCGTTCTGATGTAATCTGTTTGAGTCTAATAAAGCGCCCTTTATCGAAAAAAAATCATCACAACAAAAGCGTAGGATCTTATCCGTGGATATTTTAGCCTTGGATCTTATCCTCGGATACTCTTACAGTTGCTGCTTTTTTTTCTATCCGAAGAATCCGGGGTCCCTGAACCTTTCAGAGTGAAGCTGCCAACACCGTCTTCGGTGCATTTGCCAGGGTCAACAGCGCAGTGGGGTTCTGGGCCTTATGCCTGTTAGGCCCATCATTTTGAAGGCACATCAATTGAGATCCACTGCTCTGCGCAGTTTGATCCGAGAAAAACGGAGCTGATCGCTCTGCGCAGTTTGATCCGAGAAAACAGAGCTGATCGTTGTCGGCTTCTGCAGCACGCCGTCGACCTGGCCGGAACAAAAACTCGCTACAGCCTGCAAGCTCGATTGTTTCATCGCTGTACCCGGATCCATTCCGCGGCACTGAAGTTTTCGAGACAGAATGTCAATGGTGCTATCACCGGAAACTTGAGACATCTTACCGGGGATGGTGAAGATCGCCGGAATGAGCATGGACTTACTTCACTAGGCGATGTGCCTCTGATTTCTTCTCTTCTCTAGTCTCTTCGTCCTCCCAAAGCAGAGTGGATTCTGTCGATGGTGACTGACACCAGCGCGACCCAGATCCCTCCCAAGGAGGAGACGGTGGCGTGGTATCGTCATCTTCCTCCGATGCGCATAGGACCCAGAACTTACCGCCGGGAATCCTTGCGGTGACGTCACGGTCGCCACCTGAGTCACCTCCCGAGTCCCCTCCCATTGCCTCTCCCATAATGATACATCGATGTATAGTTCTGTTATTCTGATCTTTTCATACTAGCATTTTTCTATTGAAATTACAGGATTACGTAGGAAGATGCATCCTGACACTTACAAGGGCCATACTTGAAGGTGAGTTCCAAGATACATATGTGTTACAGGGTGCTAAATCTGGAAAGCTGAACCTGCACTTCAAGTGGACGCCACAGCCAATTTACCGTGATCGTGACCGGGACCAGTGAAACATGTATAGCTTCACGACAAGACTCATCATCTACAGTTCCTGTACATTAGCATTTGTGTATAGGGATACGCTTGGGTCTTGTAGCTTCACGGCACCACAGAATAAATGCTAAATGCTCTGTAGATTCTTGTTCAGATAGGCAACGCAATGCGTAGATGGTCACACGGGAGACTGGGAAATGTTAAAAGTGCGGGAAATGATGTTTATATCTTCGAAGCATGTAGTGTAACTTCTGACGCTGACATGCTCGTGGTATTGTTTTTTTTTTGCTTCCAGACTTACGAAGTTTCCGTAACAATTTGGAAAAATTTCCATGTCATCTGTCTTTTAAAGTTTGTGGATTCGTAAAGGAAGAAAGCAATGGTGGCCTCGGGAAACCCCTTTCTACACTCGGGTGCATATGGATTCGTAAAGGAAGAAAGCAATGGTGGCCTCAGGAAACCCCTTTCTACATGAAAAAACATTTTTCAAAAAGTTGAAATTTTTAAAAATAAATATGATCATATGTAGCTTCATGTTTGAGGTGCACACGAATTCCACCAAAAACCAATATGTTTTGTATGTTGTGTAAAAAGATAAATTTTTGCGTCGTGCTCCTTAAACGTATCCTAATGCCTGAAAGTTGGATAGGCTGGCCCTTACGTAAGGACTATATAACCCCCAATTTTTATGAAATACAAGATGCTCATTGAATGATAATAAATTCATGCTCACTTATACAACACAACTCTAGATTTTATTCAAGTCAAGGAATATTTTTACGTTCTCCTCCTAGATCAAACCGAATACCTATTTCTAATTAATTCCTATTATACAAAAGCAGTCCAGATAGACTGAGCAAAAAAAGGGTTTTATTTCGATTCCCTATTTTGAAAATCACTTTAGCATCAAATTTTGTTTCTTTATACACAAGCCATCTAAAATATTTATTTTTCATGAAACGCTTTTGCGCGCAACTAAAACTTGAAGTTTCACATAGACATATTTTTTTGAATTTTGTTAGCATTTCAAATTTTGATAAAAATCAAATTCAAATAAATAAAGGTGTATATGCACCCGGGAGAAAAAAAAAGGCACGTCTGGTTGGCTCACCTTTCTGGGAAGGCTACACCCTGCTCATTTACTCGTGGGCGTATCAGGTGGAAACACACTAGTCCTGGAAATCTGAAAATTTCCGTTCTGGTCCATCAGATCATGTACCAACGGTGTAGATCTGGTCTGAGCATCTTACCCGCCACCATAGCTCAATGTTTGCAATGAGGCCCTCCACAAATGTTCCTTCTGGAAAATCAGGTCCGCTGGTACAGTTGGTCTGCTGCATGATCAATAATTAAGCTAGAACTATTTAGATCAATAATTGAGCTAGAACTATTTAGATCCATAATTTGGCTGTACGTATTCGAGTGATTCCTCTTTACCCTTTACGAAATCAGGTATACTGCATGGACATTTCCTTTTGAAATTAGCACCATTATTGTAGGCTTACAATGGACAAGCTTTTCTATCAAGGAATTCTGAAAAATCGAACTTCACATTCCTTCCGAGCAGTGCATGATAATGTACGTGTTTACAACCTGCATAACTTTTGAATTGAAAAGTTGGAGTTTTTAAACCAACGTGTAGATCATGAACCAAAGATACACCGCGCAACACCTGGTGTTATCTACATTTTTCTTTCTGATAATGAGCGCTCAATTTTTCTTGTCAAATTCCATTAATCTATTAATAATCATGCAGTACAAAAAGTTCTAAAATTAATAAAGAATATAAATAGGATCATTGAACCACCTAGCGAACAACTACATACACTAGTATAGCATGAGCCGAAGGCGTCACGCCCCTCCATTGCTGGGGCTGGACAAACCTTGTCCTATTAGAGTTTGTCGTAGTAGACCTTGATGCACCACACCAGAGAGGATAGGGCGGGAAGAAGCTTATTCTAACTTCGTAGCCACCGTCTCAATATTCTGAAAAAGACACAAAAACAATCTAAATAAACAACGTGAACCTTTCCGTCAATAGGATGCATGGTCCGCCAAACCTCCAAGGCACCAAGGACACCTAGAGCGGACCGCCGGCGAGAGGGATGAAACCCAAGATAGGTTTTACTATCACTGCTGGCCTCTCTCTCGCCTCATGGGTGTACTAGTTCGATAGTCAACGTGACGCCGAGCGCTTATTACTTAAAAGCATTAAGAAAATTTGAATAAAAAAGCCGAAATGAAAGAAATCCGCATATTGGATCAACGTTGCTGCCAATGTTGGACAAAACTATCACTCGCCTTATCCTCTAAGGTCGCGTCATACATTCTAGAGATGCCATAAACGAAGCGTACTGGTAGATAGCCTACATCCGAGAAGAACTTTTATCATAAAAGCCTTATTATTTCTACATAGTCAAACGACCAAATAACAACGCTCCTGTTGTAGTGGTGGCACGACAGGTGCATGTATAGGCTAAAGATGGGGCTAATGAGCACTAGAGGAATCTAGGGAGGGATAGTGTGATGATTCCACACACAAATATTTGTATTTCTCTCTTGTAGATGTTCGTGGGAAGGAGACTAGTTCTCTTATCACCCACCAGTAATCTCCAAGGCTCTCCCTTAGTAAAAATGGCTGACCCTCTCTATGGAGGTCCTGCCCCTCCTTATATAGGGGGGGCTAGGTTACAATCTAGGGCATACGTGGAGGTATATTCTCCGAATATGCTCCTTGGTAAAGCAATATGCCTCTTTTACACTTTAACTGGCATGTCCAGACTTAGGGCGTAAGCCTCCCTAAGCCCATCGGCGCAACGTCATCCGACACTGGTGGCGTCAGCCGACATTGGCTACGTCACCCTTGTCGGCCACGCCCCGCTGGTCCTCTCCTCTGTCCACTCCGCTCACGCTACAGTGGACAGAGACCACCTTTTGACCAGCGAGATTCCTTCCTTCTCTTGTCAGCCAAGTGATAACCCGTCTAGCGTCTGGCTAACTCAGCCACTTGGGTACCTGCAAACAAAGTAGATAGAACATAGCCGACATATGTTTTATGCCGGCCGGGCTAGCGTTAGGCGAACATCCACCGGGTCGGGTCATTCCATAAGTCGGCCTGCCTTGAGGTGACTTGGCCAGCATACGCTTTGACCTTGCCGTACCTCGGCTAACTCGGCCTTTATACCCCGACGTGACCCTACCCGGGGGTATCCCCCAACATTAGTCCCCGAAGCTAGTGCAGTGTTAGCAACTTCAGCTAATAAGGCTACAGCAGGTTCAACCTATCAAGCTTTGTGCTCTCTTCACCAAGTCATCCTGTAACTCAGCTCTTTTGACCTGACATTTCCTTGGCTCATTCCGAGATATTACTCGCTAGCCGGGTCATTTCCCACTTATCCGGGTCATTCTTCCTTCTCTCATACGCTTCCCCACATCCTACGTGAAGGGTAATCATTGTTTTGCCTCATTTTAAGGGTCTGCGCCAGTTACTGTGTCGGTTACTGTATTCACTGTCGGGAATAACTGATGTAAACATCACATCGTGGCTGCCCCCTCGTTAATTGTATCAGCACGTCGCGTCGTGGGATCCGCTGCTCCCCGTGGCCCTTCCTGTGGCCTGCCTCTAATTGGCTGACGCGGCAAGTACACGACCACATCGTGTGGCTTCGCTGCATTGCGGGATCCCTACACCTATAAGGGGCGTGGTTAAATAGGGGACAGGGGCGCCCCTTGGGGATTTTCCCCCACATCGCACGCGCTCCTGCCCATCTTCTTCCTTCTTTCCCACAATAACGCCGCCGCCGCCGCTGCTTTGCTGCTCTACCGTAGCCGTGCTATCGCTCCAGCGCAACCTTGCCACTACGGGGCCTCGCCAGTCCAGCCGCTGCCCCCACCGCAGATAGTTTTCGTAAAGAGCGATTTGGAGATGACGGAAGAAGAAATCGCCATTGTCGAGGAGGAGGAGGAGAGATAGGCACATGAACACGGCGCCTGGGCTGGCTCCTGGGTCTACAAGGACAATAACAACTGGCTGTACAAGACCCGCCGCATTCTCGCCGGAGTCACCTGCCGCCTCGTCGTCGAGGAGATCACTCCCTTCCCCAATCCGGGTGAGTTCATGGTCTTCTTGTCTCACTTGCAGCGCGATTTTGGCCTCCTAGTTAGTGATTTCTTCCACGATTTCATTAATGCCTACGAGCTTCAACTGCACCACCTTCCGGCAAATGCCATCACTTCCCTTTCTTCCTTCGCCTCCGGCATAGAAGGCTATGTCGGCCTTTGGCCCACCAAAGAGCTTTGGATCAAGTTCTTTGGCCTTTGCAAAAACATCATTCCCGATCCTCATCTTGCCCTAGCTGACAAATCTTTAACCCAGTGCGGTGGAGCTTCTATCTCTCCACAAAAAACTCTGCGTTCCCCTAGGTCAACGGCCTCGAATCCTGCAAAGGCTAGGCTCGGACATTCTTTTATGTGAGGAATAATACGAACGAAGACCTGATCCGGCTGCTCCCCTTCAAGTTGGGTGTTCCAGAGACATCCTTGTGGGACTGGATCCCAAGGCGGGCAACCACCTTGGCGAATAAGGTGGATAAATGGCTCAGGGAGCTAAAGGTGTTGGGGCTACGTGTAGCATCCCAATTGTCTAACAATGGTAATGCTACTTGGTCTAGTAATATAATGGCTACTTCCTACATATTTGTTGCATCATAATTATATCATGCTCATGTCATCATGCCACCTTGCATTTGAGCATCATATAAAACCATTTTTCTCTGGTTCTTCTCTCATATGCATTATTAATTGTATTTGCCTCTTAATATTGTTTTTGGCTATTGATATATTGTTTAATGCCCAAATTGAGTTGGGGGCATATCTTTTATTCCACTCCACCACCTTTCTTTGTCACCACCTTATAATTCCACCATTCCAATTACCCATGAGCTTGTATTTCTTTTTTCTTTTGATATTTATTCTAGCTCATGTGGGTTGGGGTGGATCTAATTATAATTCCTTTTGCTTGGCCTTTATTCCACATTTTGGGAATGCATAAGAATAATGCCATGTTATTATTATTGTCTTAACAAGTATAAGAATATGGCATTTAATGTTTTGCATGGGCCATGCAACCATCATCATCACCATTTCTTTTCTTTTGGTTTTCCTTGCTTTGGGTGGAACCTTTCTCTTGTGAGATCTTCTCTTTTTCTCTCTTCATCTCTACCTCATCAACCTCACATGTGTAGTGCCATGCATGAGCTTGTAAAATCATCTCCATGTCCATCATTGTCTCACTTGATCATGCATACTAATACCCCTCACCACCTTATCAACCCCTCATGCTTGATCATGCTTATGCTCATGTGGTTTAACCCTACACCCTACCCTCTCTCCAACACCATCATGTCACCCCCTTTTTTTTAAAACCCTAATCACCTCTCACCATGTCCCCTCTTCCTAACCCTACCCCCCCATGTCGAGGTTGGCCCCCTCCCTCTCCCTGCCAGCAGGTCCCACCAGCCCCTCTCCCTCCAACCAGGCCGAAGCTAGCCCCAACCCTAGCCATCTACCCTCCTAACCCTAGCCCTAGCTCACCCGAGCCTCCCCTATCCTCTCTCTTTCTCTCTTACTGCCGGGCATGCCCCACCCGAGCCTACCCTCCTGAGACACTACCTGGCCCGCCTGGCAGCTCCACCCTACCTGCCCCTGCCTTGCTCTAGCTCGAGCACGTGAGAAGAGGAGGAGGAGAAAGGTGGCCGAAGCCACCTTTATCTCCGACCTGATCCCCACGACGCCCCTCCTCTTTTACACTTCCTCTTTTCCCCCACGTCCCCTCTGCCTCGCTAGATCCACCTCGGAGCCCTGCCCTCTCCTTTTCTTCTTCTTCTCTGACGCCATCTTCTCTCGCCGGCCGCCGCCAGTACCGCCACCTACTCCTCGTTCCTGGCGGCGTGCGCGACGTGGAAGTGGTCATGGAGATCGAGGAGGATCACCAGCTTCGCCTAGTACGCACCAGCGGGGAGGAGAAGCCCAGGATCACCAGGACCAGCGCCGCCCCGACGAAACCCTAGATCTCCGGTCCACCAGCTCCGCCGACGTTCTGCTGCGCCTCGTCCCGATCCGCCACTGGCAACCTCTCCGCGGTGAGCCCTTTAACCTCCCTGCCATCCTCGTGTCCTCCATCGCACGCTAGCCTCGTCGGGCGTTTAACCGAGCACTCTCGGTGCACGACGGTCGCCGGCGTTCGCTCGTCACCGCGCCGCGTCACGACATACCTAGGCCCCAACCACCCTCCTGTCAACTCCCCTAGCCTAGCCGCACTGGTTCCACCCCTTAGCGCGCACGCCCAGGTTCCCAGTTCGAGCCCCGCGCCGCGCCCTGTCGCTGTCGAGCACGGGCAGCTCGTCAGATTCGTCAGAGAAGATCTACAGGGCACTGTGGCCGTTTTACTTTTAGTCCCTCCTTTTTATCTCGCGCTCAACCCGCGGTCCAGCCGACCCCACCTGCCAGCCGCTGTGTAAATCTTACCAAAACGCCCCTGTAGTTTTTGCACATCAACCCGCGCTCCAGCACGACCCCACCTGCTAGCCTCTGCGGACTCAACCGATGTCACGTGGGCTCGTAGGCGCTGGTCCCGCCTGACATTCGCTGTGGCTAGGTAGAGCCGCGGTGAGAAAAGCTTTTTCGGCGCGCGCGTGCCCCAGCCAGCAACGGCCCACCCGTCAGTGGCTTGGGTCGAATTCACCTGGGTGTAAAAAGTTTCCCTGTTTAGCTGTTTAAACAAAACAAATTCAAAATTGTTTAAATTCAAATTCAAATCAGATTTTAAATAGCTTTTAAATTAAAAATCCAAATAATACAAATGATATATGTTTTTGAATCAGAAAAATGTGAGGATTTCAAATATGCCATTCAAAATAATGTTTGACCACTTTAAATTTTCGAGATGATTAAAATTACAAATAAATGCCCTTTTTCTTAATAAATTAATAACTTTAATTCTACAACTCCAAATTTGACAAATAATATGTCTAAATCGATCAGCGCGACGAGCCCGTTCTAACTATGCACTCCTTGTTCTGAATTGCAGCATGCATCATGCCATGTTTAAAAATCAGAACTGTTTATGACAATAAAACTTGGCTAAACAATTAATAAAATGCTTTATTCTTGCACCCCACACCTCACCATGCCATGCTACTTTAATGCCATGTAAATTGTGCATCATTCATCATGGCATGCTTGTTTGCTTGTCGCATTTTATTTCCTATGCTTGTGCACTTTATTTATGTTGGTCCTTGTTTGTTTGGATCTTCTTCGAATAGACGCCCAGCAGGAGAATTACCAGGAATCACAGGAGTACTACCCAGATCCATCTCTCGCTTCAACTGAGCTGCCAGGCAAGCACTACCACATGCTTGCATACATATAGTACCTATTGCCTCTATCTTATTCGTGCATCATTGAGTCGCGATTGCATTAAATTGAATCCCAAGTACTGCATAGCCTTTACTTTTAAACCCCACCGAAGCTTGTTCCTCCATCCCATGAGCCATTACTACAGGAGTTGTTTGAGCCATGCGAGTCGTAGAAAAGCATGTGTAGGGTATGTGAGTGTCCGATGAATAATGAGGTACCTAAACAACACAACCTGAGTAGTAATGGGATAACTAATGAAAGAGGCACCGGTGAGAAATATCTGCTATTTGGTTTTTCATGCTCACTTGTGTCCCGTAGGACCCCGAGTACTTGATTCATGTTCCTTGACTATTCGCACTATCCACATCCGGGAGGCCTTATGGACCCCCCTGAGCTAGAGCTTGATTCATTCTTATTTCTTGGGGCCACAAAGTAGTTTGGGGCTTTATTACTATCCTGTATTTATGCCATGTTACTGCTTTATTAAGATTGTGCGTGGAGCACCTATACTATTTTGGATCGTGGAATGTTTTCGCGGTATCGACAAGCCCAGTCACACTTTCGGGTTCTCAGTCGTTTACAGCCATTGACACAAACCTTGGGTCCGTCTCGGAGCCGGCCAACTTCGTTGCGGGTAGCTTAATGGGGTGGCCCCCTGAAATATTTCTGAATCCTGTGATTGCTTTGTCGTGAATGCCTCGTTGGGTTTTGAGTTGGTTTTTCCGAGGTTGATCGAGTGTGTGTTGCTATTCGTGCACCCCTGCAGGGTAAATCTTTCTGAAAGCCGTGTCCGCGGTTATGGACGACTTGGAGCACAATTTCTCGATCATAGACAAGTATAACTAAAGTACCACTTCGTTGGTAAGCGAGGAGGAGGATGGATCTGTTAATTATACTGTTATAACTGTTGCTCTTAATTCACGGACATCCGTCTATCATTGGTTAGGCGGATGGTTAGCGAGTATCTATAGAATTGTTAGATATTATCTTTTGCTGCAATTGCGTCACCCCAGGTTGTGTCCCCTTTAGTGGCATAAAGACTTGCTGAGTACGCCTAGGGTCTCACACGATAAATTGTTTGATTCAGATGAACAGGTGTACTCGCAAGATGGATACTGGGTGGAGGAGACAGATGATGTTGGCAACGACCATTCGGTGTAGAGATTCCGTGAACGGGGATCCGTGAGATCTGTGGGCGGGATGTGTTTATTTATGTGGCATCTTATGCCGATTTGCTTCTTATCCGTACTCGGATCTTGTTTTCCGCTTCCGCCTGATACTCTGATGTTTGTTGTATGAGGAGTTATCCTAAATTATTATCTCTATCTAGGATATTTGAATCTTGCCGTATGGCGTTGAAATATTTCTATTTCTTTTAGATGGAATGGCTCTGAGGACTATTGTATGTGGCTTGCATACATACTCATTTGTGTATGTAGTTGATCCCTTCGCCTGCCGATTACGCCGCTCGTTCTTGTCCCGATGTTCTAAAAGTGGTTAGGACGGCCGAAAGGTCTACCGTGAGTGGCCCTAGGCCCCACCGTACTATTTTAACCACTTTCGTTCATCCAGGCATGCAACTAAGAGCATAATTCACCGAGGTAGTTACACTACACAGCGAGGACGTGATGATCACCTTTGTCCGCAGCCGGATCTCCCCTCTCCAGAAGTGCATGCACAAGCTCTACCACATGAGTGGGCACCTGGACCCCAATCGAACCTCCTCCTTTGAGCTTAACAATACTGAGATCTTCCGCCGGGTCAAGGCTATCTTTAAGATAGAAAAGGAGTTCACCGAGGAGTGGGAATGGGGTCTAGAACACTTCTGCCGAGATAAGCTGCCTCCTCTGGTACGTTTCTTTCTTACTCCATCTTTCGAGTCTTGTGGTATGTCGGACCATATCCTTATTTGATCCTTTAGTATTTTTGGTCTCAGTTGTTTCTTCAGCAGACTATGGAAGATGCCAAGGAGCCATCCCTCAAATGGGGAAAGGACCGCCTGGTCTCGGACACAGTGGAGCTGGACACTGAAATGTTCCTGCCCACTCCGAATGGATCCAGACAAACCTCTGGTAAGGCCTCTTCTTTAAGGGATTGGCCTGATGATGACGACGACTCCGATATTGAAATTATGGAGGTACTTGATCCGGTACCCATTTCTTACGTGTTTCCAGTTGACTCAGCTTTAGCTAACCTGGCCGGGAAGGTCCACGAGGATCCTCGTCTTGCTGTGGGTGATCCGGTTCCTGCTCCTTCCAAGAAGCGTGCCGCTACCTCGGTCGCTTCTTCCGAGCCGCCCCCAGCCAAGAAGAGGCAGAAGAAACCCGGCATCAAGGGCGCCAATAAACCCACACCCAAGGCCACGACCCGGAGAGTGCCCAAGCCTAGGGAACCTCCAACCTCATCCGAGTAAGTTCTAGTTCCTTCCTTGTCCCTTTTTGGATTATACTTCACTGTCTTCACGTATCTCTTATTTCTCTTTTTCCGCTCTAATTTGTTGTTCTTTGTCTGATTCGGTAGGGCTCCCAGGGAGATCCCCCAGAGTGGTTCCAACATTGCTTCTCCTATTCGGAGTGCTCCATCTCCTCCCCGTAATGATGATGTTCGCCCATTAAGCCCTATTCAAGAGAGCTCAGCGGTCGCTCTAAATCTGAGCCCACCTCGTCACGAGGAGGGCAACGTCAGCACGGGGGGAAGTGGTGTTATCGAGGAAACGGCTATGATGGATCTCCCTAGCTCTTCTTCGGCTCAGCCGCAACCAGTTACTTCCAGGTGCCGATAACGTCGGCACCGACTCAAACCTCTTCTTCACCAGTACCAGCATCAGCTGCAACACTAGTTCCAACACCAGTACCCGTACCAGCACTAGTCCCAGCATCAATTGTAACTCCAGCATCAACACCAGTGTCGGGACCAGCTCCAGGACTAGCAGCAACACCAACACCAACGCCAACACCAGCAGCCAAAAAACCTCAGACAGCTTCTTCCGGGTCAACCCCTTCCATCAAAGACATATTTCAATCAGCATCTCAGGCCCAGTCCGGAGCACAAGCTTCGGCTCTTCTGTAGCGGCCCAAGTCCGGCAGCAAAAGCAAAAAGAGTGTTGAGGTTGCCAAGGACCAAGCTTCCAAGGGCGCAGACATTGGGTCTGGACAGTGTACACTCGCGTCCATGACCAAGAAGGGTAGCGCCGCCTCCGGGTCATCTGTTGCCGGGTCTGAGGGCAGCAAGCATCTCACTTTGCACACTTGTCCTGCTGCTGCACAAATGACTAGGAAGGAGGCGCATGCTAGAGGCTTGGTCGTTGCCCAGACTGTCTCCAGGGAAATCTATGGCCCCTTGGTTGAATATGTCAATAACTGGAATGCGGCTGAGTTTGTCAACCTCAATAAGGAGTTCCCGAAGAAGTTTGGCCCTGCCTAATTTAGCGCCCAGATGAACACTGCTTCAAAGGCAATCACTTTTGCAGGCCAAATGATGGAGGTAAACCTCTTCGTCATACCTTTACATATATACTCTGCCGGATGCTCTTAGAAAACTAGCGATGGTCCTTAGTAGCTTCAAATATTCACATACCTAGAGCCGGGTTAAGTTCCACTTGGCCCGGATCTTGTAAACTTCGAATATTCACACACCTAGAGTTGGGTTAAGTTCCACTTGGTCTGGATCTTGCAAACTTCAAATATTCACCTAGAACCGGGTTAAGTTCCACTTGGCCCGGATCTCGCAAACTTCGAATATTCACACACCTAGAGCCTGGGAAAGTTCCACTTGGCTCGGATCTTGCAAACTTGGAATAGTCACACACCTAGAGCGCGGTTAAGTTCCACTTGGCCCGGATCTTGCAAACTTCGAATATTCACACACCTAGAGCCGGGTTAAGTTCCACTTGGCCCGGATCTTCCAAACTTCGAATATTCACACACCTAGAGGCGGGTTAAGTTCCACTTGGCCCGGATCTTGCAAACTTCGAATATTCACACACCTAGAGCCGGGTTAAGTTCCACTTGGCCCGGATCTTGTAAACTTCGAATATTCACCCACCTAGAGCCGTGTTAAGTTCCACTTGGCCCGGATCTTGCAAACTTCGAATATTCACACACCTAGAGCCGGGTTAAGTTACACTTGGCTCGAATCTTGCAAACTTCGAATATTCACACACCTAGAACTAACACTGTTCCTTTTTAGATCACCATGAATTGCCACACCGCCAAGTTCCATCTACTTCTGGATACCCACAAAGAAGTTCGCTCGAAGCACGGGAAACTGGCCGCTGAGCTGAAGAAGAAATGTAAGTGATTTCACTTTGTGTCTTTTGCTTTCGTTTTTCTATGTTATTTGTTGTCCGTATTAACTTGTTATCCGGATTGCGTAGCCGTAGTTGAAGCTAAGAACATCATTATGAGGGAGAACTTGGCCGAGATCATAGGTAACTCGGCTTGGTCATTTAGCCTTTGTCCATTTTTGTTCTAACTCAGCAGATAATTATACCTCGGCTCTGCCGAGTCAACCAACTATTGCAGTGACACTTCAAGATAGTGTGCCTATTCCTGACATGATGCTTTTTCTCGAACAAGAAGGAAAACAGCAGGCTGAACTTAAGAAGAAGGATGATGAAATCGCCAAGATTCTCCTCAAGGATGATGAAATAACTTGTCGGAACGCTGAAATCTAGAGGCTCAAAGATCTCCATAAGGCTGAGTTGGATAAGGCCGACCAAGACTTCTCTGAAGAGAAAGAACTCATGAAGACTCAGCTGGATAAGAGCCAAGATTTGCTGAAGGAGGCCGACACCAAGTTCTCATCAGTGAACGCCGAGTGTGAAATGCTTAAGAACAGAAACACATCTCCACTCACTAAACTGGGGCAGATCCTTAGCCACATTGCTCATGAGTTTCCTCCCCCTTGCCGTCATTTCTTTATCCAGGTTTGGCCCTTGTATTTGTACTGAAGACTTCTTCTTATCCCATTTTCAGACAAATTCCCCGAATCTGATGCCATTACCAACGCTGCAGTTGATAAGTTTTGTGTGTGCAGTGAGGTACTCTGGTCGGTCCTTCCACAGATCCAATTCCCTATGATATGGAGGACATGCTGGTGAGCCTCGCAGTCCGAGCAGAAATCGTGATGAACTATGGCGCAGATATTATGCCCGTAGACGTTCGGATCGTTCGTGCCTTGTGGCCCAATGACGATACTCCCGAAGGTTCGAGGGCTTTCCTTGAAAAATTAATGGAGTGTGCTAGTACCAGCATCAGCTACATCACCAGTTACAACACCAGTACCAGTACCAGTACCAGTACCAGCACCAGTACCACCACCAGTCCCAGCATCAACTGCAATTCTAGCACCAGCACCAGTGTTGGCACCATCTCCAGAACCAGCAGCAACACCAGCACCAACGCCATCACCAGCAGCCAAAAAACCTCAGACAACTTCTTTCGGGTCAACCCCTTCCATCAAAGACATATTTCACTCAGGATCTTAGGCCTACTCCGGAGCACAAGCTTCGGCTCTTCTGTAGCGGCCCAAGTCCGGCAGCAAAAGAAAAAAGAGTGCCGAGGTTGCCAAGGACCAAGCTTCCAAGGGCGCATACATTGGGTCTGGACAGCGTACACTCGCGTCCATGACCAAGAAGGGTAGCGCCGCCTCCGGGTCATCTGCTGCTAGGTCTGAGGGCAGCAAGCAACTCACTTTGCACACTAGTCCTGCTGCTACACAGATGACCAGGAAGGAGGCGCATGCTAGAGGCTTGGTCATTGCCCAGACTGTCTCTAAGGAAAGCTATGGCCCCTTGGTTCAATATGTCAATAACTAGAATGAGGCTGAGTTTGTCAACCTCAATAAGGAGATCCCGAAGAAGTTTGGCCCCACAGAATTTAGCGCCCAGATGGACACTACTTCAAAGTCAATCACTTTTGCACGCCGAATGATGGAGGTAAACCTCTTCGTCATACCTTTACATATATATGAAAGTTCCTAGAGATATATCCAGTAGTCCCCGAGCCTCTAGGAGAGTAATTTGTTACTCGGCCGGATGCTCTTAGAAAACTAGCGCAGATCCTTAGTTGCTTCAAATATTCACATACCTAGAGCCAGGTTAAGTTCCACTTGGCCCGAATCTTGTAAACTTCCAATATTCACACACCTAGATTCGGGTTAAGTTCCACTAGGCCTGGATCTTGCAAACTTCAAATATTCACACACCTAGAGTCGGGTTAAGTTCCACTTGGCCCAGATCTCGCAAACTTCAAATATTCACACACCTAGAGCCGGGTTAAGTTCCACTTGGCCTGGATCTTGCAAACTTCGAATATTCACACACCTAGAGCAGGGTTAAGTTCCACTTGGCCTGGATCTTGCAAACTTCGAATATTCACACACCTAGAGCCGGGTTAAGTTCGACTTGGCCTGGATCTTGCAAAGTTCGAATATTCGCACACCTAGAGGCGGGTTAAGTTCCACTTGGCTCGGATCTTGCAAACTTCAAATATTCACACACCTAGAGCCAGGTTAAGTTCCACTTGGGCTGGATCTTATAAACTTCGAATATTCACCCACCTAGAGACGGGTTAAGTTCCACTTGGCATGGATCTTGCAAACTTAGAATATTCACACACCTAGAGCCGGGTTAAGTTCCACTTGGCCCGGATCTTGCAAACTTCAAATATTCACACACCTAGAACTAACACTGTTCCTTTTTAGATCACCATGAACCGCCACACTACCAAGTTCCAGCGGCTTCTGGATACCCACAAAGAACTTCGCTCGAACCACGGGAAACTGGCCGCTGAGCTAAAGAAGAAATGTAAGTGATTTCACTTAGTGTCTTTTGCTTTCGTTTTTCTATGTTATTTGTTGTTCGTATTAACTTGTTATCCGGATTGCGCAGCCAAAGTTGAAGCTGAGAACATCATTATGAGGGAGAACTTGGCCGAGATCATAGGTAACTCGTCTTGGTCATTTAGCCTTTCTCCATTTTTGTTCTGACTCAACAGATAATTATACCTCGGCTCTGCCGGGTCAAACAACTATTGCAGTGACACTTCAAGATAGCGTGCCTATTCTTGACATGATGCTTCACTTTCTCGAACAAGCAGGAAAGCATCATGCCGAACTTAAGAAGAAGGATGATGAAATCGCCAAGCTTCTCCTCAAGGATGATGAAATAACTCGTCTAAACACTAAAATCCAGAGGCTCAAAGATCTCCATAAGGCTGAGCTGGATAAGGCCGACCAAGACTTCTCTGAAGAGAAAGAACGCCTGAAGACTCAGCTGGATAAGAGCCAAGATTTGCTGAAGGAGGCCGGACCAAGTTCTGATCAGTGAACGTTGAGTGTGAAATGGTTAAGAACAGAAACACATCTTCACTCGCTGAACTGGGTCAGATCCTTGGCCACATTGCTCGTGAGTTTCCTCCCCCTTGCCGTCATTTCTTTGTCCGGGTTTGGCCCTTGTATTTGTACTGAAGACTTCTTCTTATCCCATTTTTAGGCAAATTCCCCGAATCTGATGCCATTGCCAACACTGCAGTTTATAAGTTTCACGTGTGCAGTGAGGTACTCCGGTCAGTCCTTCCACTGATCCAATTCCCTATGATATGGAGGACATGCTGGTGAGCCTCGCGAGCAGAAATCGTGAAGAACTATGGCGCAGATATTATGCCCATAGCCGTTCGGATCTTCCGTGCCTTGTGGCCCAAATACGATACTCCCAAAGGTTCGAGGGCTTTCCTTGAAAAATTAATGGAGTGTGAGACTCAGCTACATCTCTATCAAGAATCTGCTGCGCGCGTCGGGGCTGATATGGCATTGAGCTTCGTACTCTCTTGGTATGAGACTCTGGATTTGAGGGTGCTTGACCTCATACGCACCGGATCACAATGGACTAATGATCCGGAGTGTATCGCTCGATGCAAGGCTTGCGCCTACAACCTCATCTAGTACGCCTTCTATCACAGCTAGAACGAAGGTCCGAGCTTCCTTGGCCTCGTCGATGATGCATATGTTTCGGATGGAGAAGACAACAAAGAATAAGAAGAAGCCTCTGAGCTCGGCGAGGATACTGAAGATCTAGAGGATGCGGGTGCTAACTCGGAAGATGAGGCAGAGACCAGTGCTCCGCCTACAAACGCCGAATTACCCCCTCCTTCGACCGATGATATGGCTCCTGTTGCTCCATGAGCTAAAAAACACTTTAACATTTATTAGATCCTTGGTATGCCGGGTGTAAATGTATCGAGTACAATGGTTATGTTTTGCTACTAAGTTTTTAATGTCGGATTAACTTGGGCGGAGTCCCCGAGTTTCCTTTTCTTGTTCCCCCAATTTTATGATTCGGCTCGCGTCTACCTTGATTCGGTTTTTGACTTACGATCCCGAAGTTCAAAAATTTGACTTAACAATACTTGAAACTTTGGGATTATCCCAAAATAATTCAACATAGAATAAGTAAGATAAATATAGGGTTAGTCTGAATAACAAATGTCGGCTCGATTACGTTCCTTTCCTTAGTCTTTTTTCATGTGCCTTGCAATTCTAAACTTGTTCCCTTTCTTGCCATGAAGCCAATTCTTGTTGGATAGCAGCAAGTCGAAGAGTTAGGTTTTTGGTGCCTACATACTACTAATCCGGCTAAGGTGTAAGTAATTTAAGCCAGCCGACATATAAAAAGTAAATACAAAAAAGACAATTATTAAGGCAGTCCCCGAGTTTCTGCTTGGGGTGCCGAGGTTTCATTAATAAACTCATTGCCGACATACATACCGACATATGAGAGACTCGGATACATACACTTATGCTAAGTGTAAAACGGACGAAGTAGAGCTACATTCCATGGATGCTTAGATTCGTCGTTGGACCTATCCGCCTTGTTCTTCTCATGTGGCTATGCATCAATGAGGTAATATGAATCATTGTGCAACGCTTTGCTTACAATGAATGGTCCTTCCCATGGAGGGGATAACTTATGCATGCCATCAGTACACTGTACCAACCGAAGTACGAGATCACCTTCCTAGAAGACTCGGGGGTTTACTTTCTAGCTATGGCAGCGTTGGAGATTTTGCTGATATATGGCGGATCTGGACAAGGCTAGTTCTCTCGCTTCTTCCAACATATCAACATCATTTTGCCGGGCTTCCCGCACTTCGGCTGCGAATCATGCTCTATGTCGGCTGGTAGTACAGCTTCTGCCCCATATACCAGAAAATATGGCGTATAACCTGTTGATCGATTCAGAGTTGGTCTTAAACTCCACAGTACCGCTGCTAGTTCTTCTATCTAGCACCCTGCTGATATTTGCAACGACTCAATGAGCCGGGGTTTTATCCTGGACAAAACTAGTCCGTTGGATCTTTCCACTTGCCCGTTCGATGCGGGGTGCGCTACTGATGCAATATCCAGCTGGATCTTCTTTTCTTGGCAGAACCTCGCAAATGCTCCTTCAGCAAAATTTGTGCTTTTATCAGTTATGATATAGTGGGGATAACCATATCTTAAGATTATATCTTTGAGGAATGTCACAGTGATACGTCCAAAACGTATCTACTTTCCCGAACACTTTTGTTATTGTTTCTCCTCTAAACTTGTGTGATTTGGATACAACTAACACGGACTAACGATGTTTTCAGCAGAATTACCTTGGTGTCTAGTTTTTGTGCAGAAATCAACTATCAGGAAAAATCCCGGAAAATATGCCAAAAATCCTATTTCACCAGAAGATTCACGGAGCTAGAAGACGAGACGGAGGAGGGCCACGAGGGGCCCACACCCCCTGGCCGCGCGGGCTAGCCTAGGCCGCGCCTGGGAGGGGTGTGGCCGCCTCGGGCACCCCCTCAGCCTCCCTCTTCCCCTATAAGATGCCTCTTGACCTAAAAACCCAGGGGGGTCGACGTTTTTCCAGATAGAGTTCTGCTGCGCCGCCACCACCAGAAACCACGATTCAGAACTAGAAACTCCGTTCTGGAACCCTACCGGGACGGGGAATTGGAGGAGATCATCGCCATCATCGTCACCATCGCTTCTCCATCAATCATCCATGATTCCCCAATCCATGAGTGAGTAATCCCGCTGTAGGCTATGGGGATGGTAGGGATTTGATGAGATCGTTCATGTAATGGCATCGGATTGTTAGGGCATGGTGCCTAGTATCTACTATTAGTGCTTTTTGACTTTGTTGCAACTTGTTATGCTTAATGCTTGTCACTAGGGACCGAGTGCCATGATTTCAGATCTAGACATGTTATTTATTCATGATGATAGTATTGTTTATGATCTTACCTGCAAGTTGTATACACATATTGTTGTCCGGAACCGAAGGCCCCGAAGTGACAATAATCGGGATAACCGGAGGGAATGGCTTTGATGTGAGGATCACATGTGTTCACGGAGTGTTAATCCTTTGCTCCTGTGCTCTATTAAAAGGAGCACCTTAATTGCCAGTAGTTCCCTGGAGGCCCCGCTGCAAACGGGCTGGTAGGACAAAAGATGTTGTGCAAGTTCTCATTACGAGCACGTATGACTATATATGCAACACATGCGTATGATTATTTAGTACTTGGATACTTTACCTTATTTATCAGCAAATGCCCTTTATCTTGATTGCTATGTGAATTGTCTTGTCCATGCAACGCCCGTCCATCCATCCCTATGCCTACCGTGCTTTAATCCTATTGTTTACTACTATTGTTACTACTGTCTTTACTTTCACTACTTCTTGTACTTTGCTATTACTACTACAAAACTGTTGCTACTGATAAACTGCTGCGAGCAAGATTGTTTCCAGGTGCAGCTGAATTGACAACTCAGTTGTTAAGGCTTATAACATTCTTTGGCTCCCCTTGTGTCGAATCATTAAATTGGGTTTTACTTTTCTCGAAGACTGTTGCGATCCCCTATACTTGTGGGTCATCAAGACTATTTTGTGGCACTGTTGCCGGGGAGCATAGCTCTATTTATCAAGTTCACTTGGAATCACTTTTGTTCACTTCCATCCATTCATTATGGGCAAGTCTCGTGATGGAAAGGTTCCTATATTACCATCCACTACAAGGAGAGGTACGGTTCTGAACACCTCTGTTGCTCTTGATTCACCATCCATGATGAGTAAGCTCCTTACACCACCACCACATACACATGCTACACATACTGCTATATTGCTGAATCTGGAACTTATGATACTTATGATGCTGCTTCTACTATGCTTGATAAGAGTGATTCATTAGGTCCTTTCCTAGATGCTACAATTGCTAGAACTATAGCCGGAAAGATTGAAACTCCTAATGAAGATACTATTACACATGTCAGTTCACCTGAGTCTATAGAGAGCTATGATATTGAAGACGGATATATAGAAATGAATGATGAATTTATTAAAGAATGTCAAAATACGCATGGTAAAAGTGCTATTAAGAGTCTCCTTGAGAGGTGTACTATAAAACCCAAACTATCTCCTAATGACAAGTTTGCTACATCTCCCATAAATATTAAAGATAAGTATTATGATTTCTCTCTTGATTTATCTTACATAACCATTGTTGAGAAAGAACCTTTTTGTGGGACTAAGAATGAAAGTGATGTAGCACATATGACTGAGCTTTCTACCACGAGTGGCCTATTTTCCGATGATATTAAGATGCGCACCTACTTTGTTGCTAAATTTTTCCCTTTTTCACTGAAAGGAGAAGCTAAGGCTTGGTTTAATAATTTACCTCCTGGATCTATTAATAGCCCTGATTGCTTGATTAGTACTTTCCTTCAGAAATATTTCCCTCCTAGTGCTAGACATGCCATTTTGCAGGAACTTTTTGATTTTAAACAGGGAGAAAAGGAGATATTGCCTAAATCATGGGCAAGGTTTTGCGCTTTGATTCATCCACAGGATGGATGTCCATTACCTAAGAATGAGCTTCTTGATATATATTATAATGGACTAACTGAAGAATCTAGCACATACCTAGATAGTTGTGCTGATTGTGTTTTCAGGAATACAACTCCCAAAGAAGTTGATGAATTAATGGCTAAAATAAGCAAGAATTATGATGACTGGACTCCACCCGAGACAACTACACCTGAGTTAATTGTGCCTGAGCCAGCACCAACACCAAAGAAGAGAGGAGTTATTGAACTAAATGATGAAGTGATGAAGGAAGCTAAGAAATGTCTTAAGGAGAAGGATATTAAAGCTGAAGAAGTGAAGAATCTACCTCCTATAGAAGAATTATGTAAGCCAATCTCACACTCAACCATGATTGAGGTACACTCTCTCCAACATTTTGATGAAGGTGATATTCCTTATTCTAAACCTCCTGGTCAATGCTTAGAGGAATTTGATGTTTTTATTGTTCAGCAAGATAATTTTAATAAAAGGGTGCAAAATCATTTAATGGAAAACTCTAGAGCTATTATTGAGTTGAAGGATATTGTGGAAAGAACCTCTAATGATGTTAATATGCTTGTTAAACATTTCCAAATGGTTCAAACTCAAATTGATCAGCTTATTAAAGTACAAAAGATTTGTTAGTAAATGTTGCTAAAGAAAAACATGTTTATGAAATTAGAACTAGAAGTGGTGCTGCCACCCAGGATCCTCTATATCCTGAGGGGCATCCTACAAGAATTCAGCAGGATTCTCAACAAATTGAAAATAGTGGTACTTCTCTTAAGAAAAGAAAAAAGAAACATAAAACTATTGTAGAGTCTTCTGAACCTGCTAAGGATCCTAATAGTACATATGTCTCTAATGCTAAAACTGAAAGTGGTAATGAGGAAAAAGATGTTCCAAATAAACAAAAAGTTGAAGAAGAACCTAAAAAGCACAGCAAGAATACTAAATACACTAAAGAAGATTTTGTTGCTAAGAAACATGGTGGTGAAAGAGAGCCTTGGGTCTAAAAACCTATGCATTTCCCTGATAAGAAACACAAGTCAAAGGAACATGAACACTATAACAAGGTTTGTGAGTGGATGAAACCTTTATTTTTGCAAATCCCTTTAACTAATGCTATTAAACTGCCTCCTTATTCAAAGTATATAAATGGCATTGTCTCTAATAAAAGGAAGATCCCTAATGAGGAAATTTCTACTTTGCTTGCTAATTATTCCTTTAATGGTAAAGTTCTAAAGAAACTTGGAGACCCAGGGATTCCAACTATTCCATGCTCTATTAAAAATAGCTATGTTAGAACTGCTTTGTGTGATTTGGGAGCAGGAGTTAGTGTTATGCTTTTTTCTCTCTATAAGAGACTTCAATTAGAAAAATTAATACCAACTGATATATCTTTACAAATGGCTGATAAATCTACTACTATTCATGTTGGTATATGTGAGGATGTACCTGTTCAAATGGCTCATAATTGCTTAATATTAACTGACTTTGTTGTGCTTGAAATGCCTGAAGATGACAATATGTCTATTATTCTTGGGAGACCTTTTCTTAATACTGCAGGTGATATTATTAATTGCAATCAAGGAAAGGTAACTTTTAATGTTAATGACAAAGAGCATACTGTCTATTTCCCTAAGAAGATTGATAGGAATTATGGCTTAAATTCAATTGAATATTGAGGGCATTCAAGTTGGAGAAATACATTGTCCCATACCACGAGAAAAATATGAAACTATTATGATTGGGACCATTGCTATCAAGGTTGAGGTAACATAATCATTTAGTGAAAAACAAAGTTTTGTTTCATATAAAATTGTTTTGGTAACAAGACCTGGTCAACCTTGTTAACAAAGGGATTTTAATGAACAAAACAATGTTTTCACCTTGATTATCTTTGCTTACTTTTACTTTATCCATTTTGTTTTATTTGCCTTCACTTAGTTTACTTTTGTATTGCTAGTTGCTTGCATATTAGAGTGTCTTAGAACTTATGGAGTTTTAGTTTTTTTTTTGTTTTTGCATCATCCTAAAATCATCTTTCTATCAGAAATTCATTCATCAATACCTGAAAATTGCTCAAAAATAAAGTGTCTCGAAAAATTCCAGAAAATTCATATTAAATTTTTACGTGAAAAAAGGGCAGAGTAGTACCTGGAGTGACCCAGGGGGGCCCACCAGGCAGGCACACCACCTGGTGGCGTGGCCACGCCAGGGGCACGCCTGGCCATGGTGTGGGCCACCCTTGGCCCTCCACTTACTCTCTCACTTGTCACTTCTTTCTCTCTCCCGACAAAACACCAATTCATTGCTCAAACTCGCGTTCCTACTGTTCTTGCTCGTGATTTTAGATCTCCTTGCTCAACCCATCTTTACTGCTGAGATTTGGAGCATTTGTTCTCTGGTATGTGACTCCTCCGCTTGTCCAAGTAGATTTGTGATTAGTGGTTTATATTTTGAGTATTTTGCTTCTGTAGGTGACAGGTTATGTGAGCTTGTAAGCTTGTTCAATGCTTATAAAAAAATTTGATGCATGTTTAGGCCTCTTATAAGTCCCTATAAGTAGTTCCTTTCATTATGTATTCACTTTGCAATCACTTGTATGATGGATGTTTAAATTTCAGAATATCAAAGATGAACAACCACACTTTTAGAGAAGTATTTGAGAGAGACACACCCAGGAGGGCAAGGCCTTCAAGATCACCTCTCAATTTAGGCCATCATATAATGAAGATCTTATTGCACCACGCTTTGGCAATGCAGGAGATGAGGGAGATGCTCACCCATCTACCTTCCATTGTTTTACCTTTTTGCAAGCTACAGGGATCCTCGATGATTTCTTACTCCTTGTTCAGAGGGTTGGTTTAACCTCTTACATGCAGGATGAGAGTGAGAAATATTGTGTGCTCACCAAAACTTTCGTTGAGAGTTTCGTTTTCACTAACACCCCTTACCAGTCAACTGTTTCGTTCAAAATTTATAGTCTGCCTATTACCATGCCATTGGAAAGATTTTGCAGCATTATAGGCATAGGCATGACTGGGACAATGAAGAAGATCCAAGCCCGACCCGCTGATTTACTGGAGCTCTACCGAAGTGTGACAAATGACGATGACCCCGCAGCTCAGCGTGGGAAGATAAGGAACATTCAACTCCCAGCTCTTAGATATTTTGCTTATTATCTTGCCACTAGCATTCTTGGTAGGGAGAACACTAGTAATATTTCTAATTATCATTTAGCTTTTCTTGCTGCTGCACTTAATAATGATACCAAGTATAATCTTGGTTCCCTCATTGCCCGTCGCTTAGCTACTAGAGGACCCATTTATGAGGGTATTATTGCCTCACACATGGTTGTTGCTTTGGAACTCTCTGTTGATCCTAATGATATTGTATTGACACCACAAAGGCTTGATTTTGCTGCTATGAAAACGCATCACGTTTTCACTACTTACTCTAGTACGGAGAGTTTAGTTTACAGGATATTGTTTACTGACAGAGTCGAGAGGGAAATTCCTTTGCCACAAACCACTTTGTTCAGTATTTACAGGATTCCATGGTTGCGTTCCAAGGAGGAGGTGGACGAGCAGCTCCCATTGCTTGGTTTCCACAGGCAGCACCAGGGGGATGTGCCCTCTTACGACTACTCTGCGCACTACGCTGGGGCGTCCTCAAGTTCGTATCAGGACAAGGGCACTTCTTCGCCTTATTACGAAGGCGCTCCATCTTGGCCAGCTTGGGATTGATACCCACTTAGGCAAAAAGCCTAAGCTTGGGGGAGGTATACCGACATCACACTCATCTACTTATCATTTTCAGTCGGTACTTTGTATATCCATGTTTCGTTTTCTTTTTAGTCTTCGTTCTTGCTTTATTTCTACTTTTCAAAACACAAAAAGACCAAAAATATTTTTGTTATTTCTCTTTGTTTGCTTCTTTATCTCTTAGCTTTGGTTTGCTTCTTCCTTTTAGCTTTGGTTTGATTATTCGAAAAACCCAAAAATATTTCGCTTTGCTTGTTCTTCCTTCTTGGTTCTTGCCTTTAAAAATCGAAAACCCAAAATTATTTGTTGTTCTTCTTTGGTCTTGTGAAGTTCGTTGCAGGGTTTAGCAGTCCTCAGTGGAGTTTGGTTTCATGCTATTATTCAAGCCACACAAGTGAAGGGCAATAATGAAGATTAATGACAACTTGAGGTGTGGTAAGAGGCTGGTAACAGACTCTATTTGTTTTCATTTTTGTACATATACTCATCATTGTGGGCATGCTTAGTCTGTTCATGTAAGGTGTATGTCATTTATGGATGCTTACTAGTTCTTGCTTTCTTATGATTAGCTCCATCTTGCTAATGGTTTGTAGCATGTCATATGAACGTTTGCTTGCATTGTTCTATTCATAACTTGGTATGACATTGTGGTATCCTCCTCTGACTGTTTTGTTTGAATCGACTTGGCACATGCTCATGCATGCATATGACTTTAACAATAATCAGTTAAGCCTCGATGAATTATTTTGCCTCAGGGTCCTTGAATCACTTTCATGCCATAATTAGTCCTGTTTTGTTGCAAGCATGATTATGACAGTTTTTGCTCTCTCCTTTGTCGCTCCCTTTCTATTGCTAGCCTTCACTTGCACTGAGTATAAGCTCTACTCGTGTTTCCAACTCCCCAAAATCAATATTGCCAAAAGTGTCCACCATACCTACCTATTAGCATCATTTGCTATTCCGTGCATATTCAGTATGCCTTGTTTTCTTCCGAATAAAATGTTTGCTTGTTATGAGAAAGTTAGTTAGTAAAGCTCTCACGAACTTGATGGCACACTTTACTTTTCTTGCACTTAATAAACTTGAAACATTGTGCCTATCTATGTTGCGTATATGCTTGTGCTTTATAAGTTGTGAATTAGCAGAACCATGCTACCATGGGGCACGCTTTCAACATTGCACTTTATTTAGTTGATATCATGTTATTTTGCTTATGGATCTCGGCGGTGTGAAATAAAAGGGGAGATTGTAAGCTCATGGAGTTTGTATATGTGTTAGAGAAACGCCTGGGCCGCTAGCCCAAGCCATGCCTAATCATGGTGGAAACTTGCAGCATAACCATAATGAGCATTATATGAAGCATCCTCAATAAAAACCTATGCAAATAGCAAATAAAAAGATCACTGAGATGTTGATTGTCTGTTGCCTTGTCATTTTGATATGAGATAGCTCTTGTGTCATGGGGCAAGGGGTACCCCGTTGGCGGTTCTCTATGATACACATGTACTTACAATGACAAGAACTTACTCGTGACTAAAGTTGAGTAGCATGAGGTTCGGTCTTCGTAAGTAAGGGGCATGAGATTTCAACTTATAACTTGTCAAGCATATCCTCATATTTGTTCACTTTAAACTTAATCACCTAAAAGATGCTTATGATAGGGGCAATGAGAGCTCAAAGCTAATGAGTACCATACTTTGAGCATTTGGAAGCCTTTCAAACTTTTAAATCTTGTTCTTTCACTTTTATGTTGAGTCACCACTTATTCTATGAGCACTTTCTTGAGAGCATAGTTGTCATTCTTAGTGTAATATGCTTGTTTCAAAACTTGGTTAATTGTGTCATGACTTTGATGCTTGTATCTTTGATATCTTTACTTCTAGTCTTCACTTGAACTTCAGACGTGCCTTGGCATTTATGTTTGCTCTATAATCAAAGGCAAGCGAGATACCACTCTATCATACCTTTTTATGAGCATTACAATGTTACTTATGTTTATGTTTCATGCTACTTATTATTTTTGAATTGGAATCTCTTCATAAGCTTGCAATGACTATTGGGTAGCCTTATTTGCATACTCCTTATTATGAATTGTCTAAGTACTTGATCATATGCTGAGAATATATACATCTTATGAAGCAAATGTGTTCGTGAAAGTTTCTTTTATCGCACTTAGTTTTCAACTGAATTGCTTGAGGACAAGCAATAAGCTAAGCCTGGGGGGAGTTGATACGTCCAAAACGTATCTACTTTCTCGAACACTTTTGCTATTGTTTCTCCTCTAAACTTGTGTAATTTGGATACAACTAATACGGACTGACGCTGTTTTCAACAGAATTACCTTGGTGTCTAGTTTTTGTGCAGAAATCAACTATCAGGAAAAATCCCGGAAAATATGCCAAAAATCCTATTTCACCAGAAGATTCAGGGATCCAGAAGATGAGACGGAGGAGGGCCACGAGGGTCCCACACCCCCTGGACGCGTGGGCCCGCCCAGGCCACGCTTGGGATGGGTGTGGCCACCTCGGGCACCCCCTCGGCCTCCCTCTTCCCCTATAAGATGCCTCTTGACCTAAAAACCCAGGGGGGTTTGAAGTTTTTCTAGATAGAGTTCTGCTGCACCGCCACCACTAGAAACCGCGATTCCGAACCAGAAACTCCGTTGTGGCACCCTGCCAGGATGGGGAATTGGAGATCATCGCCATCATCGTCACCATCGCTTCTCCATCAATCATCCATGATTCCCCCATCCATGAGTGAGTAATCCTCCGCTGTAGGCTATGGGGATGGTAGGGATTGGATGAGATCGTTCATGTAATGGCATCAGATTGTTAGGGCATGGTGCCTAGTATCTATTATTAGTGCTTTTTGACTTTTTTGAAACTTGTTATGCTTAATGCTTGTCACTAGGGCCCGAGTGCCATGATTTCAGATCTGAACATGTTATTGATTCATGATGATAATATTGTTTATGATCTTACCTGCAAGTTGTATACACATATTGTTGTCCAGAACCGAAGGCCCCAAAGTAACAATAATCGGGAAAACCGGAGGGAATGGCTTTGATGTGAGGATCACATGTGTTCACGGAGTGTTAATGCTTTGCTCCGGTGCTCTATTAAAATGAGCACCTTAATTTCCAGTAGTTCCCTTGAGGCCCCGCTGCAAACGGGCTAGCAGGACAAAAGATGTTGTGCAAGTTCTCATTACGAGCACGTATGACTATATATGGAACACATGCCTATGATTATTTAGTACATGGATGCTTTACCTTATTTATCTGCAAATGCCCTTTATCTTGATTGCTATGTGAATTGTCTTGTCCATGTAACGCCCGTCCATCCATCCCTATGCCTACCGCGCTTTAATCCTACTGTTTACTGCTATTGTTACTATTGTCTTTACTTTCACTACTGCTTTTACTTTGCTATTACTACTACACAACTGTTGCTGCTGATAAACTGCTGCGAGCAAGATTGTTTCCAGGTGCAGCTGAATTGACAACTCAGTTGTTAAGGATTATAAATATTCTTTGTCTCCCTTGTGTCGAATCAATAAATTGGGTTTTACTTCCCTCGAAGACTGTTGCGATCCCCTATACTTGTGGGTCATCACACAGCTATTGCCCCATCACATTTCCCGATTAGATTTACCTCAACCCACTTGGTAAACTTGTCTACCATAACCAAGATATGGGTCATGTTTCCTTTTGCTGGCTTAAATGGCCCGACCATATCCAAACACCATACCGCAAATGGCCAAGTGATAGGTATAGTTTTTAGTTTCGACATAGGCATATGTGTCTTGATGGCGTACCTCGGACAACCATTGCATTTTCTTACAAGATCTTAGGCTTGCTCCAAGGCACTTGGCCAGTAAAATCCAGGCCAGAAAGATTTTGCCACTAATGCTCTGTATGATGCATGATGCCCACATTCCCCCTGATGGATATCTCGGAGGATGTCAAGCCCTTCTTTCGGGTCAACACATCATTGCAGAACACTTGTGACACTTCTCTTGTATAGTTCAACATTGATAATAGTGTATGCCTTTGCTCTTCTTTGGATTTGCCTCGAAAGTATCTCATTATTCGGCAAAGTTCCTTCTTTCAAGAACTCAAATATTGGCTTTGCCCATGCAGGTATAACTCAAACAAGAAAGATATCCTTGTTAATTTCCATCGCTTCCACCGACATAACTCTAGCCGGATCCAGCTAAATAGTCCATGGGTTCTACGTGGCAGTCCCCGGGTTCGGTAATGTGCTGCCCCCATCTATATCCATAGGGATAGACTTTGATCTAGAGTGAGCCGAGACATAGATTGAGTCGGATTCCGGTGAAGGTGTGATAGATGGTTTTCTCAAGTGCTCCAAAGCAACACCTGGCGGGATTGGCTGCCGAGATGACCCCAATTTAGATAATACGTCGGCCACCTCATTTTCAAGCCGGGGTACATGGTGGAACTCACATCCTTCAAAGAACCCACTTATCTTTTGGACATGGAATCTGTAAAGGGCCATGTTTGCATCCACAGCATCCCAATTGCCTGATACTTGCTGCACCACCATATCCTAATCTCCAAAGCATTGTATCCGACGTATTCCCACTTCCTTTGCTACCTTAAGTCCCTGTAAAAGCGCTTCATACTCGGCAACATTATTTGATGTGCTAAAATGGATCTGGAGGACATATTTCAGATGATCTTTCTTGGGCGAGGTAAGTACTACCCCGGCCCCCAGTCCTTCCTTTAGCTTTGACCCATCAAAGTGCATCCTCCAATAGTTTGAGTCCATCAAAGGTGGTTCGTATTGCATCTCAGCCCAATCCACGAAGAAATCCGCCACTGCTTGAAATTTAATTGCATCTCTCCTATCAAACTGTGGTGCGTATGGGGCTAAATCAATTTCCCATTTTGCAATTCAGCCACTGGCATATTTGTTGCTCATTATCTTGGATATATGCGCTTTGCATATCACTTTGATGGGGTGTTCCTCAAAGTAATGCTTTAGCTTCTTGGCCGCCATATATACGACATATGCCATCTTCTAATAGTGAGGGAAATTCTGCTTCGAAGCTGACAACACCTCGCTTAGATAGCATACCGACCTCTGCATCGACTTACCCTCCTCATCACGCTCCACTACTATCACCGCGCTTACAACTCGGTTGGTCGCTGCTATATAGAGCAACATCGGCTCTTTAGATGGTGGCGAGGCTAAGACTGGTGCAGAAGATAACATATTTTTTAATTCATGAAATGCGCTATCAGCTTGCGGTGTCCATGTAAATTTATCTGCCTTTTCATTAACTAATAAAGGGGAAATGCCTTCTCTCCTAGCCGACTTACAAACCGACCTAACTATGCCGGGCAACCTGTGAACTTCTGCACATCGTTAAGACACTTTGGCAGTTCCATTCTTTCTATAGCTCGGATTTTTGTGGGGTTAGCTTTGATACCTTGGTTGGACACGAGAAAACCGAGTAACCTCCTAGACGGAACACCAAAGGTACATTTCTCCGGGTTAAGCTTCACGGAACCTCCTTAGGTTCGCAAATGTCTGTCGGACATCATCAAGGAGCGTTTTGCTTTCCTTACTTTTTATCACAACATCATCCACATAAACTTGCACATTTCAACCAATTTGGTCATGTAGACATTTTTGCATGCATCGTTGATACGTTGCTCCTGCATTACATAAACCAAACGGCATAGTGCGATAGCAATAAGCCCCATACAGGGTGATAAACACAGTCTTTATTTGATCATCTGGGTTCAAAGGTATGCGGTGAAAGCCAGAATAAGCATCTATGAACGATAACAACTCACACCTAGCAGTTGAATCTATGACCCGGTTTATCCTCGGTAGTGGAAATGGATCTTTTGGACATGCCTTATTCAGGTTCGTATAGTCGATACACATATGCCACACCATAGCCACATTCGGCTCAACTTTCTTTTTCTCCATGAGCACCGGATTAGAGAGCCAATCCGGGTAAAGTACTTCCATGATAAATCCATTTGCAAGGAGCCGAGCTATGTCATCTCCAATGACTTTTCTCCTGTCTTCGGTGAAGCGGCGGAGAGGTTGCTTCACTGGCTTTGCTCCGGGTCGCACATTCAAAGAGTGCTCAGCCAACTCCCTCGACACACCTTGTAGGTCCTGTGTAGACCAAGCAAAGATATACTGATTCTCACGGAGGAAGTTGACGAGCTCTCTTTCCTATTTGTCACTTAACCCGACACCAATAGTTACGGTGCGCTCTGGGAACTGGTCATCAACAGGCACCCTCTTTCTATCTTTTGTCGCTTGAAATGAAACACTCCCATGCAGGTTAGTCAGAGCCGGCATATGCTGATACGTGGATTGAGCCAACACAGCCACCTCCTGAATTTTCCTCTTTTCTTGAGCAATCACAAGTGACTCGGCCAGGTTAGATTTGGCTAAGGCACACTCAATGGAATGCCTGAAGTCCCTAGCTATGGTGATCACTCCCCTTGGCCCTGACAATTTCATCTTCAAGTAACTGATGTGAGTACTTGCCATAAACTTCTTCAAAGTTGGCATGCCGAGTAGCGCATGATACGTGCTTTCCAAGTTCACAACCTCAAACTCCAAGTTCTCAGTTTGGAAGTTGTCCCTTGTGCCGAATAACACATCAACTCAGACCTTACCAATGGGCTCACATGAGATACCCAGCACAATGCCATGGAAAGTGGTCCTTGTTGCTTGTAGCATATTTTTCGATATTCCCAACTTGTGCATGGTATCCTTGTACATGATGTTAATGCTACTACCGTTGTCTATTAGCATATTGGAAAACCTAACATTGATATTTGGCCCAATGAACGTCGGATCTAACACCAGCGCATATGTTCCAGGACTCAGCATGAGCCTAGGGTGATCCTTGATGCTCTAGGTAATTTCTTGTTCCGCCCAAGGCATATACCTTGTCACAGCTGGCATTACCGCATTCACCTCCATATGTCGGTGCTGCAAGCTCTTTCTATCAGTTTCCTCCATGGTGAACACGCAGTAACTTTGGTGATGTTCTCTATACTCATTTCTGCCGTCATGGCCATGATATCCTTGGTCTTGCTGCTGTTGATTATTCACTTGATGAAACTACATCCCTTCTCGCATGGTTCTCATACCTTGGTGGAGGTGGAGGCAACATTAATTGCTGTCCATTCCCCCTAGTGAGATGTTGCTACCAAGGTGCATCGTTCCGTGGTGCTTCGTGTCAAGGTGCATGAGCATTCCCCGAGCCACTCTGCTCTAGCTTCCTCATCCACTCACATTGCCGGGTTGTATGGTTGGCCGGGTTATTCGGACTTGTTGTGTGGAATTTGCACGACTGATCCACATAGACTAAAATGTGTATCTCGGCCTATCCTTTCTTTCTTGCCACTGTTTGTTCTGCTCCGGCATCCATGGTTTCTTGCCTTCACCCTTTTGTTGCCATTGTTGCCCTCCGGTTTTCTAACGCTGGTTGGTGTTGGCATTGGGCTGACCCTTATCCACAGCTGCCATTTGCTGCGAGCTATTAATGTAATCCGATCGATCGTCTCTTCTCTTACCCTGGAAGTCATTGCGCCACGATAATCCGGCACCCTCTCGAGGGTAATATTCATCATTGGACTCACTGGACATCATCCGAGGCTGGGTTGGATCACCCAAGGCGTAAAATCAGCAATCCGAATCATCTTGACCAACGTGGTTGGCATATCTCTGTGCAATCTTTGCGACAACATACTTGCATATCTGCGCCCTTGGGCGAACCACACAATAGCTTATGATTCAATTACCCCTTAATAGGAATTTCTCACATTGCACCAGCGAGTCAAGAACTCCCGGTCCGTCTCATTCGGTCTTTGCTTACATAATGCCAGAGTTTGCGGCCTATTCGGCCTCTTGTATGTGCTCGAGAAATTGCTGATGAACAGCTCCTCAAAGTCCAACCAATAGTTAATGCTTCATGGCGGCAAATTGTTCAACCAGACTCTTGCTGGTCCTTCCAACATCTAGGGTACATATCTCACAACCCATCTCAAGTTACCCGTGGCAATGTTCACCACGGTTGCATAATCAATGAGCCAATCATCCGGCTTAGTGCTACCGTCATACATCTTTGTTCCTTAGGCCAATTGAAAGTTCAGCACTAGTGGCTCCCTCATGATCCGTGGTCCGAAATAGGGTGGACCCGGAGGACCTTGCACCTCAATCATCTCCGACCTATATATTTGGTCCAACTTCAGCCTTGCATCATCCGGCTGCAAGTTCGTGCTTCCCCATCTTGATCCAATCATATGATGCTCCGGCCTAGGAAATCCGGCGTCAGCCATCGCCGAATAACCATCATTGTATCTATCTTGACCTGGACGAGCATTTTGCTGCTGCATCGCTGGGCCAGCACTTCTCTCCTGTCGAGGTGCATATTGCTGCTGCTATTGCCGAGGTACATTTGTCCTGCTCCTGCCGGATTATGCTGTCCAGCATTGCCATTGGTAGCGTTTCCTCGACCGACATTGCCTTGGTCACGGTTACCTCGGCTGGCATTGTGACGATCCTCATCAATTTGGACTATTTTTCCTTTCCCTGCCCTTACCGGGTCATACGGGACCATCTGTTTGTCTTTGCTCCCCGAGGTTACCACTTCCTCTCTTCTAGGACCATCATGAGGTGATGATGCAGCACCGACGGACTTTGTCGGGTTATTTCTTGCCGAATGAACTACATGCGATGCTCCGAGTTGCATCGGGTTTTCCTTATTCATTTCCTCATTCTGCTGACATGCTACCCTTAGCAAATGGTTAACTCTCTCCTATTGTCTTTCTCTGGCTTCTCCGGTCAAACCGTCTAACTCGAATGTGGTTGCATTGGTAGCCCTAAGGTTTTTTGCTGGGGTGCTATACCTCTCCAGCCCTGCTGTCACTATAGTAGTTGTCTGCCTCGGCTTAGGCACATACTCCTTATCTATCTCAGTGATCAGGTTCCTACCTTGGACTTTCACCGCATCTATACAGTTTGCCTTTGCATACCCCCGTAGAGTGATGTTTAGTGACTGCTGTAACTCAACTACCTTTTTCGCCCTAGCTAACATTTTCTGCCTAGTCTCTTCTATCTCGGACTGTGCCTGAGCCGGATCTTCCACTAGAACTATAGGTGTTTCTAAGCTATCTATTGCGTGATGAAGTACATTCTCTAGCCTCTCTAGTGGAGTGAATCTGGATCTTGTCTACTTTGGTGTAGCCTCCGGCTCTAGCGTCGGGTCCTTGCTTGCTCCTGTGCCAGGTGTCGTCATCATGACCTCAGTGTAGCTAGCGGGGCGAGTGATACGCGAGCCGTGAGAAGCGCTAAGGGGTGGTTTGCCTCCCTCGACGACGTGCTACGAGTGAACGCAGGACTCGTCGACGCTGACGTAGGTCTGTCCGGACTTAGGGCGTAAGCCTCCCTAAGCCCCTCTGCGGCGCAACGTCATCCGACACTGGTGGCGTCAGCCGACATTGGCTACATCACCCTTGTTTGCCATGCCCTGCTGGTCCTCTCCTCTGTCCGTTTACTCATGCTACAGTGGACAGAGACCACCTTTTGACCATCGAGATTCCTTCCTTCTCTTGTAAGCCAAGTAATAACCCGGCTAGCGCCTGGCTAACTCGGCCACTTGGGTACCCGCAAAAAAAGTAGATCGAACATAGACGACATATGTTTTATGCCGGCCGGTCTAGCGTTAGGCGAACATCCACCGGGCCGGGTCATTCCGTAAGTCGGCATGCCTTGAGGTGACTCGGCCAGCATACACTTTGACCTTGCCGTACCTCGTCTAACTCGGCATTTATACCCCGACGTGACCCTACCTGGGGTATCCCCCAATAGCTCCCGCCCTAATCATAATTCTGAACATGTTATCAATCTCATGTAACCAATTGCCAAATATGTTGGCAACACTACATAGAGGATATAGTCCAGAAACTATTTGGAGCCTGGCCGTATAGAACAAGCAGATTTGCATTGGAAGAATAAATATTTAATTGTCTTATCATAATGAAAAAACACATTTCCTACTTCCATGTATTTTGACAAGGTTGTCCTTTATAAGAATAACTCCTCGATGAGAATACCATGTGAATATTTTAGACTTTAGAGATATCTTTCAGATTTTTTAAATTATCAACTAGCACATCAGGCTGGACCAATGCTCTATACGTAGAATCTATAGAGAATTTACCACTCTCATGTTGATTACACTGAAACTCATCCGCTCCATGTGACAATCACACGGTGGCTAAACATTGGAACATAGCATTCCACGATGCAAGTCTAAGACCAATTAAATCTCTTCTAAATGTCACATTTTTGTGGAAAATATTTCGAAAATGTGACAACTGTATCACCATTGTGATGAACAATCTTGTATAGAGATAGATATTATTCCTACATTGTAGCATTTCCAAGCCACTTGTCCTCCCAAAAACGGATTTTCGAGCCACCATTAATAAAAAAATATGCAAAGTGGAAGAAATATTTCTTCGCAGCCATTAGACCATCCCAAAAGTGTGAGTCCCTGGGGTTCCAGAGCACTTGGAATAATTCTTTTGAGCCAACAAACTTTCTTTTTAGGAGGGTTTGCCATACATCATCTTCTACAAGTAGATTGAAAGTTCATTTGCCAAGTAGAGCGATAATTTTGACCTCTCAAGGTCATGAATCATGGATTCGTTACATGGAAAGCAAAAAAATCCTATGAGATTGCGGAATAAAACACACGATTAGATCTACAGGATGCTAGTAGCAAGGTGGATCAATCTACTTACCCTTGTAGACACACGAGCGTTTACGATCTGATGATCGGTGTTGATGTAGTTGTTCACGCAGCAGATCAGTCTGATGGAGCAGGCACAAACAACACCTCCAAGGTATCCACACATTCAGCTTGATGGCGTCTCCTCCTTGATCCAGCAAGAGAGAGAGAAGAGATTGGTGAGATCCCGACAACACGACGGTGTAGCGGTGGATATGGTGGACGAAAGTAGTAGCACTTCATTTAGCGTCTGTGGAGGAGGAAGAGTACTGGAGGAGAGGGAGGCCGCACCTGGGATCTGATGGGGCTGCGCCTCCACCCCTCCCCCTCTTATATAGGCGTGGTAGGGGGGACGTCCAGCCTTATACCTCCTCCAAGAGAGGGGTGGCGGCCAAGATAGGAAATCCCTCTCCTTTGCCAAGGTTTGGCTTGGCAGCCAGGGTTTTAGGGAGGGGAAGGCGCATGGGCCTCTGGGTTGTGGCTCCCTAGCCCATGTAGCCCTCCGGAGAGGTGGACCACCATCCCGAACCTTCTATATCCTTATAGAACCTCCCAGAATACGGTGACCCAGCATACCACTACATGTTGCAGTACGCAAGTTGTTGACATAACACTCATGGAACACCGTTCCATAAATATTACATCGTTCGGAGTGGAACATTGCGGGTCCAAATATTATGAACTTATTATTACAAGCCAAAAGTGTACACCGACCTCGAGATCTTCATGGGTCCATATAGGATATCCTGATGACTCCAAGCTTACATAATAAAAGTGACTAACAACGGATATAACAAACTAAACATCATATGAGCTCAACAACTTATTTAGTAGTGTTCTAGGATGCTTAGCTCAACTGTAGTACTCAAATCTAACTATTGTTTTGGCCCATCCTCATTAACTCTGTAGGCAATGGTGTAGTCGACCCCCTCTACACCCTTGGACAAGTCTGGCTCTTCATAGTAGATCTCCACCCATCCTTTAGTTGCATACATGTTCGCCTCCTCTTGGTCCTCGGAGTCTAGCAAAGGTTAATAAGATATGGTTGAGTACGAGCGTACACAACAAGGTCATTATAAAGGATTTTCCGATGCACTGTCTACATCCATGGACCATAAGTCATAGACTATGCATGTTTTCGTAAATATTTCTTCAAAATATTGCTTTTATTTTTAAAAACTATGCACGTTAGCCTTCACAAGTTAACTAGAACTTCATGGAGTTTCTTTCCTGCCACATTTGTATCTCCTCCCCGGAACAGGGAGTAACATGTCATAGTTTGTACACTCTGTAGAGGTGTGTTGCTTTACCCATAAGAGATCATAGCTTTGTTGCACAACCGGGCATCTTATTCCCCTCCACACTTCCATGGTGTGAGGCCCAGTCTAAGACCCAAGCCTATCACTACCTTTCTCTGCAACTCCGCATGCCCACCATTTTGTATGACATACCTATGATAAAACTTGTTCCAAATTATGAACCTGACGCATACAGTCCATCATAGACACCGTATGTCGTGGGACGTTGAGGGATCCCGCAGATGTGCTTCCAATACCCATAAAAATTACATCCACGACCCAGTAAGTCCGATGAATGCGAAAGGAAGAAGGTCTGACTGACTTCTACATCCTAATCCAGATCTTACGGTTACCATGTAATATATGACACAAGAATCACTGGTGACATTATTTATTAATCCTAAATGATACTTTCCCATGCAAAATGTAACCTCCACCAACCACATATATCATACCTGGTTCCATTTTCCTGCCATACTAGGTTACCACCACTCGGGATGATAACCAATAATCATATTATTATGAAAATAGAATTTTTTGCCACCTTTTTTTTGAAATGCAGGTGATATAAATACTAGATTACAAATACTTGATATAAAATAACCAAAGGACATGAGAAACCATGAACTTGCCTGGTGATTGCGAGATAATGCAGTTTGATGCTTCTGCTCGACCATGGACCTCGTTTTTTTGGAAAATACCACTAACAAGGGGTAACCTTGGCAATTACCATGGTTATGGACTTAGGGTTTCGTGGAAAAGAGAACGCTGGGGATTTCGTCGACTGATCAGACAAACAAGGGAGTTGAAGTCGTCTGATTGCTTATGGTCAAATCAATTTTAGATTGCTCAAGGATATTTTCGGTACCTCTCCGTTGGCTCCTCCTAGCCTATATATAATGGGATTTCTATTTTCGTGTCCCTGGTTCGTTAGTTGTACTCAGTTTTCCCAGCCGCTCAAATTTTCCTCACTTTTCCCCTCCCTCTATTCTAAAACCCTCACAGGTGCTCGGACGAAGGGATGCCGTCAGGTCAAAGGCTTGACCGTTACATGCTGACCGGTGGACCGTGTTGGGGCGGGTCATGCGTTGAGCGTTACGTTATGTGGCCTCGACCATTACATGCTGATGGGTGGGGCCGTGTTGGGACGGGTCTTGCATACGTGGTGAAGGGTGGGGCCACGTTGGGACGGATCTTGCATACGTGGTGCAGGGTGGGGCCGCATGGAGACATGTCGGACCGGCCATTCTCGCTCACCCAAAGCATCCGCTTCCTCCAAGCCTAGAACATCTCCCACACCGGCCCTCTGCTCCCCCTTCGTCGTGCCCTCCTACCTTATGTCATCCTCGGCCACCGAGCCACCCCCTCTCCCTAGCCGCGGAGCCCACTCTACCTTCGGCTCTGCTACAGCCCCCGCTAGATCTACCCATTTCACGGAATAGTATGCAATGCCGGCTAGTGTACCGGTCCTCCCCGTCGAGTGCAGAGAAGATTGGGTGGAATCAGAGGGATCTAACGCATGGATTCCATCTGGGTAAGCATCATTTCTCTTTGTGGATTGATTATAGGCAGTAATTGAGCATGAATCGCTGGTGCTTAACTAACTGCCTTGCTTTTCGAATAGGATTGATCCAGCGCTGGCATTTTGGCTGGCGGTTAAACTGGATACTGGCTTAATTCGTGGTTGTGAACAGTATCTCTCTAGATTTTACTTGCCAGTGTTGGTTGCAACATCCATAACTTTCAGAGATTTGAAAGATAAAATCTATTCTAAATTCCCCGAGAGGAATGGTGATTTAGTTGATTTGTAATATTTCAACATTAGCAAGCAAAGATTGCTCCCACTAACTAGCGAAGCTGATCTAGTAATGTTTTTATCTTTTAATGCTGCCGAACGTTTTGGTAGAATTCGTCTCCATGTGCAACCTAAAGTTGAACATACAGGAAAGAGGGTTAAAGCATCATCTGGTAGTCAGACATCATCAGGTTGTCGGGCATCATGTGTCTCCGCTGTCTCTGCTAATTGTGTGCGCCCCCGTGCTCCTTGTAGGTCCACAATAGTACCATCTGTTCGCACTGCGAGTGTAAGCCAAATTGCTTGTGCGGTCGATGTGGAGGATGAAGCAGAGCCTGACGAGGGAGCGCCTCCACTAGATGATGCGGATGAGTTGATGTTTCCTGAATTATATAGATTCCGTAAACAAACACTAGAGTATCAATACATGAAATGGCCCATGGTGCCAGATTTGATGACACTGATGACGAAGAGAACGAGGAGAACAATGACAGTCTTGTTTTAGCCGAGTACGATGGTGAGGACTTGCCAATAATTGAGTGGGACATGAATGATCCTAAGATTTCAGAAGGCACCGTATTTGAAATGACATGGGACTATCATAATGCCCTTACAACATATTGCATCCACACCAATAATGATTATGATGTTATTAAGAGTGAGCCAGCAAGGTTCATAGTGAAGTGCCCATACAAGAGGTGTAGGTGGAGGATGCATGCATCCACTATGCTTAGGAGCAGTTTGGTTCAGGTATTGCAACCAGTTGTATATTTTAGATCATTGTGTAAAGTTTGTCAACTATACCTGACATTTTCATCATGTTTCAGATAAGAAGTAACTGGTTCGAACATTCTTGTCCACCTCAAGGGGGACAACCAAAGGACAAAACAAAACTAGCAAAGACTAGGTGGTTGGCAGATGCAATCATGGATTGGATGAGAGCGAACCCATCACTTGGTGCAACAACACTCATAAAAGAAGTTTCTCAAAAGTTTAATATTATAGTACCTTACATGAGGATGTTCTATGCAAAAGAAATAGCTCTTGATAGGATCAGTGGTCCATGGAATGAAAGTTTTTAGTTGCTTTACAGCTTCAAAGCTGAAGTGGAGATGGCTAGTCCAGGTAGTGTTCTATAGATAGACATGCATAAAGTTTAGTACAAAATAAGAGGGAAGACAAAGGAGAAGGAGTGCTTTAGAAGGGATTTTGTTTGTTTCAAAGCTTACTGGCAAGGGTTTCTAGATGGTTGTAGGCCTTATTTGTCCATGGATGCAACAACTCTTCATGGCAGATTTAAAGGACATCTAGTAGCTGCTACTGCAGTTGATGGCCATAATTGGATGTTCCCTGTTGCTTTTGGAGTTTTGGAGAGTGAGTAAGAGGAAAGTTGGACTTGGTGTCTAGAGAATTTGCGTGACCTTATAGGTCATCCATTGGGACTTACTACCCACGCGGACGCTTGCAAAGGTTTGAAGAAAGGTGTCGAAGCGGTATTCCCCGGAGTGGAGCACAGGGAATGTATGTGACACTTAGTGCAGAATTTTACAAAGAAATTCAAGGGTAATGTTTATACTGAAAACCTATGGCCATCTTCATACACATGCATTTTGAGGAAGCATCTGTATCATTTGGAAGTGTTGTATTAACAAAAACCCGCGGTGAAGGAGTTCTTGGATGCACATCATGGAATGGTGTGGTCAAGAAGCCAATTCAACGAAATTTGCAAGGTAGACTATGTAACAAGTAACCTTGTAGAGAGTTTCAATGGAAAGGTCAAGTCATTGAAAGGGCTTATGTTGTGGCAAATATTTGATAAGATTATGTAGATGATCATGATAAAGATCGATTTGCGTCAAAGAATTGCATCAACAGTATATGTTGGCCATGTCATCCTCCCATCTTTGATTAAGGCTTTGCATGCCAGGGAAAAACAATTGAAGATGAAATGCATTAGAAGAGGAATGGAGGCTGAGGTAATGTACACTGATAGTAAAGATGGGCAATGGAGGTATCCAGTGAGTTTGGTTGATAGGACATGCCATTGCAGGCAATGGCAGCTCTGTGGGAAACCCTGCATATATGCATTATTTTTCATGGGTGTTCTAGGAGGTGAAGAGGGTGAAGTTGATCAGTACGTGTCAGAGTATTTCTCCGTTGCCAAATTTAGGGTAGCATATGCTCAGAATGTTCAAACCTTGTTTGGAAAATACCAATGGATGGAAGTGGATCTAGGCTTCAAGCTATACCCTCTAGTTTTTACTAGACCAACACGTAGGCTAGGGAAGAATAGGATGAGAGCTAGTGCAGAGGGTGGTGCACCACCTCGACAACGTAAGTGCAAACATTGTGGGATCCTAGGACACATTGCTAGGCTTTGTAAAAATGTAGTGGACCCAGCTTATCAAATAAATAATCAGGCGGGAGCAGCAAATGCAGATGAGAATGAAGTATTTGAACGAGAGGAGAATGAAGCAATGGATACATTATAGATTGAACCAACGAATTGAGAGGAGATTAAACCAAATGCAGATGAGATTGAACCAAATGCAGGGGAGATTGAACCAATGGATCTAGAGGAGATTGAACCAAATAAAGGGGAGATTGAACCAATGGATCGAGAGGAGATTGAAGCAAATGCAGGGGAGATTGAACCAATGGATTGAGAGGAGTTTGAACCAATGTATCGAGAGGAGTTTAAACCAATGGATCAAGAGGAGAATAAAGCAATTTATTCATTGGAATCATAGTTGAAAAGTAAAGGAATTACATAAGAGCATATTGAAGAAATGATGCCAATGCCTTTTGAACCGTATGAACGAATGGATCGAAACGTGATTGAACCAATTGTACAACAGACTGAAGCACTTGATTCATTGGAAGCAGAGACAAAGAACAAACGGAACAAACGGAAGAAGCTGATGGTGGACTCCGCGAATATTCCAGCTAGGATCACCCGGAGCAAGGTGGTGAACCGAGCGAAAAATACTAGGAGCAAGAAACAAATGAATTTGAATTATTAATTTGAATTTGTATGATGAATTTTAGCTACTATCAATGTTTGTATTGAATTCGAACTAGTGTGGCGCTCCCAAGTTTGCATGTTGGATAATCCCATAATGTATATGTTATCGCAAGTTTCTATGGTCATCCACCTAGTTTCTTAGCACTACTCAGTTTTGCCCTCGACGTGTGGTCAACGCATGGGGTTTAGCTAGTTCATGGCTTAAACCATAGCAAACATTGACTAATTAATCCAAAATTTGGCACACTTGTGTATCTTGGATTGATTTACCATATGAAATTGGAAATTTTAGATTTACTTGTAATCAGCCACATTTTTCTTTTTCTAAGTGGTTAAATTCAAAAAAATGGTTTTAGGGTTAGTTTAATTCAAAAAAAGTTAAAACATAGTGCAACCTTCGCATGGAGTCTTGTTATGTTACCTACAACCTAGCATAAATAATAAAGGAAAAGGAAATAAAGAGAAATGGACTTATCCCCTAAACCACTTCTTAAACCCTTCTTGGAATGAGCTACTAGCTATGAAGATGCATGGCTTTCTACTCAATCAACCTCCAAAATAACCCATCCCAAAACATACTTTGTCTAAATGAGGCCAAATTTGGAACACTTGTGTATCTTTGAGTTGCAAACAATATAATGTCGGCCAAGATGAATTATTTTGTTCAAATAACACATTTTCCATTTGTTATGCCAAAAGCTTGAATATCCCTTAGTCATTTTTTATCTGAGTGCCCTTGTTTTCCTTGGCTCTACTCAGTTTTCCCCTCCCGCTAAAGCTTTTCTCGGTTTTCTCCTCCCGCTAAAGTTTTCCTCACTTTTCCCTTCTCGCTAAAGTTTTCATCAATTTTCCCCTCTCCCATGTCTTAGTTTGGCTACACTCTGATTGGTCGAGATGTATGTCACACGGATCTTGGCCAACCACCATTGGATACATCATGATCCGATGGGATGGAGGTCTCTCTCTCCCGATGGGCACACCTAATATTGTACGGCGAGGAGAGCCTAATAGGCTAGATGTCTCTCCCTCCCTTTCCCTGTCGCACATATACCAGCCGCATCAACTAGCGCTTAGTTTGGCCGCACTTTGGTCAAGATGTATGTCACATAGATCTTGTCCAACCATCATTGGATACATCATGATCCGAAGGGCTGAAGGTCTCTCTCTCCCATTGGGCTACGGAGAGGAGAGCCCAATGGGTTGGATGTCTCTACCTCCTTTTCCCTGTCGCATGTATATCAGCCGCATCTTCCTCTCCTCCTATCAACGTACGACGGAGCGGCAGTCCGAGCGGCGTGTGGCGGCAGGGATCTAAGCGTGGCGGTCCGAACGGTGTGCAGTGGTTCAGACCTAAGCGTGGCGGTCGGAACAGCGTGCGGTGGTGTGGACCTAAGCATGGGGGTCGGAACGGCTTGCGGCGGTGCGGATCTAAGCGTGGTGGTTGGAACGGCGTGTTGCGGTGAGGATCTAAGCATCTGAAATTTCTGTATCTGTCTGTCTCACTTCCGTTCACATCCTCAGATCCGTTGCTGATGAAAGACACCGATGGAAGCCATCATCCGCAACATCAGTGCGACAGCGGTGGTGCCGACAGTGTTCATCGATGAAAGATACCGATGGAAGCCATCATCAGCAACATCAGTACGACAAAAGTGGTGCCGACAGTGATCATCGATGCGAAGATGATTGGAGCCATCATCCGTAACATCACTGCTATGGCGCAGATCAAACCCTCGTGAACCGAAGCTGTGGGAGGAAGGCCACGACCGCGGCTGGCACATCAAGGTGCACTTTGATGGTGAAGGATGGATGTACCTCGTGGCTAGATGGGAGCACTTTGCCCGTACTTCTTGGAGTACACATATAGCGAGGAGGGCGACTAGCTCACCGTCCACTTAATATTGGGACAAATTTGAGCCCAATTTAAACCAAAATTCTATGACTTAAAATATATGTATGATTTGAATAAATTTGATATGTATTTGAGCCGTGAGACCGGTGGATATGCTCTAAAGCTGATTCATAAGTAGTAGTACTTTCTTTGACAATCTCCGGTGGGCTTGTATAAATTTGATCGAAATATGTATGATTTGAATCAAAATTGATATGTATTTAAGCTATGAGGATGGTGGATATGCTCTAAAGATGATTCATAAGTAGTACTCCCTCCGATCCAAATTAGTTGATTTAGATTTGTCTTGATTCGATTGTATCTTGACGAATTTGAGTCAACTAACTTGGATTTACAATCTCGGCCACAAATTTGGAACGGGTAATGGATGCTACCACCAACGCTGGAAGTCTACATGGCAGCCACGATGGTAGTGACAGAATGGTCAAAACTGATAGGCCCCCCAACTTGACCCTCTAGGCATTTGGCACGCCAACTATGGGCAGCTAGATCCAATGGCAAGCAAATCGGGCCCCGCAATGCATTCTCTCGACAACTTTGGAACCGCTAGATCCAATGGGAAGCAACTCGGGCCCTGCGATGCATTCTCTCGACAACTTTGGGAGTCCAAAGTGACTAAATTAGTAGGAACTCACAACCATCCATTAAATAACAATTCTACTCTCTAAGTTAGCTGTCTATTCAAGTAATCATTATACGTGCCACTCTTCACCATAACCACATACTGTAACTGCTAGGACGCGGATGACAACTACTAAAACTGCCCACATGAATCTACTATTCTCCCCCCCTTCACTTGAAGTTCATGTTTTAGATTTTCTACCACTTGATCAGATACGGCAAGATTAGCCTCAAGTGTCATCTTCTCTTTGCGAATAAGCTCTGAATTCTTCCTCGACAGTATGCTTCAGCTCGAATATCAACAGGTTTTTACGGGCCAATTCATCACCTAACTTGGAAACCATCTCCTCCAAATCCATCCTCTGGCTAGACCACTGGGTTGATTCATCTTGGTATGCAATGTACCATGGATCATTGGCCTGCATAGCACACTATAACAATCCCAAAACAAACCCAATTGAAATCAGTCCAACGGGCCATGGCAACACTTCAAATTCAACGGTAGTATAAAGAGAAGGAGGTACATGCACTTCCGACGTGGTATGAAAAGGAGAATGTGGCCACGTTATGATCGATTCCCCACCCTCGCTGGTGTACCCGCTATGACAAGACATTGAGGACTAATTTGCACCTGCAATATCGAGGAAATTACGGGATATGAATCGATTAGGGTGGGCGGAGCAGGAGCGGAGGTCTTACCAAGCACTACTAGCAATTTCTACGACTGTTCGTCGAGATATGGCGATGGAACAAAATCTCGGTCGTCGTGGGCGGCGAACCTGCCTATGGTTGGTACTGCCTCAACGTAAAATGCGTGCGGACGAAATAGATGCTGGAGTCGTGGTTGAGGTGCAGCACGGTAGTCCGTCCGACGCTGCCCCGTAGGACGGATCTGGCGACGCGCCGACGATGGTTGCTCTGTCTGCCGGTGGGATAGGAGCTGCTCGGGGCTGGGGGCTGGGAGCGGATAAGAGAGAGAGCCCAGTGTCATACACGACCCCACCTGTCAATGTTTGGGGGAGTAGCTGCTCCGAGAATTTTGCATAACTGCCAAACTTTTTCTTTGAAATTTGTATATTTGCCACATGACGACCACATGTCAGGGACACACAAAATGGCAAATATGCAAGTTGCAAAGTAAAACGTGGCAAATATGCAAATCCCCCCCTCAAGCCCCACATGACGGCCCCACCGGTCATTGGCTTCGACGGCCCCATAGAATGGCCCAACATGGCGGCCCCATCGTTCATTGGCTTCGACAGCCCTATAGAATGGCTCCATTTGTCATTGGCTGCACCGGCCACACAATCAGAAAAAAGGGCCCACAAGTCAGCGAGAGATGGATGGCTGGTCCGCCGTGTATCCTGGCCTCACCCGTCAGCATGTAACTGACGAGGCCACGTAACATAACGCTCAATGCATGACCCGCGCCAACGCGGTCCCACCGGTCAACATGTAACAGTCAAGCCTTTGACCTGACGGCATCCCTCCGTCCGAGCGCCTGTGAGGGTTTTAGAATAGAGGGAGAGAAAAGTGAGGAAAAGTTAAGCGTTTGAGGAAAACTGAGTACAACTAACGAACCAGAGAAACAAAAATAGAAATCCCATATATAATAGGCTGGGTCCTGAAGCCGTATGCGGGTAGGTTATAGACTATGATTACAACAACGGTACAATATTTCTATTTCCTTATCTATCAAACTATATCTTCCGTCAAATGCTTTCTAGGCCTTCTTTGTGGGCTTATAATCCTTTATGCAGTAAGGGTAACCAATCATAAGACCCGAGTAATCATACCCATGTTAATAGCCTCCAATACTCCATCCGAATCTAGATTTGGGTTGAGTCTCAAAGATAATTTTTGTATTTATGATCCGAAGTTTTCTTTACGAGATATTTATATTAATCCATAGGGATTTGGTACAACATGTCTGATGCATTCGATGGATTAAGAATCAGTTAATTTCTCCTGGGCAAAAACACTGTAGACCTACATCAAATTCAAGTCCCCAGGCATGAACTCAGAATTTTACTAGCGTAACTCAGTTCAAGCCGTTGAGGTCTTATCGAATACTAAATCCTAGTTCTATTATATCCGGTACCCGAACGCGTTCGTCAGGATTTTTCATCATATCATTGATACAGATAGTTTACTGGCAGAGCACATTCATTGCGGTTACCAGGCCACACATGACAATTCCTAGGGTCTTACCTTCATGTCATGGACACGCCATTCAGAGTTTTATCGCGTCAGGCGTGGTCCGAGATTTTTTATAATTTTATCGACTGCCTTGTTTGGCTTCTAGAATTGCTGGAGTTATCAGCTTTTAAATTTGTCAGATGATGTTTGTAAACGCTCCCGATGGGAGTAACCTATTGAGGATACGCTGATGTAATACTCATAGGTTCTTTTGTCTTCTTCACTTCCTTGGAGCTTTAGGTTTTATCGGGTGTGTTTTCAACACCCGAGGATAATTTATTTCAGGTCATGTTCCGACCTTACATATAAAGCATACTTTTCTATAGGGTGCGCCCGATGGGAGTAGCCCTAGAGGCTATGTTCGAATGTTTGCATCGGGACATAGGCTCGAAGTTTCTAGTCATCCGTGAAAGTCTTTAATTTTAGTCACCTTTTTGAGAACTTTTCATGACATATTTATTGGGTGCACGGCCAGTGCTTCCAATGGGAGTAGCCCCCGAGGCTACAGTCAAATATTTGTATTCAATTGTAGGCTCAAGTTATTTTAGCTGAGCAGTTTACTTCAACTTAAGTCTTGTAGTTACTTTCTCGGGTCCTTACTTCAGTAGAACCAAAGTTTTGTCACTGCCTTCCATGACGTCATTGCTTACGAAGCTGATGTGTCGTGGCTTCTGAGAAACGAGATCTGATGGGACGTTACAATGGTCGGCCCGTGCTACAATGATGACACTTGAGCAGTGTGAAGCAGAGATTTTTTACTGCACGACCCCTTTACGCGTGAAGATTGAGGCATGGTGCATATTTTCTCCATATTTACCGTGGTAATAAATGCCCATGATTTTTATCCTTCTACGAATCATTGGCACGTCATCATCCCGTGTGTTTTGACGGTTCGCTGTTTTTATCATACGCTGAGCTTCACGTTTCTTTTCTTTATAAACAATAAACAAGGGGATATCCCTTTTACAGTTTTTACTACTCTTTGTTGTCTGCTTCTTCTTCCTTGCACTGCCCCTACATTTGTTGTTCTTGCCTATGTTTGTTTCTTTGCGCACTTTCTCTCCCCTTCAAGAGCTACCATGGGCAAGTCCAAGGTCGGGACTGCTGCTGTTGCTTCTACGTGAGCGACGGGGAAGAGGGCCATTGGATGGGCTCCCTCGAAGTTCAATCAGCGAGATTTGCGTGATGCTTGCAACAATTCCCTTGTTGAGGAAGGTTCCTGCAAAATCCCAAGGGATGAAGCTACCCCGACCCCTGAATCCGGTTGGCGAGTAATGTTCATTTCCTTCCTGTATCGCGGTCTTTCCCTTCCTGTTCATGACTTCCTCCGTGGTCTTCTCTTTGTCTATGGCGTACAGCTTTATCATCTCACGCCCAACTCTATTCTCCATGTTGCCTGTTTTGTCACTCATTACGAGTGCTTCCTCATGATTCATCCCTACTAGGGCTTATGGAAGTGCTTCTTTTATGTCTGCAACACCACCGATACTCTTGTTCACGATGTTGGTGGCGCCATTTTCTCTGTTTGTTCTAAAGTTGATTATTTTGACTTTAAAATTTCAAATTCTGTCTAAGGGTGGAAAACCAAATGGTTTTACATCAAGGATCAGAAAAACGAGGGCAAGACCTTCAGGTTGGCCCCTTTTGAGCCCAAAAAGACCTATTGAAGGCTTGATTCATGGGACCAGCACCCAACTCCCAAAGAAATGACGGAGATCGAGCCCTTGCTAGCGTGGATAGAGAAGCTACGCACTGAGATTGGCAAGGAGCTGTCGAGGCTACAGATCCTGGCATACTTTCTTTGGGTGCATATTTAGCCTACTAGTACTAGTTGAATGCCCGTGCGTTGCCGCTAAAATTTCTTCTTTTTCTCGACTCACATGTAAATATACATGATGCATGAAAATTCACACATATAGAGTGAGGAGTGGATGCCAAAATACCAAAAGAAAAAGCCACTATAGTGTGAGACCTGCGAACAATAGCAGAACCCACATTAGCACATATGTAGCAATTGTAGTTGCCGTTAACTTTGTAAAAAAACTTTTGTATGAGGACCTCCTTAATCTGGTGGCACTTCTGACTCCATTAACAGTTATACATGGTTTAGTCCCTCTGTCCAGAAATAACTGACTTGGGTTTATCTAGATTCGAATGTATCTATACGCATATTATTTCTGGATGGAGGGAGTAATATTTTTGCTTCCTATCAGCACTTTCAGCAAATGCTAGCCTGACTTGGCATGCATGTTTCTTATAGAGTGTTATGACTAACAGGTGTGCATATAACAGTTTTAATCTTATATATTACCTAGAATATACCTTCTATGTCATGTCAATGTAAAATTCAGGGTAGGATTGCAACTGCAAAAGGCTCGTAAGAAGGTTCTTCATCAAGCGTTTTTCTCCTAGCACCGGTGCACAAAGTCTATATATTGAACTACCAAGAAATTCAGTAACCATCTACTCTTCTAATGATGATAATTTTATATCAATAATCTGTGTATATTTTTAGCATTTCTTGGTCAAAGAAAAACCACGTAAAACGAGGGCTCTTTTCATTAAAATGGAGGGAGTAATACAAAAAGATAGTTTCATTTTAGGGGCTCCCCACAAATCAGCAGATCATGAATCCTTCATCTATCCCTTATTTTCATCCATCTTGTTAGCTTGGATTCTGCTGATAGCATTGAGCAATGTTCCCCTGCAGCATAATTAAGAAAAAAGAGTAAGTTGCATGGTCAGTCCACTGGAGCTAAAATATCCATCGGACACTCCTGACATTCATAAGAAACATGTCTCAGTAAACCAATTTACAAGTGCAGATAAGAAAATCACAAATTCGAATGAGATTGTGTGCTTCACTTCAGAACTACTGTTGGCATATCAGTTTTTTTAGCTAGCATTAAACCACATCTATACCATGTCAAGAGTTTCTGAGCAACTGTTGGCATATAAGTCACTCCTATTTCGAAGTAATATAATCCTATATCTAGCATGCTGCACGGATACACAAATGTGGGGAATACGAGTCAGACTGTTTCGGTAAACTATAATCACTATTTCTCATATAGCAACATGCAATATCATTGACCATTACCTATTGGGTTTGGGTAGGCCAAGTTTTAGAAGCTAAGCCATTGCTCACAACCACGTGATTTTGTTTTTAGCAATCAGTAATGAAAATGGTCTAGCGCCATTAGTCACAGAAGAAACTGAGCAAAGCCCTTGGGTAATCTGGGACCATTAGTTACAGAAGAAAAATACCCTTCCTATTAGATTGGTCGAGGGATTGAACAATATTGAAACAAGGAAATCATTGCTAACTTTATAGTATAGCAGTCTTTTCCCTAGGTAGATTCAACACCAGCTTGAAAACAGACAACTATGATAATCATGCCTGCTAATGTGGACCGCAACAATCTTGGAACATGCATCAGCACAGGAGATAGCGTGTTGTCCAGCGCATCCTCCTGGTGATCTGCTGGCTGCCACCGCCCACCGCCGTCCCGCGACAGCCACAATCGCTGAGGCTGTAGACCCTCGTGGTGTGGGCAGGGACGCTGGAGGCTATAATCACGTGTTGTGTTTACGCTTGAGCGGCTGCAGTTCGCACAAACATAGGCACATGAGCCTTCTGCGCATCCTCTGTGGTAACATGAAAATTTCCTCTTTCCAGCAATGCACTCAAGAACACCACAAAGGTATACACTAAGGATTCAAGTAACCATGAAGTAATTTGGGAAGAAGAAACACATGAAATTCAAGTAAGCAATCAAGTCAACCATGCAGTTCCACAACTCTGTGACTTCCCATCACACTAAGGATTTTGTGCGCTCTATTCAATCTCCCAAGAACTACCGGTAAAGCTCTACTTTGTGACTTCCCATCACACTAAGGATTTTGTGCACTCTATTCAATGTCCCAAGAACTACCGGCAAAGCTCTACTTTATATTGCAATCTCCTAAATTGGGAATTAGTAAACAAAGATGCTTAAAGTGGAATTACCTCATCGGTGTAATAAAGCTTGCGAGCCTTGAAGGCCTTGGCCGGGATGAACTGCGAGCTGGTCCTCAGGTTCCTCGCCCTTGTGACCAGCCTCCTGCAAAAGGCAAAAATCCATGCCTCAACTACATCAGCACACAACATCTCAGCGCTAGCAGCCGCATCAAGTTTCCCCATGAGTAGTTCCTCGATCTAGATGGAGCGAGTTAGGTACCAGATCCAGATGGAATTAGGGAGAGAGGGAGGGAGTCCATGTGGCTTATGTGTGTCACTAATCCTTCACCTGTAGCAGAAGCGAGAATTAAAAGCAGTCTAACCCAAATCCTCATATCCAGGCCAAAATCAATAGCGCAGATGGCTCAACTGCGAGCCAGAGAGTTTTGGATCGAACTGCAGGGATGGAGGCGACCAGATCCGAGTGGGGCGGAGGACCATCTTGGACTGCCGCTGGCCATGCGTGCTCCGGCCCGCACGAGCCCTCGCCTCGCGCACGACGCCACTCGCCCTCGAGCTCGTTAGTGTCCGCCGCCAAGGACCAAGCATCTCCACACAGGTTCCTCTCCATCTTGGACTGCTCCGGCCATCACGAGCCCTTGCCTCACGGACGCCCTCCTCGTGCGTTCTTGCCAGCTCGCGAACGCCCTCCTCGCGCGCTCTGGCCAGCACGAGCCCTTGCCTCGGAGCAACAACGGCAAGGGGACAGAGCTCGGTGGAGAGAGGAGGTCTGGCGAGGGCAGTAGGAGCGGAGGGGAGGAGAAGCTCCGGCGGCGAGGAGGAGGTCGGGAGGGGAGGAGAAGCAGAGGGATGAGATTGACCGACGGGGAGGAGATCGGGAGGGGAGGGCGACGGGGTGTCAGAGAAGATGCGGCTGCAGGTGCAGCGGGATGGGATTAACTTTGTAGGGTGGGTAAATAACTCAGAGTGGCAGGGGCAAACTTGTCCTTTTATGGCAGACGGAAATTTTGTGGGGTGACGAACGCCGCCAATTTTTTTAACAGTTAGATCCAGGAAAGGTTATTTGGTACGTGGGCTTACACCAGCACGAAGGATCGTACGAGGATTGACCGGATGACCTTAATCTGAAGATATATGACAAGAGGGTTCGGTCCTTCATCGAAGAAAAACTCAGTTCCTTCAGATTGTAAGGTGGAACTTTTGGTAAGAAGAATCGTCTCTCGGATGTGTCTTTCTGTTGATTCCCTTTCTTTTCCATATTATTGTATCATATTGCCCTATTTTGTCCCACAATAGTGTAGTATTATGATCACCTCTCTACACTTCCTCCCCTTCTAGAAAAAAGTGAGCTGCCAGCTAGTCCTTCCTTATCCGAGGATTTTACTGCTCTTGACAAATATGTGGAGACATCCGTTGCTGAGTTATCATACTCATTCTGTTGCTTCGGCTCAGTCTAAGGATTTCCGAAGAGTACCCGCTGCTGAAAAAAGGAATCGTACTAAGGCTATAGAAACGGTCAAAGATTCGGATGATTCGACTATTTCAAAGCCAAAGTTAGCCGTTCCTGTTTCGTCGGCCTCGCCACAAATTATTCTGTTCCTCTCTACGCAAGATGTTTCCTCGTAAGTACTGCTTGTTTTTCTTGATTCTTGCGGATGGTAATTTACAGTATTTTTATTTTACCCTTGTAGTGATGATGAAGAAGATCCTCCTCTGTCTCCTCTTGGCACCACTATTGCTGCTCCTCCGACCAAGTCACCAGAGCCATCAGTGGATACGAAGAAAACACATGATTTTCCCGCAGGAGGATCGATCCCGAAGGATATTGTTGGGTTCGCAGCATAGAAAACAAAAAATTTCCTATGATGGTATTATACGCCAAGATATATCTATTAGATACAAGCAACGGGTGGATATACATCCATAGAGAACATATCCTCGAAGATAATAAAGCTTTGTTAACGAGATGGAACTCGTGGAGTAGTCGTACACTTGCCGATCTCAAGATTGTGATGAAGTCCAGCAAGTCCAACAGGTCCAGCTCCAGCAAGTCCAGCACCACCAAATCCAGCACCACAAAGCAGCGATGCATCCGTGATCGCACACACGTCCGGTACCCTGACAACCTCCATCTCTCGCTCCAGCAAAGCAGCGGAAGCAGCAACTCCTTTCTAGATAAAGCCACCGGGAACATGTATCTCGCTAATCCGAGACCATGGGCAATAAATTCTAGAGGGGAAGAGAGATCCTTCACGAGGAGGTGTGTATTGTGAGAAGGAGAGGGGGGCCTATTATAGGGAAGAAGGGGGAAGCCAAGGGCCATGGAGTGGCAGCCATGGTGGTGCCCCCACCTCTTCCATCATTCATGTGGTGGATGCTCCACTCACATAAATATGCCTCCACTCACACTTCCACTCACATGCATTAAATTTTCACCAAATTTAATGCAAGCTCTCATTAAATAAAACTATTTTATTTATTTTATTCAGAATTTTGTTAAGTACTTTAATTAAAAACATTCACATAAAAACCCCTGCAACATTTCAATATCACATGTAGAACCAGTTTCTGCAATTTCACCCGAAACAATTCCGGTTTCCATCGAAATGATTCTAGCGCTATCTTAAATCTTTATCTGAAACATATTTTATCCAAATGGTGTCGGTATCCCTTAAGTGTGCCACCCTACGGTTCACGAATAATGTAGACCTGATTGAGACCCCTCTCTAATCAATAATTAGCAGCGGGACCTGGGGATCCGTACTGACTCCCACATATTCAACGATGACTCTTGTGATCGTGTGAACCTTTAACGTCATAACTAAATCCTTTTGTCTTGCGATATATTACATGTCCGAGATTCGATCATCGGTATCCAAATACCTAGTTTGATCTCGTTACTGACATGCACCCTTTTCTCGTTCCCGTGATATAACATTCTAGTGATCACATCACTTGCTTGCAAGCTATTTCAATGTGATATCACCGAGAGGGCTCCGAGTATATCTATTCGACATCGGGATGGAAAAATTCCACTCTTGATCCATAGCCTCTACATAACACATTCGTAGCACTGAACCCACCTTTATAGTCACCCTATTATGGTGTGGCGTTTGATGTTATCAAGATACTCTTCTGGTGTTAGTGATTAACATGATCTCATGGTCTAAGGACTAGGATTACTTCATATGATGTTATAGCAATATAAACATAATGACTTTGATCATAATGCTATACTTCAGATGAATGTTCATCACATCATTCCACCAATGTTGTGACCTCGTTATTAACAACATCCAATGTCCATGATCAGGAAACCTTGATCATCTTGTTAATCAACGAGCTAGTTTATATGAGAGGCATTACTAGGAACTTTGTATTTTGTTTATTAAACACACATGTATTAACGTTTCCAATTAATACAATTATAGCATGCAAAATAAACATTTATCATAAACATGGAACAATATAATAACCACTTTATTATTGCCTCTCGGGCATATTCCCTTCAGATATTACTTTTGTTCCCAAACACTGCCATTGAAAAGAAGAAAACTGGCGGGAAAAGGCGTGTCATTATCCAAAAATCCTGCTGAGGTTGACATGCAGGATGTGAGTACTGCTTACTGACAGTTTGTTTTTGTGGCTGCCTCTATTCCTATTTTCATGATGTTCTATTCTTTTGTATTGTAGCCGTTGATGCGCGAGATGGTTGATATGGCCTCGCTATTTATCAAGGTCCATGACGAGGCTGAAGAATCCAAAGGTTTGCTTCCCATCATCTGAAAAATTTGAGGCCTCTGACTTCTATTGATTTTGTGTTCTTTGAGAATGTGCAGCCGCTGCCAAAGAGTCCAGGGTTATCCAGGATGAGGCATTGAAGCGTGTTCAAGCTTTGGAGGAAAAATTGCGGGTCTCCCAAAAAGGTCTAGAGGAGGCTAAGAAAAAAGCTAAAGCTGATGCCTAAGAAAAAGAGAAACAAGCGAGCGCCTTTGCCGCATGAGATGAGAATCTCAAGAAACATCTGGAGGTTCTCAATGCTTGTTTGACTCGTAAGTTTCTTGTCTAAAAATATTTTTTATCCTGTCTCGATTTTCCTTCGATTATTGTTCCTTACTATAAGTCTCTATATTGTAGAGCTTACTGGCCAATCTTTGGTGCTGGACGAGGACAAGAGGGTTGACCCTTTATTAGATGTTGTTGGCACTTTAGAGGCAAACAGTGTCCGTGGGTGACATGGGCATACCCTATAGATACTCGAGATCAGCATATACGGTCTAGCTTAGAAAAAGCCCACGATGTTGCTAAGGCCCAGTCGATATTCGGGTGACCTAGGGGACTTCGTCTCCTTGCAGAACACGGCAAATACAAGATAGACGTTTAAAGGGGAAACCCTAATATGTACCCGACTCGGCCTGCTATCCCAAGACCTAGCCTATCTAAATAAAGGCTAGGAGGGGGGCATGAGGAGGATATTCGTAACCCTAGTTTCCACACCATCGCCAGATTGCATCTATGCACCCTTGTAACTTTTGACTCCTCGATAATTCCAAGAGTAGACAAGTAGAAGTAGGGACCTCTGCGAGGCCTGAACCTGGGTAAACCTCGTGTCACCTGTGTGCTTGTTTGCTAGCCGATCGATGCCTCCAGTGCTCCCCACTTCCTCAAATCTAAGTCCATCTATGATGGGCATTGTTGAGTTAACCCCTCGTCATTTGGCGTCGTCTGTGGGAAAGGGAGTGCTGATGTTGCGGCTTCCTCGGCCCCATCAACCATGATCTACGACTCTGCAGCAGCGGAGATTTGCTTCCTCTTCGGTGCCTTCGACTTCACCGTCCATATGCTAGCCACTCGCCTGAATTTCGAGTCCGTGGGCGAAGGAATCAGCATGGTGATCAGGATCTTACGCTTCCAGGTTGGTCAGCTAGACACACTTCGCCTCCCTGATCAGCCGAAGGTTCCCGTGATTGCTCCTGCATCGTGGTTTCCACCGCCGATCGACACCTTGAGCGATCGGCCCTGACATTAGTTCGGAATATGGACAACGATATATCAGTCATGGGTCCGATCTGGGTGATCTAGCAACAAAAGATGGAGCCTACGACTCCGGATCTAAAAGCTGCAGGAGCAACAGCTTCACCAGCCATTACATGTGCGTCGTCATCAACATGGGCGGTAACGGCGGCACTCGGGACAACACCGGTACTGGCGGTGGTATCCCAATCACAAACGACGGCCCCTCCAACAGCGGCCCCACTGACAACGGGCCAACAGCCCGTTCTCCTAGCGAAGGACCCATCCCAGAAGATCAGTTGTACCTCTCTGTGAATGAGCATACCCGAGAGCGCGTGCTGATCAAGCTCAATGACGCTGAGTGGGCTCACTGCAGGGAGGCCCTGTCGGGTAACCCTCTACCACCAAACTCATCACAAGAGATGTTGATGGGTATCACTGGCTGCTTAAGGAGGAATTCAAGCGCCAGTAGCAAGTAATCGCCTAGCTCGACAAGCGCAGAAGGGTAGCGGACGAGTCGAGCCTCCAACTAGCTCATCTCTCTTCTATCAGAGGATCCTCCTCTAGAGGCAACGACCAGGCAGCAGCTAGAAGACGCTCTCTACTATCTCAACTCACTGATAGGGAGCGAGAAGAGGCCACTCGATCCCTCGAATTCTCGTTCATGATGGTAGATACGTGGGGCAACGTGCTCCTGAAAACACCGCATGCAGTAGTGACGGCAGCCACTATGTACCTGCTCAATAACCAGCCGCTAGCTGGGGTCCCACGGTTCGCGATGCACCGATCTACGATCGTTGGCCTAGGACTAGTCGAAGCTACACTCACCAAGGATCTAGCGCCGGAGCCAAGGAAAAGCAAGGCTCTAGCCAAGTGCTACTCTTCCTCCTCCTCCAGCGACGATGGCCATGACTTGTCGCGGCAATGCCACTCACAACGACATGACTACGACTATGACGCGCGCGATGACATCATGCAGCACAAGGTCGCCAAGATGTGCACAAGACACGCCCGCTCGACGGTCTCGGAAGATGATGGGATGGCGCTCTATGGCACCAGCTGATTCAGCAGAGCCATTCGATAGAAGCGAATGCCAAAAGGGTTCAAACTCCCATCAGAGAACCCAAAATTCGATGGCCTCCAAGACCCGAAGATCTGGCTGGAGGATCATATCTCCTTCGTCAGGTTGCACGGCAGAACCACGAGCATGGCCATGCAATGCCTCTAGCTACAGTCGCAAGGCGCCGCCCGTGCGTGGCTCAACAACCTCCCGCACGGATCGACCCGCAGGTGGGACGAGCTGGTCTATAGCTTCATGCGAAACTTCAAGGGCACTTACAAGAGGCCCGCATCAATCGAAGAATTAAGAGGTTGCTACCAAAAGACCGATGAGTCACTACGCTCATACATCTAGAGGTGGTAGATCATCAAAAACTCTGCAGAGGACATCTTCGAGGATCGCGCAATCGACGCATTCAATGGCGGCGTACGCTGTAGAGAGCTCAGGGAGGAGCTGGGCCGTTTGAAGCCCAAAACAATCGACCACCTAATGGAGATCGCAAACAGGTGGGCTGATGGAGAGGACTCGGTGAAAAACCGCGCCCACTCAGACGATGATGACGACCTCGGTCACAGACACGATCGCCGAGGAAAACACCGGATGCGCGGTTACAAGGACCGTGAGGAAGTCGACATGGTCGTGGCTAGCTATGCCAACAAACGCGACGACAACAGTCGCAATAGCGGATATCGCAGTGGTGGATACCGCGACAGTGGGAACGCAAGTATGGCAATGCCGTACCCGCGATGAGGCACCTGGAACATCTATCAAGGACAAACTGTTCGGACCGTGCAACATACACTTCTACATCGATAAGCACGATGGCATGAAAAAATCTAGTCACCTTCTAAAGGACTATCGTGAGTTCCTCAGGCTCCATGAAGGCCTGGCCAAGATGAATCGCGACGCGATAAACAAAGGCTACGGAGCTGCCCCTAGTGTCGTGCCTCATGGAACGCCACCACCACCACCCGGGCCACCCCCACCTGCGGCCACGCTAGTCCAGAACAACAGAGGCAAGCAGTACCCGCGAGCACTGGGAAACATGGGAATGGTCCAAAAAGGATGCCCATCAAATCGAGTGCAAAAGTCAAGCACTCGCCAAGTCAACCTGGCGATGAACTCTCCACCCTCCACCACTGAGTACCTCAGTGGGTGCGAGTCCTGCATTACTGATACGTCCATTTTGCATCACTATTCTATGTCTTAATTCACTATTATTCATTGATATATTTTGTATTAAGAGGTGATACTTATGTTATTTCATCTATTTTTGCATGGTTGATGCCTTTTGGAGCATGGACCGCTGCAGTCAGGATTCTGATGGAAAATGTGCTGTTTGGAGGCAAAATTCACAAAGATCAGAAAATCCAGGAAAATATACAGAAAATCCTATTTTTTCAGAAGACTAAGGATGCCAGAAGACGGAGTGGAGATGGGCCACAGGGGGCCCACACCACCCCTGGCGCGGGTAGCCCTAGGCCGCGCCAGCAGGTGGTGTGGACACCCTGGCCCACTCCAGCCTCTCCCCTCTGGCGTATATCATCCTCCCGAAACCCTAAGACTCAGGGCGCGACCACAAAAAGATTCTGCCATCTCTGCGGGGCAGAAAACACCGAGAGAGAAAGATCTCTCCGGCAGACAGATTTCTGCCGAGGGAATTCCCTCCCGGAGAGGGGAGATCGTCGCCATCAACACCACCATCAAGCTAGACTTCATCGGGATCATCATCATCACCACCATCATCATCATCAGCACCCTCATCACCATCTCTATATTGCTGTAACAATTGGTTGAATCTTGCATTAGTTCATAGGGGAAACTTTCCCGGTGTTGATTACTCTTTGTAGTTGATGCTATTGAGTGAACCATTGAATTATTGTTTATGTTCAGATTGTTATACATCATTATTCCATCTCTGATCATGATCCATATGATGTCTTGTGAGTAGTTCATTTTGTTCTTGAGGACATGGGAGAAGTCATGTTGTTAGTAGTGGAGTTGTGTTGAGAAAGATTCAATAGATTGTTATTTAAGTTGTGGTGTACTTCTTCTAGTGGTGTCAAGTGAACGTCGACTATATGAGACTTGACCTATATGGTCCTAGTGGAAAGCATTGTGTATTTGGCTACTAATCGTAGGGGTTGCCGGAGTGACAGAAACCCGAACCCCCGTTAGGAAACCATTGCACAAGGGAAGTAAGGGTCTCAGAGTTTAAAGCTGTGGTTAGGTTTCTACCTTAATTACTTTCTTGTACTTACGGATGTTTGCAAGGGGTATAATCACAAGTATGTATTAGTCCTAGGAAGGTCGGTACATTAGCACATGTTCACCCACACAACACTTAGCAAGCTAAAGAAGATTAATCAACTATATGAAGCGAAAGCACTTGACAGTCTTCCCATCTGTCCTCGAGAACGTTTGGTCATCTTAAGTAATACAACCGGCTCGTCCTTTGCTGCATAAAGGATTGGGCCACTCGCTTCATTTATTCCTACTGTCTTTTATTTACTCGTACTTTGTTTACTTGCTTTATCAAAAACCCCTAAAAATCTGTTTGTTAAGTATTTGCAGAGAATTCCTAATCCATACCACTAGCCAGCACCTTCTGCTCCTCGTTGGGTTCGACACTCTTACTTATCGAAAATACTGCGATACACCCCCTATACTTGTGGGTCATCAAGACTATTTTCTGGCACCGTTGTCGGGGAGTGAAGCCCTATTGGAGAGTGGAACTAGTAAAGGAAACTTCTACTGTGAGTATTGTTTACTTCTGTTAGTTGATTTATTTTCATTATGGATAATTCGCTAAGTTTCTTATTTCGTAATGCTACTACCACTACTAAGGTAGTAGATAAGCCACCACCTGCTGAGAATGATGTTTTCAAAATACGTACAAGAATTATTGATCGTGTTATGGATAACTACTATGTTGGGGATGGAACTGTCCATCCCGGTGATCATTTACTCTTTATACACGAATTATGCGGGTTGTTCAAGTGTGCAGGTATTACTACTGATCAAGTTAAGAAAAAGTTATTCTCATTATCACTGAAAGGAAGAGCTGAGGACTGGTATAAGCTGCTGAAGAATGGTCAAGCTCTGGAACGGGAGGAAATAGTGCCTCTCTTTTATTCAAAGTTTTATCCTCCTAGTGAGATTCATAAAGATCAGAATCAAATATACAACTTTTGGCCTCTTGATGGAGAGAGTACAGCTCAAGCTTGGAGGAGATTGAAGTTACTAATGCTCAAATGTCCCATTCATGAGCTCCCCAACAATACTATTATCAATAACCTTTATGCAAGACTCCCTCTACATGACAACGATTTATTGGATGCTTCTTGTGCTGGATCATTCACTCGTATGGAAGAAGAAGCTAAATGGGATCTTCTGGACCGTATTCAAGACAATGCTGATGCTTGGGAGAATGACAAAGGTAGAAAGTTAGGTATAAATTATGATTATGAATGCGTTGAATCTTTTATGGGAACTGATGACTTTCAAAATATTAAAAATACTTATGGTCTAGACTCTCAGGCTATTGCTTCTTATTTTAAGGCTTTTGCTTCTTACATTGAAGTGCCTAAAAAGAAGTGGAATAAGTATCATGAGCCTTATAAAGATGTTGCTAAGAGTGTTCCTGCAAGAAACACTGAAGTTTATACTCCTAGTCATGTTTTACCTAAACCTTACATTGAGAAAATGCCTTTCCTAGTTAAGATAAAGGAACATTCTATGATAGCTAGTATGGTTAATGAAAGTACAAGAAAAGCTGTTGAACCTGATAAACAACTGGTTGATGAACCTATAATAGCAAATGTGAAAGACTTTGTTACTAAATATGAAGAAGAGGGACACACTATCCTTTGTAAGGATACCTCTAATATTGTTTCATAAAGTAGTGTTATGAGAGCTAGTATTCCTGTGTTTTCTGTGAGAATAAGTGATCATTGCTACGATGATCCTGGTGATAGCTATATTGTTAAGTTTATGCATGATAGTGAAAGTTACTATGAAAGAGGGAAAAGTGTTCTTATGCATCTCAATAATATCAAGTTTCCTCGTTTTATGCTGAAAGTTTTTATGTTGCACTTCTTTTGCCTGCTTATGCAAGTAGCCTCTGGTTTTAACAACTTGTTTGTTTACAAAATTCCCTTGCATAGGAAGTGGGTTAGACTTAAATGTGTGTGTGTGTTTTTGTTTCTTAATGCTCTCTTTCACTTCAATTCATATTCCTGAGTGAGCATCTTCAAAATTATCATGCCCATCTTAATGGCTATAAAGAAAGAGCTTTATGGGAGACAACCCAATTTATTTTTTCTTTCAGTTTGTTTTTGTTTATTTGAGTCTTGGAAGTTATTACTTCGGTAATAACCGCTCCTTATCCGTTTTGTTTGGTTTTAGTGACAAGATCAACCTCTAATGAGAGAGAAGTAAGATTTGGGGAAGTTTGCTGTTCCGAAACAGATTTTTGTGCTTCACCGTAAAAGTTCGTGAGAGATATCTGTCTGTCGGATCGAGCTGTCAATTTTTGTGCTTCTTCCCCAGGTTGTTATTTAACTTTCGTTAGTTTTGCACTTTTTGATTTGAGCAACAGAAGATTTTCGAAAAAATTGATCTTTACCTGCTGGTCTGTTTTGACAGATTTAGCCACTCTTGCATTTGCTTTTTTATTCGATTTTCTTTTTGAATTCTTTTTGGGTTTTCGGAAGGAGTTGCTACAGTAGCTTATGTTTTGTTGGTTTTCAGTTGAAGTTGGACTCAAAAGGTTTTATCACTTCACTTATACTAATGTTGCTAATAAGAACTGTGTGAAGTTTTGTGTGAAAGAAATTTCCAAGAAGTGGAGATAATGGTGTAATTAGGAAGAGAAAGGTTTTATGACTAAAGTAATAAGTGTACAAAGATGAAGATGCTGATGATTATTGAAGTGGAGACTCCGGAAGAATCCACTAAATACCAAATTTAGAGACCTGCAGAGTCCATGTTCAAATAGGTAACGGTTCTAGTAAGAAAAGTTCCACGAAAATACAATCCAATTATGTTTTTGCAGTTTTTAGTCAATACGGAAAGCTATGAAGTGAAAAAGGGACGGAAACGGAGCCAGGGTGGCTCACACCACCCTGTGGCGCGGGCCCTCCCCAGGCCGTGCCACCAGGTGGTGAGTCCACCCCGGACTCCGCCCCCGACTCGTTTTCGCCTAGTACCTTCCTTTTGATATGAAACTTCGTAATATATAACCCCCTGGATCTTCCGAGGTTCGTGTATCGTGTTTTCGTTGTGTTTTCGTTTCGATCTGTTTCTGCCAGGACATACTCTTTGAAGGCGTAGAGGCACAATGGTGTCCGGCAAGGATAAAGGGAAAAAGCCTATGGAGGAAGACCTCCAAGACCCCGGGCAGGAGAAGGAGATTAAGAGTGAAGATGAAGAGGAGGCAAAGCACACTGACACTACCATTGCAAGCATTGGAGTGGTGGCAAACCCTACCAGGACTATGTCAATTGGAGGGAAACCTCCTCATCACCGTTCAGATCCCTGGTCACTTCCTCCACGCACCAAGAATCCTTTCCATACCCTTATCCATGAGCATCAATACCAGAATACGCCCAAGGAGAAATTACCCTCCAATTGGGATTTGCCTCGTTCTAGCCATGCAGGAAAAGAAGACTTCAAGGAGGAAGAGTGGGGAAAGAATAGCAAGAGCTAGAATTCTCAACACGACATGATCATGAGCCGCATTGAGCAAAACTCACAGCTGATTCGTACTCTCACCTTCGAGATTGAGGACTTGGGGAAATTGATCAAAGAGCTCATCGAGAGGATACCACCACCACCAAAGGAGTAATTCGTCATCAGGTTTGGCATCCCCTTGGTTTGTTCCAAGCTTGGGGGAGTGCCGCGGTATCACATAACTATCTTCTATCTTTTTACCTTATTAGTAGAGTCATATCATGAATAGAGGAGTTATTATGTAGGATGGTTTGCATTATGGAAGTGTCCCCTCTCTTGTTAGATATGTATCCCTTGGTGTGAGTTGCCGTTATGGAATATGAATGAGAAGTTCTATCATTCACTCTTTTGCATAGCTTATATTAGTTTTCAATTCATGGTTACATGATTGATCTTGTTGTTAGTATTGGTATCACTTTGGGATCATTGAGTTAATTTAGTTGGTTTTGGAAAACCTGGCTCGGTCAGTAGCAACACTATTTTTGAGAGTTGAAAAAAAGATAGAAGTACCTCTAGAGAAAAATAATTTCATCATCTTTCTTTCTTAATTTGCTCATAAGTTTAGTATTCTCTAGTTAAGATCTTTTGTGCTTCCAAGGAAGATTGCATGTTTGTTTTTATCACTTGTATGTTTGGTTGTTTCCTTCAACTCTTGTACTTGCTACCTAGCCTTGCTAGCCAAAAACATGTACTGAGAGGGAATTCTTCTCGTGCATCCACCTCCTTAAAACCAAAACCTTTGCCATTTGTGTCCACCATACCTACCTAGTAGCATTATTGCTATTCCAAGTAAATTCTTGTTTTATCTACCTCCCAAATTAAACTTGTTATGTGAAAATTAGTGATTAAAGCTCTCACGAACTTGATGGCACACTTTACTTTCTTGCACTTAATAAACTTGAACCATTGTGCTCACCTATGTTGCGTATATGCTTGCGCTCTGTAAGTTGTGAATTAGCAGAACCATGCTGTCATGGGGAACACTTTCAACATTGCACTAGTACTTTGTACCAAGTTGATATCATGTTCTTTTGTCTATGGATGTCGTCGGTGTGAAATGAAAGGGGAGCTTGTAAGTCCATGGAGTTATGCATGTGTGTTAGAGAAACGCCTGGCCCGCTGGTCTAATCCATGCTGACATGGTGGAAACCTACAGCATAACCATAACGAGTATCTATGAAGCATTCTTCTTATAAAAAAGAGATAGATATTGAGAAAAAAGAGAAAAGAAAAAAGAGATATTATGAAAAGAGAAAAGAGAAAAAAGCACCATATTCCCATGGTAAATAAGAAGATTGCTAAGATACTTGTTGTCTTCTTACCTTGTCATTTTGATATGGGGATTCTTCCGTATCATCAGGCAAGGGGTACCCCATTGGCGGTTCTCAATGATACACATATGCTTACGATGACAAGAACTTACCGGTGACTAAACTTGAGTAGCATGAGGAGCGGCCCTCGTATTCAAGGGACATGAGATTCTCAACTTACAACTTGTCAATGCATATCCTCATATTTGATCACTTTAACCTTAATCACCTAAAGATGCCTATGATAGGGGCAATGAGAGCTGAAAGCTAGTAAGTAACATAATTTTTGGGAGCTCTTTATGAGACTTGCAATCCCTGCTTCCCTCTACGAAGGGCCTTTCTTTTGTCTTTTTAGTTGAGTCTGCAAACCTTTTCCCTTCTTTCCCAGCAAGTATTTTGAGTTGTTGTGTTTCATTCATTCATATGATGATTTATTCAATCATGTCTTATGTTCCTTGTTTTGCACATTGTTCTTATCTTGATGTTTACTACTTTGAAAGCTATCATTGAAAAACCCAGTTATTTGTGAACTCCAGCAAATTATCAACTATTCTTCGACCAAGAGCTAAGTTTATCATTACCAATTATGATTCACTTTATGTATCTTTATTGTGTTTCCTTTACTCATTGGAAGTTGAGTTATCTAATAGTGAGTTGTCTTCTATTATGATCAATGTATTGATGAATGTGATGCTTCTTGTCCGTATTCTTTTATCGACTCTTCACTCCATAAACCTGAGGTCATGTTTATTGAGCTCAGTTTCGCTTGGGGACAAGCGAAGTCTAAGCTTGGGAGGAGTTGATACGTCCATTTTGCATCACTATTCTATGTCTTAATTCACTATTATTCATTGATATATTTCGTATTGAGAGGTGATACTTATGTTATTTCATCTATTTTTGCATGGTTGATGACTTTGGGAGCATGGACCGCTGCAGTCAGGATTCTGATGGAAAAGGTGCTGTTTGGAGGAAAAATTCGCGAAGATCAGAAAATCCGTGAAAATACACGGAAAATCCTATTTTTCCAGAAGACTAAGGATGCTAGAAGACGGAGTGGAGATGGGCCACAGGGGGCCCACACCACCCCCTAGCGCGGGCAGCCCTAGGCCGCGCCAGCAGGTGGTGTGGCCACCCTGGCCCACTCCAGCCTCTCCCCTCTGGTGTATATCATCCTCCCGAAACCCTAAGACTCGGGGAGCGACCACAGAAAGATTCCGCCGCCTCTACGGGGCGGAAAACACCGAGAGAGAAATATCTCTCCGGTAGATAGATTTCTGCCGAGGGAATTCCCTACCGGAGAGGGGAGATCGTCGCCATCAACACCACCATCAAGCTAGACTTCATCGGGATCATCATCATCACCACCATCATCATCATCAGCACCCTCATCACCATCTCTATATTGCTTTAACAATTGGTTGAATCTTGCATTAGTTCATAGGGGACTTTCCCGGTGTTGATTACTCTTTGTAGTTGATGCTATTGAGTGAACCATTGAATTATTGTTTATGTTCAGATTGTTATACATCATTATTCCATCTCTGATCATGATCCATATGATGTCTTGTGAGTAGTTCGTTTTGTTCTTGAGGACATGGGAGAAGTCATGTTGTTAGTAGTGGAGTTGTGTTGAGAAAGATTCAATAGATTGTTATTTAAGTTGTGGTGTACTTCTTCTAGTGGTGTCAAGTGAACGTCGACTATATGAGACTTGACCTATATGGTCCTAGTGGAAAGCATTGTGTATTTGGCTACTAATCGTAGGGGTTGCCGGAGTGACAGAAACCCGAACCCCCGTTAGGAAACCATTGCACAAGGGAAGTAAGGGTCTCAGAGTTTAAAGCTGTGGTTAGGTTTCTACCTTAATTACTTTCTTGTACTTACGGATGTTTGCAAGGGGTATAATCACAAGTATGTATTAGTCCTAGGAAGGTCGGTACATTAGCACATGTTCACCCACACAACACTTAGCAAGCTAAAGAAGATTAATCAACTATATGAAGCGAAAGCACTTGACAGTCTTCCCATCTGTCCTCGAGAACGTTTGGTCATCTTAAGTAATACAACCGGCTCGTCCTTTGCTGCATAAAGGATTGGGCCACTCGCTTCATTTATTCCTACTGTCTTTTATTTACTCGTACTTTGTTTACTTGCTTTATCAAAAACCCCTAAAAATCTGTTTGTTAAGTATTTGCAGAGAATTCCTAATCCATACCACTAGCCAGCACCTTCTGCTCCTCGTTGGGTTCGACACTCTTACTTATCGAAAATACTGCGATACACCCCCTATACTTGTGGGTCATCAATTACCTTTGACAAATGCGATCATCCGCATCAAGTACCTCGCCTAGGTCACTATCCTCTGGTGCTCGAGGCACAAATTGGAGGCTTCGAGATGAGTCGCGTCTTCATGGACAGTGGCAGCGGCATCAACCTCATCTTTGGAAGCACCTTGCGCGCCATGCGAATCCCCCTGTCATGCCTGGAAACCTCAGACACAACATTCCATGACATCGTCCAAGGGAAGGGCATATACCCCTGGGCAAGATCAGCTTGGACGTCATCTTCGGCACGCCAGCAAACTTCCAGCGAGAATGCATCGAATTTGAAGTGGCCGACGGGCCCTCACAATACCACTGCATCCTCGGACGTGTCGTGTACGCGAGTTTCATGGCGGTGCCACACTACGACCTGTAGGTGAAGATGCCAGGCCCTAACGACATTATCACCATCAATGGATGCTTCGAGAGGTCAGACGGTTGCAACAAGGAATTCAACAGAATTTCCCAGTCTTTCGGCATGTAAGAGGAGCTGGTGAGGCTAAAGGAGTTGACATATAATAGTCTACCTCCTCCGAGTAAGCTAAACTCACCTGATCAATCCTTTGACTCATCGGTCCACACCAAGGCGGTTGAGGTCCACCCAACAGACCCGACCATGGCAACCCTCATCGCCAACAACGTGAGTCCCGCATAGGAACTCGCGCTCGTCAAATTCCTCAGTGAGCATTGGGTAATCTTCGCCTGGTTTCTAGCGGACATGCCAGGGGTTCCTAGGGAATTCGCCAAGCACTCACTCAATGTAAATCCTAAAGCAAGACAAGTGAAGCAGACGATACATCAACTATCTGAGCCAAGGGCAAAAGCGGTTGGTATGGAAGTTAATAGACTCCTCGACGCTAACTTCATACGCGAGATCAAGGAAAGCACCTGGGTAGCAAACCCCGCGCTCATTCCTAAAAAGGACACGGATATCCTGCGAATGTGCGTGGACTTCACCTCCTTGAACAAACACTTCCCAAAGGATCACTTTCCATTGCCGCGGATCGACCAGATAATCGATTCTACCGCGGGATGCGAGCGCCTCTATTTCCTCGACGCCTACTCAGGCTATCACCATATTCGAATGAAGGAGGAAGACCAGGAGAAACCTGCCTTCATCACGCCCTTTGGCATATTCTGCTACACAACGATGCCTTTCAGTCTGAAAAACGCAGGGGCCACCTATCAGCGGTGTATGCCGGCCTGCCTCAAAAGCCAGCTTGGCCGTAACATTTAAGTCTATGTCGATGACATCGTCATCAAAACTAAGGAGGAAGCCTCTTTGCTCGATGATCTCCGCGAGACCTTTGATAACCTTGACCGCTACCGGATCAAGATAAACCCAGACAAATGCACCTTCACATACCATCTGGGCAACTGCTTAGGTACCTCATCTCCGTGAGAGGGATCGAGGCTAGCCCGAAGAAAATAAAAGCCATACTAGCCATGGAGAAGCCGAAGAATGTAAAAAGCGTCCAGCAGCTAGCTAGGAGAATCATGGTGCTCAGTCGATTCATCAGTCAAATGGGCGAGAAGGCACTACGTTTTGTACCATCTCCTTAGCAAGGCTGATAAATTTGAGTGGACAGAAGAAGCACAAGAAGCATTCGAAGACCTCAAGCACCTATTATCCACTTCGCCGGTGTTGGTAACACCTCAAGAAAAGGAGCCCCAGTTGCTATACATCTCTGCCACCAACCAGGTGGTTAGCACCGTGCTCGTAGTAGAACGAGCCAAAGAAAATAAAGTCAATGGAGTACAACACCTAGTCTACTACCTCAGCGAGGTACTCATGCCGACAAAACAGTGGTACCCGCATTATCAGAATCTAGCATACAACGTCTTCATCAAAGCCCAGTGACTAGGCCACTACTTCCAGGAGTACCCCATCATTGTGGTGAACAACGCTCCACTAGGGCACATCCTCAACAACCCCAACGCCACCGGACGAGTCACGCTTTGGGGGATAGAACTGTCTCCACGAGACATCACATACGAGAAGCGAGACACGATCAAGTCGCAAGTACTCCCGGACTTCCTTGTCCACTGTATGGAGAAACAGCTCCCTGACATGCCAGACATGTCCTGTCTACAGACAATGCACTTCGGCGGATGAAAACATCGAGAGGAAGTTGGCGCCGGCATTATCCTGACATCGCCACAGGGTGACAAGATGAGGTACATTCTGCGAATGCAGTTTCGCGCCTCCAACAATGAAGCTGAATATGAGGCCTTGCTTCATGGCATGCGGATGGCCAAAGATTGTGGCGCAACACGACTCGTGATCTACGGCGAATCCAAGCTGGTGGTGGATCAAACCATGAACCAGTGCGACCTCTATGACGCACTCGAAGGAGACTTTGATGGCTACAAACTACGGCACGTTGGCCACGAGAGCAATGAAGAGGCGGACACACTGGCCAACATTGGTTCCACCTATGCCCTGGTGCCACCTAGAGTATTCCTAGAGCAAATATGTGAATCCTCCATCAAGCCAAAGGCTCAAGATGAACAAGCCAGCATGTCAAAGGACTCGGGGGGGGGGGGGGGCACCACCCGACGAACTCAAAGCACTTGATGATAAGGAGCAAGAAAAAGAACTCGAAGGCCCCATGGAGGTCATGATGATCGATCCATCATGGACGTAGCCATACATCCCATACTTGCTCAGCAAAAGGTTGCTAGATGACTCGACAGATGCGCGTCATATATCACAAAGATCCAAGGCTTTTGCCCTCATCAACGGTGAACTATATAAGCGCAGCATCACATGAGTACTTCAACAATGCGTCTCTAGTGGATACGGAAGAGCCATCCTCCTCAAAATACACGAAGGCACTTGCAGCCATCACGCCAGAAGTCGCGCCCTCATTGCCAAAGCTCTATGAGCTGGATTCTACTAGCCAATGGCAATGCGTGACGCCTAGGAGATCATCCAGAAGTGCAATGCTTGCCAATGATTTGTGGACAAACCGCACGCACCTGGCATAGATCTCAAGCCAATACCCGTGGCTGGCCCTTCGTGCAGTGGGGACTCGACATGGTCGGCAAGATGCAAAAATCTTCACGCGGAGGGTACATCTACCTCCTCGTTGCAATCAACAAATTCACCAAGTGGATTGAGGCCATGCCGGTGAAAAACCAATCAGGGGCCACCGCCGTCAAATTCTTCGAGTCCATCGTCTTCCTGTTCGGGGTGCCGCATAGCATCATCATAGACAACAGAACGAACTTCACCTTGAACGAGTTCCAGGATTTCTGTGAAAACCTGGGAATCAACATCAGCTACGCCTCGGTGGCGCACCCTCAGACCAATAGTCAAGTCTAAAAGGCCAACGGCCTCATCTGCAGCGGCATCAAGAAAAGGCTCGTCAGGACACTCAAAAGAGCTACTAGGTGCTGGCCCGAGGAGCTAGAGTCAATACTATGGAGCCTGCGCACAACACCAAACTGCAGCACAGGCTATACTCCGTTCTTCATGGTACACGGTGCCGAGGCAGTACTACCTGCATAAGTACGCTACAAAGCCCCATGGGTCGTAGCATACAGTGAGGTGGAATCGACTCTCACACTCGAAGACTCTATCGACCTCCTCGATGAAGCAAGATAGCAACGGAGCGATCCACAATCTACCAGCAAAACCTCCACAATTACCACAGCAGAAGGCTATGCCCAAGGTCCTTCATCGAAGGAGACCTGGTCCTGCCACTAAAGCAGCAAGGGCACCTCAAGCTCGAGTCCCCTTGGGAGGGACCTTATGTGATTACCGAAGTAATCCCAGGTGGCACCTACCACCTTAAAGACGTAGAAAGTGGAGTCGCATACTCCAAACCCTGGAACGTCGCGCAGCTGCATCATTTCTACCCTTAGATATTTGTATGTTACAAATAAGGCTATTTAGCCCGGCTACTTAGCCACACATTGTATCTCCTAATATTCTACGAATAAATAAAGCTAAGTGCCTCCAACCTTATATTTCTGTTTTTTACTTGCAATTACATCACTTGGGGGCTGCACCACCCTTTCCACCTCGTTACACAAATAACGCATTAGCCCGAGTAGCTGTCGTACTGTTAATCAAACCCTTGGTAAAATCAACCCAACTACAAAGCACCTGATAGGTTGACAAGGTGCTAAGATAAGTATGCGTCAGGCTAACAAAAAGGAACTGCATAGTACAAGATACTCAAAAAATATACAAGCTAGCAAGCTTTTACATAAAAAATGGGTAACAAGAACACCCGACTCTTTTAAACGAACTTTACAACACATATACATCTCTATGCAGGTCCAAAACTACTCTACTGGCATAAAAGGAGAACATTGGTACGTTCTTCGAACAACTCGATGACTGGTCAACCGCCCGATAATGGGGCACCATGTTCCATGCCATCCCCTCTAGCGGGGGGCAGTGGTCCAGCGACAACAGCTGCAAGATCCATATCAGGTCGATGCAGGCAAACAAGTGCCAGTGCAGCCTTAGCACCCATGACTAACTGCTAGCGTACGCATTCGCGAAGCACGTTGGCATCCTGAAACTTCTTCAATAAAGCTAGCAAGCTTGAGGGCACCACATCCAAGGGGAACATTTCCCGAAAGATGTGCTTCAAGCACGACCGCGCCTTCTTCAAGTACAACAACACCTGCGACACACGATCCTGCAACGTCGCCAACGCGACTTCACTATCCTGGTCAACCCAAAAGTACCCGCTAGCTTCTAGTTGTTCCTAGGTCAAGCTGTTTAGCTGAATGGAAACTCGGTCCCTCTCCTCCTATGGACATCCAGTACTAACAACTACAAAGGGCAGCAAAAAGCATAAGGGAGAATCGCTGCCACAAGTGGCTAGGAAAGAAGAAGCTGAGGAAACTAACACTCCAATTTCTCATTTAGCTAAGCCACCTCGCCCAGAAGATATTTCTCCCGTTCACTGGCTTTTTCGGCTTTCGACTTCCACACATCAGCGCTACCATGGATCATGGACATTTTTTGCTCCAAGTGCTCTATACGATTGCGCAATCGAGACAGCAGCGAAAATTCCTCCACCTTTGAACATGGTTGTGCCACAGGTTCATCGGTGGGAGGTGCGTCAGATGGATCACTCGAAGGACCCTATCCAAGAAGAGGAAGAGACGGATAAGACAAACCATTCATAATAACACCAAAGGTAGAAACATCAAAGTTCAGCAAGTCTTAAAAGAGGTACCCCCCACAAAGCACAATGCAATTCAAGAAGAAGTCTGGAGAAGCTATAATATTACAAAAATACGGCAAAGAGACAGCCTACAGCTACGCATTGGCACTCAGGGGCTTCCTTGAGTCAGTGGCAGCCTCTAACACCGTGGCCTTCTCGGTTACAGCCTATGATGCTGTGGCTTTTGCCATCTTCGACCGCCTTAGCTCCGCCGAGTACTTTGCGAGTGTCTCAATGATCCGAGGCCCATATTTATGACAACGAGTAGCAAAGGGAGCAAATACTACCTCCTAGCCATCCGTAGTGACCGGCATCGCCTTGGAGACCTCGCTGGGGTTCAGATCAACACCATGAGCCTGCGTCATTGCAAGTCCCATGGTAGCTCCAACTCCCCTCTAAGCATTCTTGAAATCCATGGGCACGCCCTCGGCAAAGGACTCCACGAGGCCATCAAGATCTTCGATAAGCTTTGCCTTGGGGACAATCTCCTCTTGAAGACGCCCAAGCACACCCTTGGCCTTCTCAAGGGAATCCTTGATGGAGACGCTACGATCTTCTACTGCAGCTATGGCGCCGGCCAAGGCATCTGGGCGGGCCAAAGCTTGAGCATCAAAGTCCACACCAGCAACATCTGTAGAAGATACATATGTGCACAACCAAATAATGGCAAGTGCAGAGCAAACAAAATGACGTAGCATCGTACCTGAGAGTGCCTTAGCAATAGAGAAAAGCTATTCCACAAACACTTCCTCCCTGTCAGCTGTAGCGGAACACAGGTCCTCCTCGCGCTTCTTCGACTCCTGGATAGAGCGCTCAAGATCTTCGAGCGCCTCGTCACGTTTCTTCTCTGCTACGGCAAGACCCTTCTTGAGGGAGCTGATGCTACTAAGGAGCTCATTGTTCTCACCTGCAAAGAATGATAGCAAAAACTTAAGATCGGGAATTTTCTGCACTAGCACAGAGATAAAAAGTGCAAGTTCACCCTCAAATGCGTGATGTTGGGTCTCCAATAAGGCATGCTGATGGCCCCTTGATGTAATATGTTTAGTGAGGCGAATAGATTCCTTCACGACAGGCTGCAAGAAGAGATGCATCAACATCAACCTAATTTTGACTGACTTAGTCAAGAAAACTTACATGCTCCTCCAGTTACTCCGAAGTTTCTTTCTACATAGGCATCCGACCAACCATCTGGTGCCCCCAGTATGGGGGGAACTCGAAGAATTGGCACCGGAGGTGGCCGCCACATGGGGAGAATGCGACTGCTCTGTCACATCCTTTTCTTTGGAGTCCGTGACTCTAGACTCCTTCACAAAGTGGCAGTCATCGGACGATGATGATGCAGTTTTGCTATAGCATAAACATACAAAAACAACTTCAGAGAAAGAGATTTTAGGACATAAGAACAAATTAGCAGAGGCACAAACTTACCAGTCAAAGTCATCGAGGTCGAAGAAGTCCTTAGACACCTCCTTCGGTGTCCTCAGGTTCTTCCATGGAGGAGGAGCCACGGCGCGCACAGGCACAATGGGAATTGGCTCCTCTACCTCAGTCGAAGGACCCTCCGGCGTCGTCGGTGAAGATGCATCCGAGTCCTTGCTTTGGGAGCGCTTGCGAATCCCGTTCCTGCCAGACTCTAGGGCTTCCTGCTCTTCTGCAACATGGATGGTGGAGACCGACTCGTCCTCCTCTTCCGCTTCACGAGGGATCACTCCCTCCGGCTGAGGTGGTAGCACAGTGGCCACCTTCCAGTCCTGGAACAAGAGGCAGCATCAATATAAAGGAAAACATAGCAGGCAATCGAAAAACAAGAAGATATAACAAGAAAGCCACCTCAGGCGGAGGGCGACTCGCGCAGAATGGAGACACAGTTGAGTCGCCAGGGAGTTTCTCCTTGGCTATGTACTTGGTTAGCATGCGAAACCCCCTGTCTACTTCACCCGAAGAAATATTTTCTCACGATATGCGAGTGATGTCGTCAACACTAGTCCAGCATCACATCACATGTGCGCTAGCCTGTAGCGGCTGCACTCTACGATGCATCCATGTGCGAATGAGGTCTGCGCTTCCCACTTCCTTCCCTAGGCAGAGTTCGAGGTCGCAGACATGCTTGTATAGAACCTTAGTTTCTTCAGCTTCGCCCGACATCACGATGTTCTTTCACGACCTCCTTCTCTTGCACTCCACCTTTGAATCAAAAGATGTGAGTCCAAAGTGTTCGTCGTTGGCCTTCTGGTCACAGATGTAGAACCATTTCTCCCTCAACCCTTGGACAAATGCATTGAACTTGATGGAGAAATATTGGACATTGGGGTCTACATGGATCCCACAGCCTCCTATAGTGTACTACCAACCTAGAGCCCGACTGGCGCTTTAATTTGAAGAGTTTTTTGAAAAGACCAAAGTGTGGCTCGATTCCGAGCCAGCACTCGCAAAGGATGATGTAACAAGCAATGTGGAGAATGGAGTTGGGGGTTAGCTGATGGAGCTGGAGCCCGTAGAAGTAGAGTAACCCTTGCACAAACTTGTGGAGGGGGAGAGAGAGGCCACGAATGACAAAAGTGAGAAACATTACCCGAAATCCAGCGGGGGGATCAAGGATTACCTCGTCGTCAGGCATTCGACAGTCATCTTCAGTAGCTGGGAGAGTGCCATCCTAGCGCCAGTTGAAGAGCTCCGTCTCCTTTATGGTGGTGTGCTACCACGATCCGTTGGTGACGCGCATGCCTGCACCTTTCTTCTTGGTGGCAGCAGCAGTAGCGGAGCCCGTAGCGGCGCGCCCTTCTTCTTGGCCACAATGGTGGTGGCCGCAGATCTAGTGGCGGAAGCACCCTTCTCCTTCCCCATCTTTTGAGTGTGGTGGGAGCGCATAAAGTAGCTAGGGAAGGTCTTGAGGCTGTCCAACGCAACAATGGGGCGCGTGCAATGGAACAACAGTGAGCAGCAATGAAGGCAGAGCACGGGGAAGAAGATGAATTGTGGGGAAATTACCACACGGAAGATCCCTACTTAATAGATGCAATCCAATGGCCAGAAGCGCAGTAATTAGACGCGTGGCGAAAATCAAGATGGACGCGTGGCGAGGCAAGCAGTGAACCGTTGCCCCACTTTTTCCATTACGCGTGAGAATCAAGGAGACGTAGTTAAACACCGAAGATTATGCACGCCTGGTCAAATCCAAGTCAGAAATGGGGTCCCACCTTCGTCACGTCCCGTCAAAACCACTCACGTTGGTAACTGAGGTCATCTCATCGTCATCACTGACGTCATCCACTCCAGCAGGAGCATCTTCTGACTAATCTAGTCTTCACTCAACTCTTCGACTCGACCAAGCACTCGGGGCTACTCCTAATAGGAGCGCTGGCCACGCACCCAAAAAACTTCATGGACATAAAAGTATTTTGACAACATAGTTGCACTTAAAAACCCCTCACTCGAATCAACGATTCGATTGTAGACTCGGGGTCACTCCCATAGGGAGCGCTGGAAGCATATTCGGCTGAAACAAGCAAAAGATGACAGCAGTCGAAAACATTCATAGTCCCCACTCGAGTCTACGACTCGAATAGGCACTCGGGGGCTACTCCCATAGGGAGCGCTGGCCGCGCACCCTCTGATTTTCTTTTACTAAATATGTGATTGACTATGTCCACACTCGAAAGCATTGGCGACTCCGCCTCATATTTTCCCTGCAAGGAGACTATGTCTCCTAGACCACCCGAATCATCTCCGTGATGACAAATTTTTTGATGCCACGCTCACAGCGTGAAGATAAGACCTGAAAAAGGCATGTCAACGCAAGTGCTGCACCCTACCAGAAATAATCCGTGCCTGCAGGTACGATGAAATAAGCCTTGACTGACGCGTCGAGTGCTCACACTTATACACTGGAATTTGATTCTGTAAGACCTCCACGGCATGAGTCGAATTATGCCAACGCTTTTCCAATTCGAGTCCAGGGACTTGAATTTGAGTAGATTCCATTGTTTTGCCATAAGGCAGTTAACTAATACTGATACATCGGATGAATCAGGCATGCATATCGACAATCCCTATAACATAAGCTAAAGCACTCGAAAACGCATTTGGCTATGCACTCGAATGACTCATAGTCTCCACTCGAATCTACGATTCGACTGGACACTCAGGGGCTATTGACATGGGCATACCCTATAGGTACTCGAGATCAACATATATGGTCTAGCCTAGAAGAAGCCCACGACGTTGCTAAGGCCTAGTCCAGATTCGGGTGACCTAGGAGACTTCGACTCCTTGCAGAACACGAGAGATACAAGATAGATGTTTAAAGGGGAAACCCTAATATGTAACCGACTTGGCCTGCTATCCCGAGACCTAGCCTATCTATATAAAGGCTAGGAGGGGCGGAGAGGAGGATATACGCAACCCTAGTTTCCACACCATCACTAGATTGCATCTGTGCACCCTTGTAACTTTCGACTCCTCGATAATTCCAAGAGCAGAGAAGTAGGAGTAGGGACCTCTGTGAGGCCTAAACCTAGATAAACCTCGTGTCACCTGTGTGCTTGTTTGCTAGCCGATCGATGCCTCTAGTGCTCCCCACTTCCTCAAACCTAAGTCCATCTACGATGGGCATTAATGAGTTAACCCCTCATCAGTGGGCATAATCTTCTAATTCATTCACGCGACTTCAAGAGGCTCCATGCCAAGATTTTCCCATCCAAGGAGGTGCCGACGGATTTGAATGATCTTGTTGCTATTTTCAGTGCTGATCCGATTTCTTTGGCAGGCTACAATATGGTGCAGTCGAAGAATGGTGCTGATACTTCCATGGCTTTGGCAATGGCGCACAACAAAAAGGTCGACTGTAAGAAGGTTAGCTCCTCTATTCCAGTCACCAATGATGGCAAAGCAGTTGACCTGAAACCTTTCATTAAGAAGGCCAAGAAGTATTCACGGCTATTTCTAGGTATAGGTCCAGGTCCTGAAAAATTCATTGCTCATTCTTAGGTCGGAGCTCCTTCAGCAAATACTACCCTAATAATCCCTCCTTCTGCTGATGCTCCATCTGCTAGTGGTACTTTGTCTGCAGAGAAAACTGCCTCGCAATTTAGCTTGTAGTTGTAGAAGTCTCCTTGTTATTTTTCTTTTGTAATGAACTTGGTCCTTGTTGTCAGATTGCTTCTTTTATCTAGAAGTGTCTGGTTTACATATGTGGATGGTGCATCTATTGCGGTGTATGCAAATTGTCTTGTTTAATAAAATTCATGTCTCTTTCATCTGCTCTACCAGATATTCTTTGATTCACCTGCTCCGTCTGGGTCCACTCAGGCTTTGGATGTGCATCCATCTTCATCTGGGGCGGGCGCATCCAAAACTTCTATTGTTCGCGTGATTGATCCGACACTATATGCGGAAAAGATTGATCAGGTGAAGAGGCTAGCGGGTAATCTTCCGGTTGTGCAAGCCATGGTAGATGTGTCTCAGTCAAAGATGCGCAAGGACCTAGATCATGAAACGTATTTCTTGGAAGAAATTTCCAGAGTTAGCGAAAAGATGTTATGTAAGTTTTCCACAATGCTCCCAAGTTTTTCTTATTTAGTCGTAGAATTTGACCTTCTTATTTTTCTCTAGGTATTTGACTATGCGAGAGGGAGTAAACCCAATGTCTGCATAGTCGAATGAATGCTCTGGTGACTGCATCTTAAGGCACCAATAATGATTTTTGGACTGATCATCGACGCGCGTATTTGATAACCTTGCTTCATGATTGTGTATCGGAGGTGGAGCAATTCGTCGAGTGCTATCGCATGTCCTTGGCTATTGTGTATAATGTCATGTTTCCCCAGGATCCTCAACCTCAGATCCTAGCTGATCTAATGGCGGAGTTTTGGCAAGGCGAGAGGATTCGCCACTTTGTGAAGCTGCAGCTTGTGGCGGGTGCTAAACTTACGCTCTCCTGGGTGCACGTGCACCACCCCGTGTTGGATTTGGATGACATGTCGTGGGGACTACCTACCCCTCCCGGCGGTGGTCTAGTTAGTATGGCGCCTCATTACGCGGCTACTCGCAAGCCTGCCATCAGGATTGTCCAGACGTGTCTCGAGGAAGATGAAGATTTCTTCCTAAATTTCGCCATCTGAATATTTTCTACATAACAACGCATGTACATTATGTAGATTTGTATTCAATAATTAATGTATGGTGCCTTTGTTTTAGCAAAAAGGTCATAAGTTTATACGAGATTTTGTTTATTACGCGATACCCTTTTGTTTGCCTGATGCCTTGAGGTCGAGTCAACTATTTAGGTCAAAAGCGCATTGTATTGGAGATAAAGATTTTGGTATGGTATGCCTAGCGAAGCCCCCGAGTATCGGGTATATTTTTTATCAGTTATCAGTTGATATAGCCCCCGATTGTCGGGTTGATGAATAAAATAAAATAGAAGAGACACTACAAGAAATGTTTCCTTCCACAACGACTTGTCCCGACGGTCGTTGTAGAAGGCGCGTCTCGCAAGACTAATTTCTCGGCTCGACCGTGGCCGATGGAAAACTTTTCTCTGTGATTTCACGGCCCTCTACTATGATGGAACCGCTAAAAACATGGAGGAAGCTCGGCCAACACATGGTAGAAGCAAGATTTTCATTTCCTCGCGCAATGGTTACTCCCTGAAGTCTTTCGAGGCATGTCGGTCCCGAACGCTAGTGTCTCTAGAGGACCATACTTTTTAGTCACACCTCCCCGATTTGAACTCCATAACGTTGCTCGATGATGTTTAGTCAGACTGTTGGGTCCCACATGTTGGCCTCTCATTAGAAGAATCGTCTGTATGATGGATTTTTTCCTTTGCTCTCGCTACCTGTTCTGAACTTGATAGTGTTGCTCGATGCATCTACCATTTAATCAGGATTCTAGGGCCCACATGTCATCCTCTCATTAGAAGAAACATGTGTATGATGGAATTTTTTCCTTCGCTCGCGCTACCCTATTCTGAACGTGATAGCGCTGCTCGATGCATCTACCGTACAGTCACCCCCATGTCAACCTCTCATTAGAATAAACATGTGTATGATGGATATTTTGCCATTGGTCGTGCCTTCGTGTTCCGAACTTGATAGCGTTGCCCGCTACATCAGCCGTTTATTCAGACCGGTGGGTCCCCTATGTCAGCCTCTCACTAGAAGAATCGTGTCTATGATGGAATTTTTTCTTCTCTAGTGGTACCCCGTTCCAAACTAGGAGTTGATAGCATTGCTCGACGAATCTGCCATTTGGACACACAGCTGGGTCTCTCATGTCAGCCTCTCATTAGAAGGATCGGTTGTATGATTGACTTTTGTTTTGCTCGGGCTTCCGTGTTTCAAACTTGGTAACGTTGCTCGCTGCATGGCCGCTTTTTCAGGCTGATGGGTCCCATATGTCGGTCTCTTTATAATTGAAACGTGTGTATGATGGACTTTTTTCCGGCTGCATCCGCTGTTTTCACTATTCCAACGTTGCTTGATGCGGTAGCTAGTATGGTATTGCTGTCTAGGGCCCGCAGGTCAGCCTCTCTACTATGATGGAACCGCTAAAAATATGGAGGAAGCTCGGCCAACACGTGGTAGAAGAAAGATTTTCATTTCCTCGTGCAATGGTTACTCCCTGAAGTCTTTCGAGGCATGTCGGTCCCGAACGCTAGTGTCTCTAGAGGACCATACTTTTTAGTCACACCTCCCTGATTTGAACTCCATAACGTTGCTCGATGACGTTTAGTCAGGCTGCTAGGTCCCACATGTTGGTCTCTCATTAGAAGAATCGTGTGTATGATGGATTTTTTTCCTTCGCTTGCGCTACCTGTTCTAAACTTGATAGTGTTGCTCGATGCATCTACCATTTAATAAGGATGCTAGGGCCCATATGTCATCCTCTCATTAGAAGAAACATGTGTATGATGGAATTTTTTTCCTTTGCTCACGCTGTCCTATTCTAAACTTGATAGCGATGCTCGATGCATCTACCGTACAGTCACCCCCATGTCAGTCTCTCATTAGAACAAACGTGTGTATGATGGATATTTTGCCATTGGTCCTGCCTCCGTGTTCCAAACTTGATAGCGTTGCCCGCTGCATCAGCCATTTATTCAGACTGGTGGGTCCCGTATGTCAGCCTCTCACTAGAAGAATCGTGTCTATGATGGATTTTTTTTCTTCTCTAGTGGTACCCTGTTCTAAACTAGGAGTTGATAGCATTGCTCGACGAATCTGCCGTTTGGACTCACAGCTGGGTCTCTCATGTTAGCCTCTCATTAGAAGGATCGGTTGTATGATTGACTTTTGTTTTGCTTGGGCTTCCGTGTTTCGAACTTGATAACGTTGCTCGCTGCATCAGCCGTTTTTTCAGGCTGCTGGGTCCCATATGTCGGTCTCTTTGTAATTAAAACGTGTGTATGATGGACTTTTTTCCGGCTACATCCGCTGTTTTCACTATTCCAATGTTGCTCGATGCGGTAGCCAGTATGGTATTGCTGTCTAGGGCCCGCATGTTAGCCTCTCTGCTATGTTCTGGCTTGCGGGTCCCCAATGCATCCTTATATGTTCTGGCTGATGGGTCCGCGATGTCAGCTTCTCTGGACAAGTATTTAACTTTTTTTCAAACCCGACCATTAAACTCGAGGGATTCTGTAGGCTGGTTGGTCCGCGATGGCAGCCCCTCCATAATGCGATATTACTAAAAGAAAAATGTAAACCCAAGATATATATATATATATGTACATGAAGGGGATTCGAACTCAAGACCATTTCAAATCAAATACAAGTAAACCAAGTGCTTTGCCACTAAACTAAAGATGTTTATATAATATATATCATTAAACCAATATTAGTACTACAATTTATGTATCAGTATTCTTAAAAATATTGTGTGTCCATGTTTATCTCTTTTAAAATATAAAATGGAAGTGCTTAGGCATCTGCATTTATAAAATGCCACATAATGGAACAGTTTCTTTAAAACATGGGTAGGTAGAGATTTTTTTTATTTAGAGAGGTGGGGGCCAATGCCCAAAAGGCCGAATTAAAAAGAGTTTGACTACCTACATGGGATGCTCTACATGAGCTCCTTTCTCAAATTTCACTAGGTTGTGCTCAACAGTCCCCTGACCCCTAAAAGGCCGAATTAAAATCTGTTCAGGGCTATGCTCCATGGACTGATTTCTCAAATTTCTCTAGGATATTGTCAACAGTCCCCCATGTTAGCCTCTCATTAGAAGAAATGTGTGCATGCTAGACTTTTTTCTTGCTCGCCCCTTTTCGAACTTCTTAGAAGCTTAGGAAAGAGCGACTCATAGGGGAAAGCCTTAGCAGCGCTTCATTGGCTCACGTCAAGTCTCCCGCTCATTTGGTAAACATTGCTCGACGCAGCACCTATATAAGGTCTCGCTACTGGCCCCCATGTCAGTATCTCTGTAAATGAAACGTCTGTATAATGGACTTTTCTTTAGACTATGTCTATTGTTTTGACCTTCATAACGTTGCTCAATGCGGCAGCCATGTATGGTCTTGCTGATGGGTCCCACATGTCAGCCTCCCTGGTATGTTCTGGCTTGTGCATGTCAGCCTCCCTGGTATGTTCTGGCTTGTGGGTCCCTGACGCCAGCCTCTATGTACAAGTGCTTAACTTTATATTTCAAACCCGCCCATCAAACTCGAGGGATGCTGCATGCTAGCGGGTCCGTGATGTCAGTCTCTCCATAAAACAATATTGCTAGAAGAAAAAATGTAAACCCAAGATAATTTTATGTCAAGCACAGAGAATCGAATTTAAGACTTCAAAACATGTATAAACCTTGTGCGTTGCCACTACGATAAACAAATAAGAAGAACATTATCATTAAAAGCTTTATAGTACCTATAATTTATGTATTAGTATTATTAAAAAAATTTATGTGTCCATGTTATCTCTCTTAAAATAAAAGGGAAGCGATCCTGACATCTCAATTTATTAAATGCCACATAATGGAGTAGTTTATTAAAAACATGGGTAGGTGGATTTTTTTAAAGGGCAATTCCAAAAACCCAAATTAAAGATTTTGGGTTATTATACATCTACTATACTCAATGGGCTATACTCCATGCGCTATTCTCCATGGGCTCCTTGCTAAAAATTTAAATGGGATGTGGTCAGCAAGTCCCATGACCCCTAAAAGGCCGAATTAAATTGTTCTAGGCTAAAGAGGGCCCGAATGGGCTAGATTTTATCTCCTCGTTAGTAAAATTTGTATTGTGCTATGGCTCGGTCGGATTCGGAACACAAACCTCATTACCGAAGGAGAAAACAATAATTCTTTTGTCAGATATTCATGTAAAAATATCTAAAGAACAAGGGACACAGACCGCATGCGCCAAAAATGGACTGGGATCCAATGACTTCACTTGGTACCCTCTCATCTCTGTCCAAAGCACATCCAACGGTTTCGATGACACATAGGAAAAATCTCTAGTGCAAGCAGCCCAGCAACAGCAACAAAACTTATCACAAATTCAGTAGCATTTGAAAGATCCAACAGTACAAAATAAGATAGAAAAAAGATCGACAGATTCCTAGTTCATATTCAGTAGCACTTGACCGATTCTACAACATTCCAAAGTAACCGTTTCAGCAATATAGACACTAAAACTCAATAGCAGTACAGAGGGAACCCGTTCATGTTTCAACTCTAAAAACCTTGTCGCACGATTAGTTTGCCCTTTTCTCCAAGCACACTCAATCATTGTAGCAAGCAAAACTAACGATCAAGTATGCTTTTGTGTGGATACCTCCTCTTCACATCAATACTAGTGTGACCCCCATATATGCATCCCAAAATTCCCAAGCCTCATCTAGATTGTGACAAGGCCAAGTTAAAAAGAAAAACAAGACCATCTACTGCACTTGATCTAAACAAGTACCAGTACATCGGTATTAGTTCTAGAAAATAACTTAGGAATAGTAACGACATAACACTTGACAGATTCAATAGCATTTGAAGATTGAGTAGTACATAATAAGATAGAAAAAATATCAACAGATTCCCGGTTCATATTCAGCACCACTTGACAAATTCAGCAGCATTTCAAATTGACCGATTCAGTAGTACAAACAATGGCCAAAAGAAATGATAGATTCTGCAATGCGAACACTGTAATTCAATAGTTGTAGTAAGCCAATGACTCAGAAGGAAAGAGAGTCCATATTCAACACTCGATCGGTCGATCTGAACAAGTACCAATACATATGTATTACTACAAAATAGATTACTAGTAGCATACCACCATACAAAATACTTGGCATGACGCAATAGCGTGTCCAACTGCTGGCCCGGTAGTGCTTTCTTTCCTGCCTGTTACACTTTCCTTGTCACACTGTCGCCTGTGGGCCCACTATGTCAGCAGCGTACATTGGAAATAGGTATACATTGCCGTAATCTTGTTCCACCTCTGCCTATACAAATTCAATCTGTCACCAACATAAAGTAGTAATTAATTAGTACGACATTACATATCTTAACATTGGGATCATCACAAGAAGATTTAGATTTTTATCTCACTTTTGAAACTTGTCGATGCAAAACTCCTAATCCACAAGGAATTCTGACGAATGGTTCAGAAGCTTCAAGGTAACATTGGGGCTGCGATAGGTATGACCTGAGCCCTTCCAGGGTGACTTCCGCCGATGACGGCCTACTCGTCAGCTCAGATGTCGCCACCATTTCGACCGCATGGAGCTCATGCCACAGAGACAACAACCAAAGCTTCACCTTGTACTGCAGCGATTTGCACGCCCCTGAACTGACGAACCTAGGGGTTATGACGGTGTCCATGGTGTGGCCGTCAATTTGGATGACAAACACGATGCCCTATTTGCCGATGTCGATGATATCCGCTCCCTGCGAGCCTCTTGTGGGCACCGTCTTAGATGACTCCTAGTGTTTGTGGCTATAGGGAATTATGGATGTAGTCCTCGAGTGGGCAACTCTGAGGTTGCGGACGAGCTCTGCCATAGGTGTTAGCTCTACCGACAAGGTGATAAACTCACATCCAATCTCCGTGCAGACTTTCTAGCCATGAAAGCACTAGATTATGTGGTCGTAGACGTTGTTGTAGGGGACGAATGTCTCACAGTGGTCGTTGGGGCATCTGCTACCTTTCCCGCCCGCGACTTGGCGGTACAGCTCCTTGGAGCTTGCGGCCAGCTGGGCGGCGCTGGTAGTGTCCAGACGCATAGCGATTTCATTGAAAACAGCTCCGCCGACCTTGCTCTAGACGCCGTGCAGCGGGGTGCGCGTCCATTGTGACATCAGGATGTATTGGGGGAAGAGGTCGGACCAGAGTATGACTATCAGGGGACTTTTGTAGAGGGGTGGCGCGACCTGCAAGATCCGATGCAGTGGACGAGATGGTGAGGAAAATGTGCGAAGTGCGCACTGGAGACGATCCCAAATGCGGCCAGGCGGCATTGGCGAGTGGGGATAAAAACAACTAAGATGGGGGAGATGGGATGACTCTTTGAACGAGGTTTTTTTGCAAGGCCTCTGGAGATGCATCCGGGACGCCAACTATTGCTTGGCTGGCACGCTGCAGTGCACTAAATTAACCATCTGAAATCCTGGCGCATTTTATAGCTAGGCTGGCACGCTGTCGTGTGCTAAAGTAACCATGTCACAACCTGTGTCATTATAGCTAGGCCGGCATGCTGCCGTGTACGCTGACTAGAGTTACTAGTGCCGTCATGTTTGACCAGATAATGTTTATTTACAACTTCTATTTTCCTAAAAAATAGTACGCACAACACGTACTACTACTAGCAGTAGAGTACAACGAACAATCATACCGTTAGTTCCGCTGCATACATGAGATGTACTACACCTACCCACTTGATTGTTAGGTACACCAACATAGTACGACTTTTTTTATGCGGCAGAACTAACAAGATGATTGTTTAGTTTGCTAAAAAGGATTGTACTGTAGAACAGAGGTAGTACAATACTAGCAGTAGTACACTAGATGTTTGTTTTGCAGTTTTGCTGCAAATATAGTACAGTAAACACCTCCACGTTGGAGCCTAGCGCGACCAAATATCATGGTGTTCCAACACAATGCATGACTAGAGGGGTATAGTTATAGACCACCTCTTTATAGAATAGTTATAATTAGAAGTGAACAATCACCGCATTAATACACCTACGATATAGTAAATTGTTCATCAAATGATGGGTGATAACCTGTACATATGATCACCTTATTGCAGTTATCATGATCAAATACTATCACCTTAAAGGAAGTGGTGGCAAGCTTCTTGAATACCAGAAAGTATCCTACCTTCAAGTCACGTGCTTTGACAAAATCTAGACATCCTTCTCAAGGATAACCTTGCCATCTTGCTTCTTCAGGTTGACGTCCCAGCTGCATGCTTTGCATATCTCCAACTTGATAGCCTCTAGATACTCACCGCAAAACATTGGCAAAAAGGAGCTGGGTATGCACCGCACATCTAACCCTCCCGGTATTAACAACATCTTGCAGAACTCGTCATAGGTGTTCTCCACGTGGGTGTTCTTGGCTCACCCCTCCATCCAGAGTGCATAGGGCTCTCTTGTCTTTTTCGATGATGAGTCTCTCTAACCTTGAGCTTCTTGCCCGAACACTGCAAAAAAAATCCCGTGGACAGATAATGTCTCTACCAGCTGTGAATAATTGTGAAATAGTACAATACAAGATCAACTAAGAAAGTAAAGTGGAGGAATTTCCTTATCGAAGTACACAAATTCTTAACTCTATCTAGCATGAACGCCGGTTATATTAGTACTACCAAGGTCTAGGCATCACATTAGTGGAGTTCATTATCAAGTAGTACAGATACTGAACACCCAGGAACAGAAGAACGGACTAACAGGATGAGCTCTATCTACTACTGATGCTAGAGATGCATACATATACTTGAAATTTTGGCAAAAATCAGGGTAGGGTTGCAGCTGCCCTAACTTGCCCAAATTAAAGGGACCTCCACCCCTGAGACCAACCAAGCAAAACATGCCGAGTGGCCTCCCAAATTATCATCAGCCGTGGATCAATCAATACAAAATTTGAACTTATTATTACGGTTCACCGTAGATCTAGCCCCATAACTAGCTTGCATATGTAAAACTATACTATAGTATACAAATGGGTTAAATGCACTAGATGAGAACTTCTCAATACCAACCCAATGTTAATCAAGCGCTAATAAAGTCTTGATCACATCTCATCATCAAGATCAAGGGTTTCGGAGATTATGTACATACCGCACTGCTACCGCGATGTATGAGGGATGCAAAGGCTCTATAGATGAGGTTGCAGGACCCACCGCTAGCAGCCGACCCACCTAAGACAAGTAAGTTGTAGCAATGGTGGTCGTCAATGGAGGGAAGCGCAATAGTGATTAAGGAATGTTGTGTGAGAGAGAACTAGGGTTAGGGCTTGTGAGGGAATAAATGCAGCGAAGTCAGACGTATGTTGTGGACAAAGCAAACCTTGCCTTTCACCACAATATCTACCGTATCAAAAATCCAACGGCCACCAATACAGTACCACTAATTGTCATGGCAAAATTAATATCCTAGAAAATTGGGCACGACAGCTTGAGTGCTTGAATATGGAAACATCAAACACATAATATGAAAGTATATTATTACGTACATGGTGGGTAGTACAAGCAATAGTGGAAATGATGTTGCAAGTGCTGGTACTACAATAGAGTATAAAAGTACTATGTACGTAGTATTGTACATTACATGGTGACAACTACTAGTTATAGAAATGATGTTGCGAGTGCTGATAATTAGCTTTTCTGCATTTTGGTCAAACTTCACATAGTTCTAATAAGGAAGGGTTGGCACGAACCACATTGGCACCTCGAACATTTGCTCCTATGTTCATCTCCTGTGTAATTAACTAATGAACCTATGGCAAGCCTCCATTGACGTGCATGAGGCTCCAATCTGGAACTGGTTGTGGGCGATGTTGGAAGTGCACGTGTGTAGAAAACACATAGTCTGCTATGAACACTGGCAGAGCTTCGTCACCATCGGTAGCACCAAGTTTGGGTTTTGTAGGGGGCTCGAGGATGAATGTATGGTTGATTCCCACAAACACTGAGCTCCCTTCAAGATTATCCCTTTTGATCTAGTCCGGTGCTACAGGGTCATTCAGATTAAGGGCCCTCTAAAAAACGTGGCAGCGGAGTGAGGGATAAGAGAGAAGCTCTCTACCCATCTATGATATAGGATCACCATGGCTGCTGGTTCATGCACCCCTAGTGTGAATCAACGGGATATCCCAGCCAAGCTCTACAAATTACCAGCTGTGTAATGCAATATCTTCAGCCTCGACATCGTCACCAGCTTGGACGTTTGTTGGCTCTTCAATTACTGGAGCATGTATGACACGCGGGCCTGCAAGTATACCTGTGTGTGCATTTCAGTTAGCAAAAGAATCATGAACAATACAGTTGTAAGTAATTTATAAATTTTACTTTTAAATAACGTGACTCACTCCACTTGTTTGGTTCCTAGACAAGAACATCTCGTCGTGGTTTTATCACCGCATATATGTGATCAATAGAACCACTGATTAGACTCGTGGCAATATCATCGACATAAGTTGCTGGTGCAAGATACTCGTTTCGAAGGATAAACCAGTCCCTATGACTAGGAAAATATATGGTAGCAATGAATTTGTCAAACACCACCATCACGCTGTAGTGCTATTGGTTGTCAAATCTATACGGTTTATTTGTTATTTGCATCTTCAAAAGCTTGATTGTCAACACCTGGATTTTTAATCCCAGATGCCTGTTATGCCATACATCGCAATCCCAGGATTACCATTTTTGCGAGACATAACAGATTGGATATCACAGTACATCATCCAGTACAAACTATAATAAGGTCTTACATGAATAAAGGATCTCATGATCTAGCCTTAATACAACAAGCAGCAGAATAAATAATGAGCGTAGCGGTGGGGTCCATCTTCAGTGTCACAGGCAATGCTGACGATGGGAGATAGTCCTAGTTGTCGTAGCCGTCCTGCTGTCCCTCTTCTTGATAGTCCTCCTCATAGTCTGGCCACAGGAATAGCCAGGGACAAAGCCATGAGTACTCTTTAAGTACTCGCAAACTATCACTAATAAGTAAGGTAGTTCTAATAGGAATACTAAACTCTAAGTTTATTTGCAAGGTTAAGTTTGAAACCTAAGCTGAGTTCAGAAGTAAAGAAAGATAAAATAAAGTTCTAGAATCACTTAAGTTGGGAACTTAGTTTTCATAGTCACAACCCTGCCGTGGTCAAGTCAAAATTCATCCTTCATTTCATAAGTCATTTTGAAAACATCTGACGACGGAACAGTATGGCCACTCCAACTGTCCATGACCGCGGACGCGGCTATTCGAATAGTTTGACACTCTGTAGAGGTGGTACACTTTCACCACAAAATTCAATACATCTGTCAGGGATAACCCTAATCATCATACTTAGTATGCGCATAATCAAACATAACCTTTCAATTACACACCCTAGTATAAGCACCTCTCCTATGAGCTTGGCCTCCCAGCCATGGCCATCTGCCATCCTAGGTACTGCATAAGTGGACAACATTGAGAGGTAGCCTCAGCTCAGACCTCTCCTACGAGGGAACTCATACTAATGCATATAAACTTCCGGCTAAGCCTTACCCAATTCAAGTATTGTGGTTGTACGGTAAATTTGGAATGGTATCGCATCCGAAACCAACCATCAGTTTTTATAAAGGGCTAAGGCTCATGCCTCAACAATTTCATCATCATAAACCATTTGTGTTTCTCAACGCATGTCAAAACATCTCAATGGAATGACTCATCATTCCAAGGTTTTCATAAGTCATTTTCACCAAGTATTCCCATCTAAAGTGATCAAGTTTTTGGTTTAGCTCTAAACACTACGTTAAGAGTGTTCACTAAGGTGGGATGCTAATATCAATCTCATTCCATAGAATGACATCTAAGTCTAACTAGATAGGCCAAGTTTTATACTCTTGATGCTATCTATAAATAAAGTAAAGAACTTTGGTAAAGTAAAAGAAAGTAAAGCCTATAAGTAAAACTTGGGGTAGGTATAATTCAAAAATGTATAATCAAGCATGCCTAAAGCATCTTGCTTAGGTCATCTTGTATAATTCTAGCTTGCATTATCAATGATGGCTTGCTAATAAAAGCTTGCTCAGTTTACTTGAAGTGCTAGGCTTGCCTTGAGTAGTGAAGTGGTTGAAATTCTCTTCTTCTTCCTATATAGCATTATTTTGGCTAGTCCAAAGTCAAACTACATACAAAGTAGTGAAGCTTGCTCAGTTTACTTGAAGTGCTAGGCTTGCCTTGAGTAGTGAAGGCTTAAAATGACTAGAAATGCCTATATAGCATTATTTTGGTACTAGTCCAAAGTCACTACATACAAACCTAAATATTTTTACATATTCAGATATGTATGGTCCAATGTGATTTTTGAGAGTTGGAATCAACTCAAATACTATTATGGTTGATTTTAGAAAAATGTTTGAATGTGAAAAAGTCTCTGTCTTGTTATTTTTTCTTGGAGAGATCTATAAATCTAATTGATTTACATCCAACGGGCTGGGATAGAGATTTTAGTTATCTTTCCAACAAAATTGGAATCATTCAATTTGGATTTGTAAAACTCCCTGAATTGATTTTCAAACTAGTGGACAGAACTAGATTTAGTTAAAATAGAAAAATCTACATTTGAACTATAGGGCCAGCGTGGGAATACTAACGGGCCGGCCCAGTTACGCTCAGCTGCGCAGCGGGCATCTAACAGGGGTGGTCCACATGTCAGTAGCTCTTAAAACGCGAAACGGTATGGGGCGATATGGGCCGTTCGATTAGAAACGAGATCGACGGCTCCGGTTCATCGTCGACAACGAACAGGTCACCGGCGAGACAGAACCCTAGCGGCTCGGTGGGGGTTCAATGGGGGCATACCAGGGCTCCAGCTAGTGTGGCGATGGGGGCGATAGAACTAGGAGACGACAGCGGACTCAGGCGAGGTCGCGACAGCTCCTAGGGTGGACGAAATCGACGGGGGCTTCTCCTCCTTTGCTACGGCGAACTCCGGCGCAATTTCCGGCGAAGGGCTACTCGAGCGGCTCCGGTGAAAGGTGGGGAGGGATCAGCGGTGAGAGGGGAGTGTGGTAGTGTGGAGAAATGGTGCTGGGGAGGGATCCTTATATAGGCTCGACGAGGGGACCGTGAGGGCGACGGTGAGCACGTCGGTGACGACAACACATGGCGCTATAGGCATGGGCGGTGTAGGCGGACGGTGGCTTGACTCCTGGCGGTCAGCTACGGCTTAAAGGCGACGCTAGGGGCGGTGGCTTGCGGTTGGCAAAGGCTGGCGCTCTGCGCGGCAGAGGCGGTGCTCGACGTGGTTCACGGCGGCTGCTGGTCGCGCGACGGGGTGCTGGGTTTATGGCGATGCTGCACGCGCAAGCTAGGAGCATGGTGCGGCTTGTGCGGGCTTGTCGGGGACGGCGCTCTGGCGTGAGCTAGGCACGGCGCAGAGGCTGTGGGCGCGAGCTGTCCATGGTGGTCTAGGGGCTAGCTACGTCCGTGGGGTGGACAGGGGGTCGCGGTAGGGTGTGGCGGAGCTAGTGGCGATGCTGGATTGGCGCGACGCAGTCTATGGCGCATTGCCCACGCTCGACCGGTGGCGACCAAGAACGGGCGGCGCGGCAGTGCTGCTCTAGGCCAAATGGTAGGCTGGTTTTGGGCTGGTTAGAGCTAGGGGAGACAAGGGGACCAAAATGAGCCCAAATACTCGACAATGCATTGATCAACAAATAGTGTTAGGTAGGCAGAATTTTTGTGCATGCCACCTGTTCGACACAATGGCCGCATGAAACAAAGATTTAAATCTTGAAATGATTTTTGGTGGAGTTGTTGATATTATGCTTGAGCATCTCTTGTTGCTGGGATTTGTCAAGTTGAACTCATTTGAGTGGTTTTTGAAAAAGTGGGATCTAGATACATACACTTGATTCCATTTTCAAATGTCATATAAATTTAGAGTTTGCATGTTTTTGGAAGATCACAAAGTGGGACTTGGTAGATCTTTACTTGTACTACCAAGGGGTGCAAAGAGTTAGAAAAGTTTCTGTTTGAATTTGAGTGCTAGGAACACCTAAAGTGACCTAGTTGATTAAAATGGCCAAAATGACCATTTCCATTTATTAATTCTATTTGATTTCCTTTTCTTTGAATTTTGCTTGGAAATGATCTAGATGATGTGGCATTCACCTTAGAATCATGTTACAACCATTAGAACAATCAAGCATGGCAATTTCAAACAATTCCATATTAATGCAACACACATATGCATTCTTATTTATTTTAATGGTAAAAAGTTTTTGTTAACCTTAAATTGGGTGATTAGGATCTTGATAACCTAGATTAAAGATTTTGGATGTTACAAACCTTCCCCCCTTAAACAAAATCTCGTCCCGACATTTAACAAAGAAAACTAGGAACTAAAGAGATCTGGAAACTCTGTCCTAATGTAATCTTCTCGGTCCCAAGTGGCTTCCTATTCGGTATGGTTGCTCCATTGAATCTTGAGAAACTTGATACTCCGGGTTCTGGTGGTTCTATAAGCTTCTTCCAAGATACGGATGGGCACTTCACGAAACGTCAGATCCTTGCTGATATATACAACTCGGTGCTGACTCGTGTATTAACGAGCTCATTGGGGAACCCCAAGAGGAAGGTATGATGAGCACATCAGTAAGTTTTCCCTAAGTTATGAAACCAAGGTTATCAATCCAGTAGGAGCAAGGAAACACCCCAAAGGTGTAGCTAGCTAAACTTTGGCAAGGCGCACTACCGGTGCCAGTAGCAATGTGGAGACCTGCACAACATAACCACAGAACTCTGTGCCCAACTTGCGATGAGGTTGTCAATCTCACCAGTTTTGCTGAAAACAAAGGATTAAATGTATCGAATGGAAGAAAGTAATAGTTTGCAGAAAAGTAAACACAAAGCAGTAAACAGTTGACTGTAGATTGAATGTAAAAGGACCGGGGTCCATAGTTCACTAGAGGTGGCTCTCCTTAAGATAGATAACATGCTGGGTGAACAAATTACAACGGGGCAATTGACAAACATCGAGAAAGAAATACATGCACATACTACTCATCTTGACTCCTTTGAGACTTGATTGGGCATTACAACATTATACATAGACCGCCATACAACTGCATCTATGACTAATAATCCACCTTTAGGTTATCATCCGAACCCCCTCTAGTATTAAGTAGCAAGCAACGGATAATTGCATTACGAATTGCGTGTAAAGTAAACAATACGATTGTTCTATGAACAAAGGATTGTTGTTTTCTCCCTAGTAGCAACAACACATCTAGTACCTTAGAGATTTCTGTCACTTCCCTAGTTTACTAGAGGCATGAACCCACTATCGAGCATGAATACTAACTCTTGGAGTTGCTAGCATCTACTTGTCCAAGATAGCTACTAACAACGGAAAGCATGCAAGATCACAAATAACAAAGACACGATAGAATCAATAATCAATCTAAAATAGCATCTCAATATCCATCGGATCCCCGCAAAGACAACATGTAGGATTACAAATAGATGTTCTTGATCATGAACGGAGCTCACAAGATCTAAACATGAAAGCACAAAGGGGGAGAACCAGCCATCTAGCTACTACATGGACCCGTAGTCCAGAGATGAGGTACTCACGCATCACACCGGAGGCTTGCATGATGATGAAGAAGGCCTCCAGAGTGAATTCCCCTCTCCGGCAGGGTGCCGGGAAGAGTTTCAGATCCCTCCCGATCTAGGGATGGAGACGACGGCGGCTACATACTCTTTCGTGGAATTTTGATCCGGTCCTTAGGGTTTCTGTATCAGAGGCATCTTATAGTCGGAAGGGGAGTCCGAGGGGGTGCTAGAGGTGGCAACACCACCCCCTGGCGTGGGCCAGGCGGGGCCGCCCGGCCTGGTGGTGCGGTGGCCCTCTAGCCCCTCTCCATCTCGTATTCTGGCTCCATGTGTCCCTCGGTGACAAACTGACTTTGGCTTTTGTCCCGTCCAATTCCGAGAATATTCATTTTCTGACTTCTTGGAACCAAAAATAGCAGAAAACAGGCAGCTGGCACTATGGGTCTTGTTAATAGGTTAGTCCAAGAAATCATATGAAAAGTACTCCAAAGTGTGGACAAAACATAAGAAAGAAGATAAAACCAAGCATGGAACATCAAAAAGTATGGATACGTTAGCAACGTATATACATCCCCAATCTTAACTCCTGCTCGTCCTCGAGTAGGTAAGTGATAAAAAGAAAGAATAATTTTTGAGGTGACATGCACCATCATAAACTTGATCAAAGTATTTGCAAAACATTCAAAGCTGGGATCATAGTACTTCAATCATAACATGAAAGACAAAGTTCTAGCAATAAGACAAAGCAACCATGTTCAAACATGAAAAGGTACAAACAAAAGATTCATGAATAACAATACTTTGCAAGACGTTTGTTTGTTTCACATAAAAAAACATAGCATAGTAGCATTCAGCTTGTCCCTCATAGAGTAGCAAATATAAATGCATAGGACACCTTCAAAGTTCATAAGAGTGACTAGATACAAATAGTTTAAAACAAGCAATATCAGGTTATGCATCAATCAACAAGTCTTGGAACAATGCACATAGAACTAAGAATGGCCACTATGCTCTCAAAGTAGGTGCATAAAGATAAAAGGTGGAGACTCAACATAAAAGTGGAAGAAAGGCCTTCATAGAAGGAAGCAGAGATTCAAGTTTCATAAAGAGCTTCCAAAAATTATGGTATTTGTTAGCTTTCAGCTCTCATTGCCCCTATCATAAGCATCCTGAAGTGATTAAGGTTAAATTGAACAAACTATGGTGTATATGCTTGATGAAATATAAGTTGGAAATCTCATGTCCCTTGAATACAAGGGCCGCTCCTCATGCTACTCAAGTTTAGTCACTGGTAAGTTCTTGTCATCGTATGTATATGTGTATCATAGAGAACCGCCAACGGGGTACCCCTTGCCCGATGATACGGAAGAATCCCCATATCAAAATGACAAGGCAAGCAGACAACGAGCATCTCAGCAATCTTCCTATTAACCATGGGAATATGGTGCTTTTTTCTCTGTTTCCTCTTTTCATATTTATTTTCTTTTTCTCTTTTTTTCTCAATATCTGACTATTTTTTATAAGAAGAATGCTTCATAGATAGCTCATTATGGTTACGCTGCAGGTTTCCACCATGTCAGCATGGATTAGACCAGTGGCCCAGGCATTTCTCTAACACATATACATAACTCCATGGACTTACAAGCTCCCCTTTCATTTCACACCGACGACATCCATAGACAAAAGAGCATGATATCAACTAGGTACAAAGTACAAGTGCAATGTTGAAAGCGTTCCCCATGACATCATGGTTCTGCTAATCCCCAACAAATAAGTGCAAGCATATACAACACAGAAGACACAATGGTTAAAGTTTATTAAGGGAAAGAAAATTAAAGTGTGCCATCAAGTTCGTGAGAGCTTTAATCACTAATTTTCACATAACAAGTTTAATTCAGAAGGTAGACAAAAACATGAATATACTTGGAATAGCATAAGCTAGTAGGTAGGTATGGTGGACTCTTTGGAATAACTTGGTTTAATGAGTTGGATGCATGAGTGGAACTCATACTTGGTTAGGGAGGCTAGCAAAAGACTGGGAGCGACAAACTAAGAGAGCAATAATGATGAAATCATGCAGAGCGACAAAACATCATTAATCAAAGCATAAAGTGATACTACAAGTTGAAAACTAAAGGATCATAAAGGCTATGGTGACTTGAGGTAGTCATAACATGGTGTGAGCATGCACCAAGTCAACCCAAATAAAGCATCAAAGGAGAATACCACTATACTATGCTTTAATATGCTAAAACAACGCATGATTCACCCAAGGCACATTAAGCAATCTCAATTGTTTATAACAAGTCATGCTACAGCAAAGAATAGTAAGCATAAAGCCAAAACAATATCAAGCATGGCATGACAAAGCATAGGCCACAGTCAAAAACAAGCTCTTTTTACCACATAAGTATGAACTTTTCCAACTCTTTTCCAATCCAAACCAAACTATTTGCAAACCAATGTATGAAAGAGGGGGTCCAACCAATTTATTCATAAAACTAAGCAAACGAAAGAAAACGAAAACCAAAATGAAAACGAAGAAGAAGACGCTCTAAGAACAACACAAGTGTGCATGAAACAATAAAAATGAAGCGTTTGGAAGAAACCTGGGATTTTTATTGATGAAGAAGGGGATGCCTTGGGCATCCCCAAGCTTTAACGTTTGTACTTCTTGGATATTTCTTGGGGTGACACGCGTGGCATCCCCAAACATGAGCTTTAGTCCATCCTTCATATCTTTACGCATTCCTTCCATACACCTTTCCTTCATACAAAACTTCACACAATCTTTATTAGCAACATTAGTGCACTCAAGATAATAAGTCTTTAAGTTCAGTTCTAACAGCAATAAAACTTCCATCAAAACACTAGCTACTGTAGAACTTCCCTCAAAAAGCTCAATTCCCCAAAAGAAATCAAAAAGGAACCAACAAGAAGCAAAGGCAATTAATGGCAGAAATCTGTCAAAACAGACCAGCAGGTAAAGACGATTTTTTTGAAGACCTTCTGTTGCTTCAATCAAAAAGTGTAGAACTAACGAAAGTTAGATAAAAACCTGGGGCATAAGCACAAAAATTCACGCTTCAAAAGGACGTACTGTGATTTTACACGAAGTTTTACGGTAAAGCACATAAATCTGTTTCGGGACAGCAACTTTTCTAATCATTACTTCTCTCTCATTAGAGGTTACTCTTGGCACAAAAAGCAAATAAAAAGGATAAGGAGCGGTTATTACAGAGGTAATAACTTCCAAGACTCATCTAAAACTTTTGGGTTATCTCCCAATAAGTACTTTTCTTTAACGCCTTTAAGTTAGGCATAAGAAGCAAGAAAATGAATCAAGTATTCTCCAATGAAGAAGCATTAAAACCAAATTTCTTGCCCTTACCTCTCTTACTTTTATTCTTAACCTTGGGGAACATATGATTGTTTGGTGGAGAAGCAAAGTGCATGGTCCCCTTTCCCACATCTATTATTTCTCCAAGGAGTTTCAATAGGGATCCCCCAAGTGTAATTTGTCCTTTTCCTGCACATTCAATGACAAGATAATCAGTAGAAACCATTTTCCCTAGGATCTTTGTAAACACTACTTCAGCTATTTCAATAGGTAATATTGTGGCATTATTAGCAAGAAATATTTCTTTTCCTCCTTCAAAGAGCCCCCAAAGATTCAAAGATTCATAGACATCTTTGGGCATAAGGCAAAATTCAGACATGATATCACAACGAGCTTGAAAAGTTTCATTATTCATACCAATCTTTACTGTGGGTAGCCACTATGATGATTCAAAATTTATTGGAACATAATCATTGTGGGGCCCCCTAGATTAATCCTCCGAGAATCCCTGTTATGTATACAACCACGATCCCATGATCCGTTAGTCGTGGCACATAACTGATAAGTATCATTTCAACATGCGAGAATATACTGAATTACAAGACTTACATGAATTCCTTTATGGCTACATCAATAATCATCAGCGGAACTTCTTCAAGCATAGAGCCCGAGCCATGCCTTAACCTACAGGCAACTGACTAGGAGAATGTCCTAGCTCGCATAGTCATCCACTTCACCTTCGTCTTGATATCTGACCACGTTAATAGCCAGGGACAATGCTAGTGAGTACATTGAATGTACTCGCAAACCATCTTAAGAGAATAATAATAACAAGAGGATATGCAATATGGTTGTGGTAGTAGGAGGGCTCCAAGAGGGGTTCTTTTCTCAATTAGTTTCTCTTGTAGATATAGCATCTATATATCTTTGTTGAAAACTTTTGTAAAGCATTTTGGAAACCTTTTTGAAACTTTTAGAAAAACATTAGGATTGGGTCACCAATTTGTTTCCTTCTCTGGTCGTCCCACGACCAAACTCCTTCCATCCCTTTCTGACCATCCCATGGTCAAAACAGGGATCCTTGCCGACCATCCCATGGTCAAAACATTTTGAAAGCCATTTCTTTTCAGAAATCCTTTTTGAAAACAAAACCAGCACCGCTCTATAGAAGTTTGTCCAACCCGTCCTTAATCGTGGACACGGCTATTCGAATAGATTTACACTCTGCAGAGGTTGTACACTTTACGCACACCATCCGGGTACACTACCCTGATCCTCACCGATTGTGGGTCGAGTAACCGATCAAGACTCTCCGGATGCCCAGTCCAGTATAAGTGCCTACCCTATGAGTGTTAATCCCCTCAACACCGGGATGTCGGGCGAGGACCAACCAGAGCGCTTTTTCCACTTCTCGAGTGTGCACTTTCAATGAGGGGCTCATAGTAATGCGTGGAGGCCTGCCGACCCTTTGTTCCTTCTCCCGGTCGATGTCCCACATGGGCCGTTTGTCCAGAGAAGGCCCACCCTCCAGGGATCGCAATCCCATGTAGTAGTTGCGAGGGAGCTCATACCAGAATAAACAACCATCAAATCCAGCCCTGTCCCATACTAGAGTAATGTGGTTGCACGGGTTAAGTTGTTATAGCTAGACTGCAAAGAACCGGGTGCGTTTTTGTAAACCTTTTTCCTCCGGTTTTCCTCCAGCATTTTGTAAAACAAAACCTTTTTATTTCTCAACAACTCTTGGGAGGTACCACCTCAGCAAGGTTTTATCAGAAAACATTTGGTAAAACTTTTTCTGGGGTCTTCCCATCCTCTAGTTTTGCTTCGGCGAAATCGAGGTCTCCAAAGGGGTATGGTGTAATACACCATCTATTCTACTAGGGTCAAGTAGGTAATACCAAGGTGGTTGTACTTAGTAGTACAAAGGTGTAATAATTCGGAGGAGCCAAACCACTACCAAGTATACATCAACATATAGTAAACCAATGCAGTTTTAGTAAACAGTAGATAAAACATGCATAAGTAAAATAGTAGGACATGGCTTATGATCAAGAAGGTGGATTGCCTGAGATCAGCAATATGGCATAAATGTCCCTGGACTTCTCCTTAGAAAACCACAATAACCAATAAAATCCATCTTCTTCTGCTCTCCGATATAATCGCAACTATCGTCGATATGGAACACATGCAGACAAACAAAAGGGCCCAATCAATACAAGGAATACAATCACCACTACCATTCAGCAAACAAGCAATTGAATAAACTCCAATTAAGGTTCTGTAGTTTTAGAGAGGATTGGATTTAGTAGGTTGAGATGGTCTTGGAGAAGGGGATGAAAATCCCTTAGGATTTATAGTCTAGAAACTACCTAAGAGATGGATTTTTGAACAAGACCATATTTTGTATGGTACCATTGTAAAAACATGATACCAACAGGGGTTGTTGATAAAATGAAACCAACAAAATTGGTTTCACTATTTTATCACTTTTCTTTAAATAGTTATGATTTTCCTAGTGAAATAACTTCTAGTTTTAGGAATTAATTCACCAGAAAAGTTCTGGAGCTCCAAAAATTATTTTGTTAGATGGTTCAATAGGGTTTTATGTACTTGTTCCCTGAGAGTTGGAATCATGCCAAGATAATTAACAAAATGCCCTCTAGAAATTCCCAAAGGCAGTTCTGTAGACGACCTGTCTTTTTCACCAGATTAAGTATATAGAAGCTATTAATTTGATTCCAAGGGAAAAGTGTAGTTATTTGGAATACCTTTCTGTAGAATTAGAATCACCCTTTTTGGAGCTGTATAGCTACTGTAGTGATTTTAGGGGTGAATAAACCATGCACAGAATAGTTTAATTCACAGAAAAAGATTGAAGGCTCAATAAATCACGAGCTCCTGGATTTAGATAGGTATTGATGTACCACATCACTGGAATTTGGAATTGGTTCAATTGGACTAAAGGTTTCGTCAAGGGTAATTTCTAAAGTCAGAAATACCTTGTTTTTGTTATTTTTATTCTAGTCAAGCTACTATTCACCTTGGCATAAGGTTTATGCTAATTTAAGGGTATAGAGATTATCTTCCAGGAGGACTTGGTTTCATCCCAAATGGATATGTACAATTCCCAGAGGAATTTATTTCATGCAAAAGATAACTTTTTGTAGATTAATTGCCAGTAAATAATAAAAATTATTTTTGGCACAAGACCAGTTCTGCATGTTGCACAGAACACACCTGATCATGGTAAAAATTCCATTTAGGCAAAATACTTCATTTTCCATTTTTTTCTTGATTTAAACCTGCAGCTATATAAGGAGATCTGGAGAAAAATAAATAAAAGTAGGGCAGCTAGGCCGGATTTGGAGAGGGGATGGGCGAGGGGGTAGTGGGCCGGCCCATTCGGTAGACAGGGGCGCGTGCGCGGGATACATTTAAACCCCGGCCACGGGGCCCGCGGGTCAGTGGAACAGGGTGCTGAAAGGGTATCCGACGAGCTCAGCCGTTGGATCTTATGGGAGATCAAGGGCTGTCCGGTGTCATTCTCCAAGCAATAGAGCGGCCAGAGCAGGAACCCTAACGGCGGCGGCAGCGGCACGGGAAGCTCACCTGTGGGGCAGAGAGGAGCCATGAAGTGGCAGAGGTGGAGCGGTGCTCGACGGCGGTCCCAACGGTGGGCGGCAAGGTGGGTCTTGATGCCAGGATCTCTCTCGCCCAGTTGCGCCCGGCGGAGCTTGCTTCGGTGCTCGCCGGAGTAGGCCCAAGGATGCATGCATGTCGATGGTGAGCGTGCAGGAAGGACACTGGGGCCCTGGGAGCTCCAGGAGGTCTTCGATCGTGCAGAGGCTGCTTGAGAGGGTCGGGGTCGCTGGAGGAAGGTCCCTTCGGGTGGGTGCTGGCGGTGGTGGTGTCCGGCCCTTCCTAGTACAAAGAGAGAGGGGAGGTAGGTTAGGGCGCAGAGGTCATGAATCAACAGAGAGAGAGGAAAGGGAGCGGCTGGGGCGAGGACAAGCTCAACTCTTCGAAGAAGGCCAAGAGGAGCTTTCCTCCTTTTTCCATGGCGATGGGGAGTAGAGGAGATGGATCTAGAGCTCTCTGGGAGGTTAGTGGAGGGTGAGGAGGAGGAATGAGGGAGCAGGAGGGAGTGGGGTGTCCTCTGGCCAATTATACCGAGAGGGAGTAGTCCTTGATGGACTTGGTCCATGGAGCATGTGGGGGAGGGAGGTGAAACCATGGGAGGTTGTTGTGGGCGTGAGAGTGGTATTCTGGTCGAGTGCAGAGGAGGGGTGAGGTGAGATGGCTGCTGCAAGAAGTAAAGAAGAGGCTATGACCAATGGGTGCCTTTCTCCTTCCTCCAAGCACTAAAGGATAAGGGGAAGGGCTGCTACAGTGCCATGCTATAGTGATCACGACCAGAGATGAGTGCTGGGTGTTATGGTGCCTTGTCTTGCAAGAGTGGTGGTGGTTTGATCTTGGTTTAGTTCATTTCTAGCTAGACTTGCCAAATTGGGGGAATAGATGGTTGTGAAATGATACATTGCAAATGTATCTATAATTTTTGATGTTCCATGCTTGGTTTTATCTACTTTCTTATGTTTTGTCCACACTTTGGAGTACTTTTCATATGATTTCTTGGACTAACCTATTAACAAGATGCCACAGTGCCAGTTGCCTGTTTTCTGCTGTTTTTGGTTCCAGGAAAGTCAGAAAATCAATATTCTCGGAATTGGACCGGACAAAAGCCAAAGTTGATATTTTCCCGGAAGACTCACAGAGCCAGAAGGAGAGTCGGAGAGGGGCCACAGGGTGGCTACACCACCCCATGGCGCGGGTCCCCCCAGGCCGCGCCATGGTATGGTGTGGCCCCCTGGCTGGCTACCGACCTTGTCTCCTTCGCCTATAAGAGCCTCCCGATACCAAAACCCTAAATCGTCAACCAGAAATCCATGAAAAGTTCCACAGTGCTGCCGCACCGAAGGGGAGATTCGGGGGACAAAAAGTCTTTGTTTCGGCACCCTGCCGGGATGGGGAAGTGCCCCTGGAGCCATCTCCATCGATCTCCACCACCATCTCCATCGCCGTTGCTGATTCCCATGATGACGAGGGAGTAGTTCTCTCTCGAGGCTAAGGGTTCTACCGGTAGCTATGTGTTCATCTCTCTCTATGCATCATCTTATTGAGATCATGAGCTTGTAATCTATAGATCTACCTTGCTACTCAAGTGCTTTAGTAGATCTCTGCTCTCCCCATGTGTGTGAAAGTGACAACATGCACACCATGGTTGCACTTAGGCTAGAGATTACAAATACTTGTTATGAGTTATATTTGGAGTTGGATGTATTTATGAAATTGTGGTGTTTGTTGGAACCATCTAGTGCTCAAGGTGACAGTGTGGGGTTACCTAGATGGGAAAGGCTTACTTTGAGGTGTGCTGTTATAGCCCTACCATGGATTAGAGTGTCCAACCGGAGAGTAGTTCAGCGTAGTATCATGAAGATGATATATTTATATGAAAGTGTTCACTAGTGAAAGTATGATCCCTAAGCCTTGTTTCTAAGCATTGAAACACCGTTTGCGACTAGATCTGTTACATGTTTGCTTGCTTTCATCTTTATTTCAGTTTGCCGTTAGTTTCTTCCACACTATCAAGTTATTTTCTATCACCATTACCACTTATAATTATCCATACCACTTGTATTTCACTATCTCTTCGCCGAACTAGTGCACCTATACACCTGACAAGTGTATTGGGTGTGTTGGGGACACAAGAGACTTCTTGTATCTTGATTGCAAGGTTGCTTGAGAGGGGATACCTTTGACCACTTCCTCCCTAAGTTCGATAAACCTTGGGTGATCCACTTAAGGGAAAACTTGCTGCTGTTCTACAAACCTCTGCACTTGGAGGCCCAACAACTGTCTACAAGAATAGAAGTGCGTAGACATCAAGCTATTTTCTGGCGCCGTTGCCGGGGAGGTAAGGTAAAAGGTACTCACATCCTCCGGTGTGAGTACTCGAAGTTATTTCCTTTAGATTCTGCAATTTTGTCTTTTTGTTTCTTGTTTTCACTAGTTAGGCTTACTGGAAAACAGCAACAAAATTAGAGAGCTTTATAGTATTTATCTTGAGTTAGGACATGAAGTGTTTGAAGAGAAAATTAAAAAACCTATGGAATTTTATTTGCATGCTAATAGCAATGTTGTTAGTATGAATTCTTTGGACTCCATTATTGCTAATGCTATGGAAAAGGCTAAGCTTGGGGAAGCTAGTTTTTATGAAAATGATCTTTTTAGTTCCCCAGCTTTGGAAGATAGCTATTCTATTGCTTATGATGATACCAAACCTCCAATATATGATGATTACAATGATGAATATGCTATTTTCAGTCCACCTACTATTGAGGAGAAAATTAATTATGATTACAATATGCCTCCTATATTTGATGATTATGGTGATGAGAATAATAATGATAGCTATTTTGTTGAATTTGCTCCCACTACAATTAATAAGAATAACTATGCTTATGTGGAGAGTAATAATGATTATAAGCATGTGGCTCATGATAAGAATGCTTTATGTGATAGTTATATTGTTGAGTTTATTCATGATGCTACTGAAAGTTATTATGAGAGAGGGAAACATGGTCTTATGCATCTCAATAATATTAAGTTTCCCCTCTTTATGTTGAAAGTCTTGAAGTTGCACTTGTTTTGCTTTACTATGCTTCTTGCTTTGTGCTTTCATTACTTGTTTATTTACAAAATTCCTATGCATAGTAAGTGGGTTAGACTTAAATGTGCTTTTAATTTGATTCTAGATGCTCTCTTTTACTTTAATTCATATTTCTTATGTGAGCATCTTCTCAAACTATCAGGCCTAACTTAAAGGCGTTAAAGAAAAGTACTTATTGGGAGATAACCCAAAAGTTTTAGATGAGTCTTGGAAGTTATTACTTGAGTAATAACCGTTCCTTATCCTTTTTATTTGCTTTTTGTGCCAAGAGTAACCTCTAATGAGAGAGAAGTAATGATTGGGAAAGTTGCTGTCCCGAAACAGATTTCTGTGCTTCACCGTAAATATTCGTGTAAAATCTCTGTACGTCCTTTTGAGGCGTGAATTTTTGTGCTTCTGCCCCAGGTTCTTATCTAACTTTTGTTAGTTCAACACTTTTTTATTTGAGCAACAGAAGGTCTTCGAAAAAATTTGTCTTTACCTGCTGGTATGTTTTGACAGATTTCTGCCATTTTCTGCATTTACTTCTTGTTGGTTCCTTTTTGAGATCTTTTGGGAAATTGAGCTTTTTGAGGGAAGTGCTAAAGTAATAGTGTTCTAATCGAATTTTATTTGGTGTTAGAACTAAACCCAAAGACTTATTATCTTGAGTGCACTAATGTTGCTAATAAAGATTGTGTGAAGTTTTGTATGAAGGAAAAATTTCAGGTGTATGGAAGGAATGAGTAATGAGATGAAGGATGGACTAAAGCTCAAGCTTGGGGATGCCACGCGTGTCACCCCAAGAAATATCCAAGAAGTACAAGCTTCAAAGCTTGGGGATGCCCAAGGCATCCCCTTCTTCATCAATAAAAATCCCAGGTTTCTTCCAAACGCTTCATTTTTATTGTTTCATGCACAGTTGTGTTGTTCTTAGAGCGTCTTCTTCTTCGTTTTCATTTTGGTTTTTGTTTGCTTTCGTTTGCTTAGTTTTATGAATAAATTGGTTGGACCCCCTCTTTCATACATTGGTTTGCAAATAGTTTGGTTTGGATTGGAAAAGAGTTGGAAAAGTTCATACTTATGTGGTAAAAAGAGCTTGTTTTTGACTGTAGCCTATGCTTTGTCATGCCATGCTTGATATTGTTTTGGCTTTATGCTTACTATTCTTTGCTGTAGCATGACTTGTTATAAACAATTGAGATTGCTTAATGTGCCTTGGGTGAATCATGCGTTGTTTTAGCATATTAAAGCATAGTATAGTGGTATTCTCCTTTGATGCTTTATTTGGGTTGACTTGGTGCATGCTCACACCATGTTATGACTACCTCAAGTCACCATAGCCTTTATGATCCTTTAGTTTTCAACTTTTAGTATCACTTTATGCTTTGATCAATGATGTTTTATCGCTCTACATGATTATGGCCATTATTGCTCTCTTAGTTTGTCGCTCCCAGTCTTTTGCTAGCCTCAGTAACCAAGTATGAGTTCCACTCATGCATCCAACTCCCTAAACCAAGTTATTCCAAAGAGTCCACCATACCTACCTACTAGCTTATACTATTCCAAGTATATTCATGCTTTTGTTTACCTTCCAAATTAAACTTGTTATGAGAAAACTAGTGATTAAAGCTCTCACGAACTTGATGGCACACTTTACTTTTCTTGCCCCTAATAAACTTGAACCATTGTGTCATCTATGTTGTATATGCTTGCACTTATTTGTTGGGAATTAGCAGAACCATGCTTTCATGGGGAACGCTTTCAACATTGCACTTGGTACTTGTACCTAGTTGATATCATGCTCTTTTGTATATGGATGTCGTCGGTGTGAAATGAAAGGGGATCTTGTAAGTCCATGGAGTTATGTATATGTGTTAGGGAAACGCCTGGGCCGCTGGTCTAATCCATGCTAACATGGTGGAAACCTGCAGCGTAACCATAATGAGCTGTCTATGAAGCATTCTTCTTATAAAAAAAGAGTCCTATATTGGGAAAAAAAGAGAAAAGAGAAAAAAAGAGATTATGAAAAGAGGAAAGAGAGAAAAAGCACCATATTCCCATGATAAATAAGAATATTGCTGAGATGCTCGTTGTCTGCTTGCCTTGTCATTTTGATATGGGGATTCTTCCGTATCATCGGGCAAGGGGTACCCCGTTGGCGGTTCTCTATGATACACATATATTTACGATGACAAGAACTTACCGGTGACTAAACTTGAGTAGCATGAGGAGCGGCCCTCGTATACAAGGGACATGCGATTTCTAACTTATACTTCGTCAAGCATGTACACCATAGTTTGTTCACTTTAACCTTAATCACTTCAATATGCTTATGATAGGGCAATGAGAGCTGAAAGCTATAAGTACCATAATTTTCGGAAGCTCTTTATGATACTTGAATCCCTACTTCATTTTATAAAAAGGCCTTTCTTCCACCATTATATTGAGTCTCCACCTTCTATCTTTATGCACCTACTTTGAGAGCATAGTGGCCATTCTTAGTTCTATGTGCATTGTCCCAAGACTTGTTGATTGATGCATAACTTGATATTGCTTGTGTTAAACTATTTGTATCTAGCCACTCTTATGAACTTTGAAGGTGTCCTATGCATTTATATTGGCTACTCTATTGAGGGACAAGCTGAATACTATTATACTATGTTTTCCTTATGTGAAACAAACAAACGTCTTGCAAAGCATTGTTATTCATGAATCTTTTGTTTCTGCTTTTCCATGTTGCATCATAGTTTCTATGTCTTATTGCTAGAACTTTACCTTTCATGATATGATTAAAGTACTATGATCCCAGCTTTGAATGTTTTACAAATACTATGATCAAGTCTTTGATGGTGCATGTCACCTAAAAAAATATTTTTTGTTTTTATCACTTACCTACTCGAGGATGAGCAGGAGTTAAGCTTGGGGATGTCGATACATTGCAAATGTATCTATAATTTTTGATGTTCCATGCTTGGTTTTATCTACTTTCTTATGTTTTGTCCACACTTTGGAGTACTTTTCATATGATTTCTTGGACTAACCTATTAACAAGATGCCACAGTGCCAGTTGCCTGTTTTCTGCTGTTTTTGGTTCCATGAAAGTCAGAAAATCAATATTCTCGGAATTGGACCAGACAAAATCCAAAGTTGATATTTTCCCGGAAGACTCACGGAGCCAGAAGGAGAGTCGGAGAGGAGCCACAGGGTGGCCACACCACCCCATGGCGCGGGTCCCACCAGGCCGCGCCATGGTATGGTGTGGGCCCCCTGGCTGGCTACCGACCTTGTCTCCTTCGCCTATAAGAGCCTCCCGATACCAAAACCCTAAATCGTCAACCAGAAATCCATGAAAAGTTCCACAGTGCTGCCGCACCAAAGGGGAGATTCGGGGGACAAAAGGTCTTTGTTTCGGCACCCTGCCGGGACGGGGAAGTGCCCCTGGAGCCATCTCCATCGATCTCCACCACCATCTCCATCGCCGTTGCTGATTCCCATGATGAGGAGGGAGTAGTTCTCTCTCGAGGCTAAGGGTTCTACCGGTAGCTATGTGTTCATCTCTCTCTCTATGCATCATCTTATTGAGATCATGAGCTTGTAATCTATAGATCTACCTTGCTACTCAAGTGCTTTAGTAGATCTCTGCTCTCCCCATGTGTGTGAACGTGACAACATGCACACCATGGTGGCACTTAGGCTAGAGACTACAAATACTTGTTATGAGTTATATTTGGAGTTGGATGTCTTTATGAAATTGTGGTGTTTGTTGGAACCATCTAGTGCTCAAGGTGATAGTGTGGGGTTACCTAGATGGGAAAGGCTTACTTTGAGGTGTGCTGTTATAGCCCTACCATAGATTAGAGTGTCCAACTGGAGAGTAGTTCAGCGCAGTATCATGAAGATGATATATTTATATGAGAGTGTTCACTAGTGAAAGTATGATCCCTAGGCCTTATTTCTAAGCATTGAAACACCGTTTGCAACTAGATCTGTTGCATGTTTGCTTACTTTCATCTTTATTTCAGTTTGCCGTTAGTTTCTTCCACACCATCAAGTTATTTTCTATCACCATTACCACTTATAATTATCCATACCACTTGTATTTCACTATCTCTTCGCCGAACTAGTGCACCTATACACCTGACAAGTGTATTGGGTGTGTTGGGGACACAAGAGACTTCTTGCATCTTGATTGCAGGGTTTCTTGAGAGGGGTTACCTTTGACCACTTCCTCCCTGAGTTCAATAAACCTTGGGTGATCCACTTAAGGGAAAACTTGCTGCTGTTCTACAAACCTCTGCACTTGGAGGCCCAACAACTGTCTACAAGAATAGAAGTGCATAGACATCATGAAACAAGTTCAGAAACTTGCGTTGTCCAAGATGAGGAAATGGTACTGGTAGATGGATATAGTTAATAAGCCTCTCTAGGATTTATTTGGGATTTTTCCATGATTTACAATTCCTCTTAAATCTATTTGATCAAAAACTGCAGAAGTGAAGTATTGGGGCTCATTTGATATTTTTACCTTGGACAAGTGGAGTTTTTTATGTGATATGGTCCCAAATGTGAATACACACGTAGGGGAATTTTCACAAGATTTATTGGAGGATAAAAGTATTTAAAACAATTATTATTCCATTTCAGCCATTTAAGAAAATGGGCAAAAAGATATAATAAAGCTCTTCAAAAATATTTATTTTTGAAGTGGAAAGATGGGGTATGATATTTGGGTATCAATTGAGCCAAAAGTTGGGGAAGTGCTTTGGAAAAATCCAAACTTTCCCTTATGGAAGAAGTTTTGAAGAATTTGTCTATTAAGGAATTAATTTTATTTGGAGCCAAAAATAATTATGGGTAATATTTGATAAATCTTGATGATCAAGGTAGATGATGTAGACCAGGTGTAGCAAGTACTTTCAACCTTGGGATTGGATAATCCAAGTTGATTTTGGTGGAATACCATAGATTAGGGGTCTAGGGTAGTGTTAATTTCATACCATCAAAACCTAGTGGTATCTTGGAGTTCAGATCTCCCCTTGGGGCATGGGATATATGGATGGATAGAACAAGTAATGTAGTTTGTAGTGGTGTAGGGGTTGAGCTTGATCCTTCTTGAGTTCACCAACACAGGCTTTCAAACTTTGAATACAATAAGCCTGCCAAGGCAGATTATCAACTAGCCTTCAAAACCTTGTGGGTTTAGGCAGCACAACGATCCACTTGGAGCAAGTGAAGTAGATGTTGGTAGACCTATATGAGTAGATCACAACAATGCAAAGATTTGGTCCATAGAGGTTTGGATGGTGGTGTGAGCTTCTAGCTAAGTTGGCATGATGACTAGATTTGCAGGAATAGTTAAATTCTTGCCTGCAAAACCATCAAGAACAAGTGGGTAGGAAGATGCTCTAACCAAGGGAAAGAGTGGTCCTTGGTAGTCCTTAGGATGGTTAATAAGATGGTTCAAGTTCATTACCAAAAATTCACAATGGTTGAGAAAGGGAGGCATCCAAAAAGGTGATGTTGGGAATAGTTTTCCAGACTTGGCCAAATTTGGCAGATTTAGGGTTTTTGACTAGAATGTGGGTTGTGATGAATTTGATGGGTTGCAAGGTACCAGAGCATCATAAAATGGATGATGTGGAAGAGTATATTGACTAGAAGGGATCCATGCTTGATCATGGTCTTCATTGACTTGGAAGCTTCTAGAATTAGATCTCTTCAGAATTGATCTGGTTGAGGGTTTTAGATGATCACCTAGAAGTTAGGGATCATATCTAGATTTGCATTCTTGCTTAGGGGTTGATGATTTGGAAACATCTTGATCCTAGTGATGAGCTCCCAGAGTAGCTCATACTACTTCTAAGTAATCCAGTCAAACAGCAGATCAAGGCAACTCATCTTACAAACAAAACAACTACTACTCGGGGTTACCATCAAGCTTAGCTTGAGGTAAGGAGGGGTATTTTGAATAGGTTGGATTTTGAATAAGATGAGAGTCCTTGGTATCACTACCAAGAATAGAATTTAAAAGCTTATTAAAGGTGTTTTGGGAAACCTGGAGAGAAGAGCATTTGAAGGTTCTGCCTTGAGAACATAAGGAGATAGTATTGTATAGCTCTCCATAGTTTGATCAATAGAATCTACTAAAATAGTTGGTTTCCAAAGGCTTCTTGGCTCAGGTTTTGGAAATGCCAGAACATTTGAGAATATGGAGATTGAGCCAAGACAATTTTGGGAAGTAGGTTTTGTCAACTGGTGTTGAGGTAAGGATCATATCATCTAATACATATTCATATGCATAAGCATATCCAAACAGCAAGCAAACCCTTCGGCATTCAATAAGAAAAAGTTTTTGTTGCCCCTGATTTTTTTATTTTGGACCACCAATCAGGGTTGCTGAAATTGGGATGTTACAATCATGATGCTCTCTAAGCGTGTTATAGCAATCACTTAAACTAGCAGTGTGGGTCTCAAGAGTGTTCAATCTAGCAAATATGTTCATAAAGGAAGAATCAGATTTTCTAGGCAAGTTGTAAGTAAAGATCAACTTCTTTATGGCACTAACAGCATCATCCTCATTACATTGAAGGAAATCTCCTCCCACAACAGCATCCAAAGCATATCTATACCAAAGAGCAATTCCAAGGTAAAAACTGCTAAGGAACAAGCTTTGAGTCATTTTAGGTTTAGTTTTTTCATGTAGATCAGAGATTCTTGACCAAGCTTCTTTGAAACTCTCTTCAATTCCTTGTTTAAAAGTGAAAATAATTTCCTCAGGTAACATAGTGATTGGAGAAAAGCTAGACATAATGGCAACTTAAGATAGGAACTAATTTTTGTGTGTTTTTGAATAAAGAAAGCAAACTAGTAAAACTAATTTTTTTGTGCTTATGATAAAGAAACAAGCAAACAAAACAAAAGGTAAACTAAGCAAAACAAAAACAACAAAGTAAAGAGATTGGTTATGAGGGACTCCCCTTGTGAAGATGTCCTTGTCTCCCTGGCAACAGCGCTAGAAAAAGTACTTCCTGACTCGTGTATTAACGAGCTCGTAGGGGAACCCCAAGAGGAAGGTATGATGAGCATAGCAGTAAGTTTTCCCTCAGTTATGAGACCAAGGTTATCAATCTAGTAGGAGCAAGGAAACACCCCAAAGGTGTAGCTAGCTGAACTTTGGCAGGGCGCACTACCGATGCTAGCAGCAACGTGGAGACCTGCACAACACAACCACATACCTCTATCCCCAACTTGCGATGAGGTTGTCAATCTCACCGGTTTTGCTAAAAACAAAGGATTAAACGTATCGAATGGAAGAAAGTAATAGTTTGCAGAAAAGTAAACACAAAGCAGTAAACAGTTAATTATAGATTGAATGTAAAATAAAGGACCGAGGTCCATAGTTCACTAGAGGTGGCTCTCCTTAAGATATATAACATGTTGGGTGAAAAAATTACAACGGGGCAATTGACAAACATCGAGAAAGAAATACATGCACATACTACTCATCTTGACTCCTTTGAGATTTGATTGGGCATTACAACATTATACATAGACCGCCATACAACTGCATCTATGACTAATAATCCACCTTTAGGTTATCATCTGAACCCCCTCTAGTATTAAGTAGCAAGCAACGGATAATTGCATTACGAATTGCGTGTGAAGTAAACAATACGATTGTTCTATGAACAAAGGATTGTTGTTTTCTCCCTAGTAGCAACAACACATCTAGTACCTTAGAGATTTCTGTCACCTCCCTAGTTTACTAGAGGCATGAACCCACTATCGAGCATGAATACTAACTCTTGGAGTTGCTAGCATCTACTTGTCCAAGATAGCTACTAACAACGGAAAGCTTGCAAGATCACAAATAACAAAGACACGATAGAATCAATAATCAATCTAAAATAGCATCTCAATATCCATCGGATCCCCGCAAAGACAACATGTAGGATTACAAATAGATGATCTTGATCATGAACGGAGCTCACAAGATCTAAACATGAAAGCACAAAGGGGGAGAACCAGCCATCTAGCTACTACATGGACCCGTAGTTGTCAACACCCAGATCTTTAATCCTAGATGCCCGTTATGCCATACCTCACAATCCCAGGATTACAATTTTTGCGAGACATAACGGATTGGATATCACAGTACATCATCCATTACAAACCATACATAAGGTCTTACACAAATAAGGATCTCATGATCCAGTCTTAATACAACAAGCAACGCAAATAAAAGATAAGCGTAGCGTTGGGGTCCATCTTCAAGGGCACAGGCAATGCTGACGAAGGCAGATAGTCCTAGTTATCATAGCCATCCTGCTGACCATCATCTTGGTAGTCTCCTTCATAGTCTGGCCATGAGAATAGCTAGGGACAAAAGTCATGAGTACTCTTTAAGTACTCACAAACTACCACTAACAAGTATTATAGTACTAAGTTAAAGTGCTAACTCTATGTTTAACTATAAAGTTAAGTTTGAAACCTAAGCTGAGTTCTAAAGCAAAGCAAGATAAAATAAAGATCTAGAATCACTTAAGTTGGAAAGATAGTGTCATAAACACAACCCTGTTGTGGTCAAGTCAAGATTCATCATTCATTTCATAAGTCATTTCAAAAACATCTGACAACGAAACAGTATGGCCATTCCAACTGTCCATAACAGCGGACGCGGCTATTCGAATAGTTTGACACTCTACAGAGGTGGTACACTTTCACCACAAGATTAGATACATCTGTCAGGGATAACCCTGAATCATCATACTTAGTATGCAGATAATCAAACATAACCTTTCCTTTACACACCCTAGTATAAGCACCTCTCCTATGAGCATGGCCTCCCAACCATGACCATCTATCATCTTGGGCACTGCATAGGTGGACAGCATTGAGAGGTAGCCTCAGCTCAAACCTCTCCCGCGAGGGAACTAATACTAATGCATATAAACTTTTGGCCAAGCCTTACCCAATTCAGGTATTGTGGTTGTACGGTAAATTTGGAATGGTCTCGCATCCAAATCCAACCATCAGTTTTATAAAAGGGTTAAGGCTCATGCCTCAACATTTTCACCATCATAAACCATTTGTGTTTCTCAACACATGTCAAAACATCTCAATAGAATGACTCATCATTCAAAGGTTTTCATAATTCATTTTCACCAAGTGCTCCCATCTAAAGTGACTCAAGTTTTTATCTACTCTAAACTACTAAGTTAAGAGTGTCCACTAAAGTGGAAATGATGGGATCAATCTCATGCCATAGAATGGCATCTAAAGGGTTCTAAATAGGTCAAGTTTTATACTCTTTATGCTACCTTCAAAACAAGTAAAGAACTTTGGGTAAAGTAAAGAAAGTAAAGCTTGAAAATAAGACTTGGGTGAAATACTAGTCAAGGTAGTATAACTCCAGCATGCCTAAAGGATCTTTGCTAAACCATCTAGTTTAATCCTAGCTTGCTAAGCATTATACTTGCAAGTGTTAGCTTGCATGGTTAATGGTGGCTTGCCTTGTGCAGTGCAGTGGTTGAAGTTTTCTTCTTCTTCTTCTTGGTAGAACCCCTGCTCTTCGAAAGCTTGGTCGGTACTATCGTCTATACATACATACTGAGTACACAATCACCAAACAATAATTAACTAGTCTAATTAGCACTCTAAGGCATACATTTGATGATCTATTATCATCACAAGCATCACAAGTTTTATTCAAAAGTTTCATCCTTTTTATTTTAGAAAAGTAATTTCTACTCATTGAAAAATTAACTATGATTTAATATTCACCACTTCAAATATGGGATCATGTGGACACATGTCATCACCACATATTCTAACAGGTGGGAATGGGATTTAAGGGTTAGATCATAATTACTTTGGTTTAAGTTCATTATTTAATGATTTAAAGTGACTAGAAATGCCTATATAGCATTATTTTGGTATTAGTCCAAAGTCACTGCATGTAAACCCTAATATTATTACATATTCAGATAGATATGGTGAAATGTGATTTTTGAGAGTTGCAATGAACTCAAAAGCTATCATGGTTGAATTTTGAAAAATGTTGCAAGGTGCAAATGCTTCTGTTTTATTATTTTACTAGGAGAGATCTCTAACTCTAACTGAATTAAATCTAACGGGCTTGGATAGATCTTTTCAGTATCTTTCCAACAAAATTGGAATCACTCCATTTGGATTTGTCAAACTCTCCGAATTGAATTTCAAACTAGAGGATAGAACTAGGTTGAAACTAAAATAGAAAAATCCTAATTCAAATTAAATGGGTCGCGCGGGAACACTAACAGGCCGGCCTAGTGACACTACCCGGTGTGGGGCTCAGCTGACAGGGGGGTCCACCAGTCAGCGGGTCATAATGCGCGAAGCGGTAGGGGGTGATATGGGGCATTGGATTAGAACGGGGATCAATGGCTGGGGATCGTCGTCGACGAAGAACAGGTCGCCGGCGAGGTCGAACCCTAGCGGCTCGGTGGGGGTGCATAGGGGGCGTACCAAGGCTCCAGCGACGACGGCGAGGCGGAAAATGGACTGGTGGTCGATGGCGAGCTTAGGGACGGTTGAGGTGGCTCCGGAGGTGGTCGTAATCAGCGGCGCCCTTTCCTCCTCTGCTGCAGGATACTCCGACCAAATTCCGGCGAGCAAGGGCTCGCGCTGCTCTGGCTAGAGGTGGGGAACGGTCAGTGAGGTGAGGAGAGGTGAGTGGTGTGCTGAAATGGGCTAGGGTGGCCTCTATTTATAGGACGGCGACGCGATCGAGAGGGATGGGCGAGCTGCTCCAGCGAGGGCTGCACAGCGTGCTAGCGGCGTGGCTCGAGGTAGGGGCAGTCGCTGGTCTCTTGGCGGTGCTCTACATGATCAATGCGGGACTAGGGGGTGGTATGCGGTCGGGCGGTGCTGGCGCTCTAAGCAGCAGAGGCGGCGGTGTCCACGGCGAGCGGTGGCTGTGGTGAGTTGGGCGGCGAATGTGCATGTCTGGCGTGCTCCTGGGGTCGTGGCGGAGTGGTGGACATGGCTTGGGGTTGAGGGGCGGAGTGTATGCACGTGTCGGGCGCGACGCTCTGGCGCGTGCTCGGCATGGCGCAGACAGGCAGTGCGCGGCGCTTCCTCGGTGGTCCACGCTCTGGCTTGGCTCGGGGAGGGGACAGAGGGTGACGGTGAGGTCCTGGCTAGCTCGTAGACATGGCGAGAGAGAGGGAGGTGGTCTGCTAGGGCGAGGCAAGGTTGGCCGGCGAGTAGGTGCTCGGCATGGCATTGCAATGCCACTACGGGTAGGGGATGGGTTGGTTAGGGTCTGGTTTGATCAAGAGGGGACAAAGGGATTAAATGGAGATCAAATGGGGGCAAAACCCTGTTGCAAACAGTGAGCTAGCTATTAGTGTTTGATTCGGCCTGCCATGTGTTTGATGAAATGGCCGCAAGAACTTTCTTTTTGAATTTTGAAAAGATTTTTGGTGGGTGTGCTAGTATTAAGCTTGAGACTCTGTGGGTGCTTGGGTTTTGAAAATTGAGCTTGTTTGAGTGGTTTTTGAAATAGTGGGATCTTCCCATATGAAATAGATTCAATTTTCCAATGCCATTTAAATATAGTGTTTGATTGTTTTTGGCAGATCACAAGGTGGGCCTTGGTACCTCATTATGTGTACTAGAAAGGGGTGTAAAGATCCACATTTGTTTCTGTTAGGTTTTGAGTACTAGGAATAGCCAAAGTAGGCATGTTGATTAAAATGGCACAAATGACCATTCACTTCATTTATTCATTTTGTTTTTCTTTGGGAATTGTTTGGGAATGATTTAGATGATGTTTATTTCACCTAAGAATCATTTTACAAGCAATGGATCACAGAACCATGGCAATTCAAATCAACTCCTATTTAAATGCACACAGACATGAATGCTTTCATAATTTTAATTGGAAAAGTTTTTGTTAACCCTAATTTTGATGATTTGGATCTTAATAACCTTGGATTAAAGTTTTGGGATGTTACAAAGCTTCCCCCCTTAAACAAAATCTCGTCCCGAGATTTACAATGGAAACTAGGAACTAAAGAGATCTGGGAACTCTGTCCTAATGTAATCTTCTCGCTCCCAAGTGGCTTCCTCCTCGATATGGTTGCTCCACTGAATCTTGAGAAACTTGATACTCCTGGTCCTGGTGGTTCTATAAGATTCCTCTAAGATACGAATGGGCACTTCACGATAGGTCAGGTCATTGTTGATCTCCACAGCTCTATGATCGATGTTCTTGAAAACTTTAGTCTTCTCTAGCACTTCTAGGCAATTGCAAAGTAACGAGATATGGAGCACGTTGTGGATGGCTGACATCTCTTCAGGTAGTTCCAGTTGATACGATACTTCTCCTCGATGGTTCAGAATTTTGAAGGGCCCGATATATCTGGGGGCTAACTTTCCTTTCAGACTAAAGCGTTGGGTTCCTTTCAATGGCGAAACCTTGAGATATACAAAATCTCCGACATTGAAAGTCAGGTCTCTCCTTCTCTTGTCAGCACAACTCTTCTGTCTGGATTGGGCGGTCTTGAGGTGCTCACGGACTTTGTGAACCTTCTCTTCGGCTTCTCAGAGAATGTCGGGTCCAAAGATCTGGCTCTCTCCTACTTGCGACCAATTCAAAGGGGTACGACACTTTCTTTCGTATAGGAATTCAAATGGTGCCATATGCAAACTAGCTTGATAACTATTGTTATATTTGAATTCTGCAAAAGGCAGGCAGTCTTGCCATTTTGATCCGTATTCAAACACACAAGCTCTTAACATATCCACTAGGATCTGGTTGACTCTCTCAGTCTGTCCATCGGTTTGTGGGTGATAAGCGGTGCTGAAGTTCAACTTGGTTCCCAATCCTTCCTGAACTTTCTGCCAAAATCTCGAGGTAAACTGGGTTCCTCGATCTGATACGATGGTCTTGGGGGTTCCATGCAGACTAACAATCCTAGCAATATACAACTCTACTAGCTTCGCACTCTGGTAGGTAGTCTTGACAGGTATAAAGTGAGCTACCTTGGACAGTCTATCAACTATGACCCAGATTGAGTCATTTCCCCTACTAGAAGTAGGCAAACCGGTGATAAAGTCCATTCCGACGGAATCCCATTTCCATTACGGAATCTGCAATGGTTGCAATAGTCCTACAGGTCTCTGATGCTCTGCTTTGACTCTTTGACAGATGTCACACTTGGCGATTTAGCTTCCGGTTTCTCTCTTCATCTTATGCCACCAAAATTGCTCTTTCAAATCTTGATACATCTTCGTTCCTCCGGGGTGGATAGAATAAAGAGTATCATGAGCTTCCTTCATGATAACTTGCTTCAGCTCCGAATCTGCTGGCACACAGATACGTCCTTTGTACCATAGAACTCCTTCTTCGTCTTAAGTGAATCCATGTACCTTTCCTGTACCAGTACGACGTTTGATTCCGTCGATACTTTCATTCCCCTTCCGGGCTTCCTTGATTTGGCTAATCAAAGTGGGTTGAAGTTCAATGCTAGCTAAGAATCCTTTGCTAACCAGCTCAGTTCTAAACTGCTCCAACTCCTCGTACAAGCTTGGCTGCTTCTGCTTGATCATAGTGTTTAGCCTACACAACAATCTGCTAAGAGCATCCGCTACCACATTGGCTTTGCCGGGGTGATAGTGAATGTCAAGGTCATAATCCTTGATTAACTCTATCCATCTCCTTTGCCTCATATTCAGCTCCTTCTGAGTGAAAATATACTTCAAGCTCTTGTGATCTGAGTAAATCTCACAGCGATTACCCATCAGATAATGACGCCATGTCTTTAATGCCAAAACTACGGCTGCTAATTCAAGATCATGGGTCGGATAGTTCTGCTCATGCTGCTTCAGTTGTCGAGACAGATAAGCGGTGACTTTGCCTTCTTGCATCAATACACATCCGAGACCAATCTTGGATGCATCACAATATTCATCAAACGGCTTCTTGATGTCTGGCATGACTAATATTGGGGCCGATATCAATCTCTTCTTCAGTTCTTGGAAACTGGCTTCACATTTGTCTGTCCATTCAAACTTCTTTTCCTTCTTCAACAATTGGGTCATGGGTCCGGCGATGGTCGAGAATCCTTCTACGAACTTGCGGTAATATCCCGCTAATCCGAGAAATGCACGGACTTGGGTTTGAGTGGTTGGGGCTTCCCATTCTTCGACATCTTTGATCTTGGCGGGATCAATAGAGACTCCTCCGGCAGACACAATATGTCCTAGGAATCAAACTTCTTTCAGCCAAAACTCACACTTGCTGAACTTGGCATATAACTGATGCTCTCTCAGGGTTTCTAGGATGATTCTCAGATGTTGCTCATGCTCTTCTTCCGACTTGGAGTAGATAAGGATGTCGTCGATAAACAGAACTACAAACTTATCTAGGAAATTCATAAAGATCTTATTCATGAGATTCATGAAATAAGCAGGGGCATTGGTTAATCCAGAAGACATAACCGTATACTCATATAAACCATAGCGAGTAGTAAAGGCGGTCTTTGGAATATCCGTTGCACGAATCTTAAGTTGGTGATAACTAGTCCTAAGATCAATCTTTGAGAATACCTGGGCTCCAGTCAACTGATCAAATAGATCCTCTATCTTTGGCAAGGGGTACTTGTTCTTGATGGTGACGTCATTCAACTTTTTGTAATCTGTGCACAAACGATTGCCTCCATCTTTCTTATCGACGAACAACACTGGTGATCTCCATGGTGATGCGCTTGGTTGAATCAAGCCTTTTTCTAACATAACATCCAACAACTTCTTCAGTTCCACTAACTCTGAGGGGTTCATGCTATAGGGTCCGGTTCCGGGGATTAGTTCGATAATGAACTCAATATACCTATCTGGGGGCATACCTGGCAATTCATCTGGGAATACGTCGGGGTATTCACAGACTACTCTGACTTGGTCTATGGTGGGTAGGGCTAGACTCTTGTTGCACTTGAATTGACGGGGTAAGGTTTTAGATATATGCTCTACTGTTACTCCAGAACTACTGGTCCTGGTGATGGCTTTCTTAGCACAGTCTATCAGTCCTTTATGCCTTGACATCCAGTCCATACCTAGTACTACTTCCAATCCTTTGGTCCAAGTACAATTAGGTTGGCATAAAAATCTATCCCATGTATCTTGATAGGAACAGCTTTGCAATTTTTTCTAGCTTTGGTTATTAAACTGGGGATTTGAACTATCATGACATGCTTCAAGTTGGTTGGGTGAATCTTACTAGTGCATGCAAATTCTTTGGTGATAAATGAATGCGATGCTCCAGAATCAAACAATACTCTTGCTAAAACTGAGTTGACAGAAAACTTACCCAGCACTACATCTGGCGCTTCCTGGGCTTCTTCTGCGTTCATGTGGAAAAGACGACCGTTGCAGTTGTGAGGGTTCCCTGGGGAAAATCTTCTTCCTGGTTGAACATGATGCTGCTGTTGAGCTGGGGCATTCACATTGGTAGTGGCTGCAGTTTTCTTGGGACACTCATTGGAATAGTGACCCTTCACTCCACACTCGAAACAAGTGATCTGGGACTTGTCTTTTGCTGCGACGTGCACAACATTGCTGCTAGTTCTAGGTGCAGTGTTGTTGTTTTTGTTGCTCTTGGGAGGTGCATGGTTGAAATGGTTGGCATTGCCGGAGTTGTGATTGTTTCCTTCGGACTTCACATTGCCTCCGCTACGGTTGGGGTAGCTTGGGCGAGACATTGGAGGTTGATTGTTCCTTGGTGTATATCCTGGTGAGGGGTTTGGATGGTACTTCTGGTGACTGTTGGATCCAGACTACTGCATCATACGACGCTTGCAGTTGTCGTTTGCCTGGTTAATCTTCCCTTCCATTTGAATGGCAGAGTCGACTAACTCTTCGAGATCCTCGAAATGGATGTTGACGAGGACAGTCTGCATCTCATCATGCAGTCCGTTCAAGAATCTCTCCTTCTTCTTTGCCTTGGTGGTGATCTCATCAGGTGCATATCTGGCAAGTGATAGGAATCTATCACGGTACTCCACCACAGTCATTCTTCCTTGCTTCAATTCGCGGAACTCATCCCTCATTCTGTTGACTAGACCCTGTGGCACGTGGGTGCGGCTAAACTTGACTTTGAATGCTTCCCATGTCATCACTTGACCATGGTTCATGTTACGGATACTAGTCCACCAAGCTCTTGCATCTCCCGCCAGATAGTGGGTGGCAAAGAGAACTTTCTCGTTGTCATCAACTCCTGCAACTTCTAAGTTGTTTTCCATTGTCTGCAGCCAGTCGTCAGCATCTAATGGATTTTCTGCTTGGTTAAAGATTGGGGGATTGGTGTTCTGAAAGTTTTTGAGTTTGGATCCATGGTGATCCTGATTTCCATGTCCTTGGTTGTTGAGATCCATCTGGGCGATTTGCTATAATGTTGCTAAGTTGGCATGGCGTTCTGCCCTGCTTGCTTCTCTGCCTGCGATGAGATTCTACAGTATTGGGTCTTGCAACGAGCTACTCCCTCCTTGGTTTCCACGAGTCATCTGAAGATTGAGGTAGATACAGGGGTAAGAGGGAAAGTTCTAAGGTTCATGGTTTTGGTTTCCAATCTAAAACTTTGAGTTATACTTAGGTTTTTCAAGTAACTCTATTTCATTCATGCAAACAAGCACACGATATAAACACACACCACAACAATCAAAGGAAAACAGATGGTTTGAAGAACCATTCTGTAAGATACGATACAATGGGACCGATACATCTCATGCTACGACAGTGCTCTAGTGCATCTACTCATCGTCGATGAAGTTAGAGTCCTCATCGTCAGTGTAGAAGTCCACAGCATCCTCCTCCAGAAAGTCATCATCGTTGCTGAGGTAAGAATCCATGTCTCCATGGATGTCTTCACCCTCCTCTTCTTCCTCCTTTGCTACAAGCTGAGCTTCCTGCTCCTTGATGGTCTTCTCGAGGTCGGCCACCTTCTTGCGAAGACGGGTGATGGTGCGATCCTTCTTTGCACGCTAGCGGCGAAGAGATTGGCGATCCTGGATGAGCAGTGCGAAAGTCTAGGCCTTCTGGTCGGCAATGGCACGGTTCTGGTTGGCTAACTCTCTAGCATTGTCCAGTTCCTATTGTCTGTCGTGCAATAAGAAGTCTAGATTCTCCACTTGACGCCTCAACTCTAGGTGACTTGGCATCTCCATCGGCATTCCCATGAAGTCACGTCTTGCATAGTGAGCAAAACGGGTTCCTTGGATTTGGTTGACGCTGAGGTCACATAGACGTGCGAGAACTTCATGCATTGCCCTGGCTAATCCATCTAGCCAGTTGTTCTCTCTCACAGAGAACTGGATTCTCCCGGACGTTGGTGCTTCGATGCTTCCTCTAAGATCCGCGGTGACTAGCCACTGTAAGTCTCCTCCTGGGGGTCCTGGAAGTTGAGCTCCAAGAAACTCCGGATGTGGGCGTCCCAATAACTCCGACAGTGAATCCATATCCCTCTCGAAGATCAGCTGACCTCCATTTCCCAACTGGTAGAACTTGCTGAACTGAGATTCCATCTACAAGAATTTAGGATGCGGAAGTTAGTGAAGTGATTAAGTGTGTCAAATTTTAAGTAGTAATGTAAGAATTTTGAGGAACATGAATTTTTGAGAAAGAAAGAGTTCACAAGGATAAGAGAGGAGATAGTTTTTCGTAAATACTCCCTTTGGTTTTGAAACTAAGTTTTTGTTTGGACGTCCATTCTAACTAGGGTCTCTTGGTCAGGATGGCTCTGATACCAACTTGTCAACACCCGGATTTTTAATCCTAGATGCCCGTTATGCCATACCTCACAATCCCAGGATTACCATTTTTGCGAGACATAACAGATTGGATATCACAGTACGTCATCCATTACAAACCATACATAAGGTCTTACACAAATAAGGATCTCATGATCCAGTCTTAATAAAACAAGCAACGGAAATAAAAGATAAGCGTAGCGGTGGGGTCCATCTTTAGGGGCACATGCAATGCTGATGAAGGCAGATAGTCCTAGTTATCATAGCCGTCCTGCTGACCATCATCTTGGTAGTCTCCTTCATAGTCTGGCCATGAGAATAGCCAGGGACAAAAGCCATGAGTACTCTTTAAGTACTCGCAAACTACCACTAACAAGTAGTATAGTTCTAAGTTAAAGTGCTAACTCTATGTTTAACTATAAAGTTAAGTTTGAAACCTAAGCTGTGTTCTGAAGCAAAGAAAGATAAAATAAAGATCTAGAATCACTTAAGTTGGGAAGCTAGTGTCATAAACACAACCCTGTTGTGGTCAACTCAAGATTCATCATTCATTTCATAAGTCATTTTGAAAACATCTGACAACGAAACAGTATGGCCATTCCAACTGTCCATAACCGCGGACGCGGCTATTCGAATAGTTTGACACTCTACAGAGGTGGTACACTTTCACCACAAGATTCGATACATCTGTCAGGGATAACCCTGAATCATCATACTTAGTATGCAGATAATCAAACATAACCTTTCCATTACACACCCTAGTATAAGCACCTCTCCTATGAGCATGGACTCCCAACCATGACCATCTGTCATATTGGGCACTACATAGGTGGACAACATTGAGAGGTAGCCTCAGTTCAAACCTCTCCCATGACGGAACTAATACTAATGCATATAAACTTCCGGCTAAGCCTTACCCAATTCAGGTTTTGTGGTTTTACAGTAAATTTGGAATGGTATCGCATCCGAATCCAACCATCAGTTTTATAAAAGGGTTAAGGCTCATGCCTCAACATTTTCACCATCATAAAACATTTGTGTTTCTCAACACATGTCAAAACATCTCAATAGAATGTCATCATTCCAAGGTTTTCATAATTCATGTGCTCCCATCTAAAGTGACTCAATTTTTTATCTACTCTAAACTACTAAGTTAAGAGTGTTCACTAAAGTGGAAATGATGGGATCAATCTCATGCCATAGAATGACATCTAAAGGGTTCTAAATAGGTCATGTTTTATACTCTTTATGCTACCTTCGAAGCAACTAAAGAACTTTGGGTAAAGTAAAGGAAGTAAAGCTTGAAAATAAGACTTGGGTGAAATACTAGTCAAGGTAGTATAACTCCAGCATGCCTAAAGCATCTTTGCTAAACCATCTAGTTTAATCCTAGCTTGCTAAGCATTATACTTGCAAGTGTTAGCTTGCATGGTTAATGGTGGCTTGCCTTGTGCAGTGCAGTGGTTGAAGTTTTCTTCTTCTTCTTCTTCTTCTTCTTCTTGGTAGAACTCCTCCTCCTTGAAAGCTTGGTTGGTACTATCGTCTATACATACATACGGAGTACACAATTACCAAACAATATTTAACTAGTCTAATTAGCCCTCTAAGGCATACATTTGATGATCTATTATCATCACAAGCATCACAAGTTTTATTCAAAAGTTTCATCCTTTTTATTTTAGAAAAGTAATTTCTACTCATTGAAAAATTAACTATGATTTAATATTCACCACTTCAAATATGGGATCATGTGGACACATGTCATCACCACATATTCTAACAAGTGGGAATGGGATTTAAGGGTTGGATCATAATTACTTTGGTTTAAGTTCATTATTGAATGATTTAAAGTGACTAGAAATGCCTATATAGCATTATTTTGGTATTAGTCCAAAGTCACTACATGTAAACCCTAATATTATTACATATTCAGATAGATATGGTGAAATGTGATTTTTGAGAGTTGCAATGAACTCAAAAGCTATCATGGTTGAATTTTGAAAAATGTTGCAAGGTGCAAATGCTTCTGTTTTATTATTTTACTAGGAGAGATCTCTAACTCTAATTGAATTAAATCCAACGGGCTTGGATAGATATTTTCAGTATCTTTCCAACAAATTGGAATCACTCCATTTGGATTTGTCAAACTCTCTATATTGAATTTCAAACTAGAGGACAGAACTAGGTTGAAACTAAAATAGAAAAATCCTAATTCAAATTAAATGGGTCGCGCGGGAACACTAACGGGTCGGCCTAGTGACACTACACGGCATGGGGCTCAGCTGACAGGAGGATCCACCAGTCAGCAGCTCATAACGCACGAAGTGGTACGGGGCGATATGGGGCGTTGGATTAGAACGGGGATCAACGGCTGGGGATCATTGTCAATGACGAACAGGTCGCCGACGAGGTTGAACCCTAGCGGCTCGGTGGGGGTGCATAGGGGGCGTACTAGGGCTCCAGCAGCGACGGTAAGGCGGGCAAACAGACTGGTGGTCGACGACGAGCTCAGGGACAGTCGAGGTGGCTCCGGGGGTGGTCGCGATCAGCGGCGCCCTTTCCTCCTCTGCTGCGGGCTACTCCAGCCAAATTCCGGCGAGCAAGTGCTCGCGCTGCTCCGACTAGAGGTGGGGAACGGACAGTGAGGTGAGGGGAGGTGAGTGGTGTGCCGAAATGGGCTGGGGGTGGCCTCTATTTATAGGACGACGACGCGACTGAGAGGGATGGGCGAGCGGCTCCGGCGAGGGCTGCAAAACGTGCTAGCGGCGTGGCTCGAGGTAGGGGGCGGTCGCTGGTCTCCTAGCGGTGCTCTACATGATCAATGCAGGACTAGGGGCGGTGGTATGCGGTCGGGCGGTGCGGGCGCTCTGAGCGGCAGAGGCGGCGGTGTCCATGGCGAGCAGTGGTTGTGGTGTGTTGGGTGGCGAATGGGCATGTCTGGCATGCTCCTGGGGTCGTGGCGGAGCGGTGGACGCGGGCTGCCGTCGTGGGATAGAGTGTATGCGCGTGTCGGGCGGGGCGCTCTAGCGCGTGCTCGGCATGGCGCAGACAGGCAGTGCACGGCGCTTCCTCGGTGGTCCACGCTCGGGCTTGGCTCGGGGAGGGGACAGAGGGTGGAGGTGAGGTCCTGGCTAGCTTGTAGACATGGCGAGAGGGAGGGAGGTGGTCTGCTGGGGTGAGGGCAAGGTTGGCCGGCGAGTAGGTGCTCGGCATGGCATGGCAACACCGCTAGGGGGTAGGGGATGGGTTGGTTAGGGTCTGGTTTGATCAAGAGGGGACAAAGGGATTAAATGGAGATCAAATGGGGGCAAAACCATGTTGCAAACAGTGAGCTAGCTATTAGTGTTTGATTCGGCCTGCCATATGTTTTATGAAATGGCCGCAAGAACTTTCTTTTTGAATTTTGAAAAGATTTTTGGTGGGTGTGCTAGTATTAAGCTTGAGACTCTGTGGGTCCTTGGGTTTTGAAAATTGAGCTTGTTTGAGTGGTTTTTGAAATAGTGGGATCTTCCCATATAAAATAGATTCAATTTTCCAATGCCATTTAAATATAGTGTTTGATTGTTTTTGGTAGATCACAAGGTGGGCCTTGGTACCTCATTATGTGTACTAGCAAGGGGTGTAAAGATCCACATTTGTTTCCGTTAGGTTTTGAGTACTAGGAATAGCCAAAGTAGGCATGTTGATTAAAATGGCACAAATGACCATTCACTTCATTTATTCATTTTGAGTTGTTTTTCTTTGGGAATTGTTTGGGAATGATTTAGATGATGTTTATTTCACCTAAGAATCATTTTACAAGCAATGGATCACAGAACCATGGCAATTCAAATCAACTCCTATTTAAATGCACACACACATGAATGCATTCATAATTTTAATTGGAAAAGTTTTTGTTAACCCTAATTTTGATGATTTGGATCTTAATAACGTTGGATTAAAGTTTTGGGATGTTACAGTAGTCCAGAGATGAACTACTCACGCATCACACCGGAGGCTTACATGATGATGAAGAAGGCCTCCAGGGTGAATTCCCCTCTTCGGCAGGGTGCCGGGAAGAGCTTCAGACCCCTCCCGATCTAGGGATGGAGACGACGGCTACAGAATCTTTCGTCGAATTTTGATCGGGTCCTTAGGGTTTTTGTATCAGAGGCATCTTAAAGTCGGAAGGGGAGGCCAAGGGGGTGCTGGAGGCGGCGACACCACCCCCTAGCGCGGGCCAGGCTAGGCTGCGCGACCAGGTGGTGTGGTGGCCCTCTGGCCCCTCTCCATCTCGTATTCTGGCTCCGTGTGTCCCTCGGTGAAAAACTGACTTTGGATTTTGTCCCATCCAATTCCGAGAATAATCATTTTCTGACTTCCTGGAACCAAAAACAGCAGAAAACAGGCAGCAGGCATTGTGGCTCTTTTTAATAGGTTAGTCCAAGAAATCATATGAAAATTACTCCAAAGTGTGGACAAAACATAAGAAAGTAGATAAAACCAAAAATGGAACATCAAAAATTATGGATCTGTTAGCAACGTATCACTCGGTGACCGATGTTCTTGAATACTTCGGTCTTCTCCGGCACTTCTAAGCATTTTCGAAGTAGCGAGATATGGGACACATCATGGATGGCTGACATCTCCTCTGGCAGTTCCCTCGACGATATGCGAAGTAGCGAGATATGGGATACAATACTTCTCCTCGACGATTCAGAATCTTGAAGGGTCCTATATATCTGGGGGTTAACTTTCCCTTCAGACTAAAACATTTCATTCCCTTCAATGGCGACACTTTGAGATACACAAAATCTCTGATATTGAAAGTCAGGTCTCTATGTATCTTGTCCGCATAACTCTTCTGTCTGGATTGGGTGGTCTTGAGCTGCTCACGGACTTTGTGAACCTTCTCTTCGGCTTCTCGTTGGATGTCGGGTCCAAAAATCTGACTCTCTCCTACTTGTGACCAATTCAAAGGGGAACGACACTTTCTTTCGTATAAGAACTCAAATGGGGCCATTTGCAAACTGGTTGATAACTGTTGTTGTATGAGAACTCTGCGAAAGGCACACAGTTTTCCCATTTTGATCATACTCTAACACACAAGCTCTCAACATATCTTCTAAGATCTGGTTGACTCTTTCAGTCTGTCCATCAGTCTGCAGGTGATAAGCTGTGGTGAAATTCAACTTGGTTCCCAATCCTTCTTGGACTTTCTGCCAAAATCTTGAGGTAAATTGGGTTCCTCGATCCGACACTATGGTCCTGGGGGTTCCATGCAAACTGACAATTCTAGCAATGTACAACTCTGCTAGCTTCAAACTCTGGTAGGTTGTCTTGACAGGTATGAAATGGGCTACCTTGGACAGTCTATCAACGATGACCCAGATTGAGTCATTTCCCCTACTAGAAGTAGGCAAACCGGTGATAAAGTCATTTCCGACGGAATCCCATTTCCATTCCAGAATCTGCAATGGTTGCAACAATCCTGCGGGTCTCTGATGTGCCGCTTTGTCTCTCTAACAGATATCACACTTGGCGATGTAGCTTCCGATTTCTCTCTTCATCTTGTGCCACCAAAATTGCTCCTTCAAATCCTGATACATCTTCGTTCCTCTGGGGTGGATAGAATAAAGAGTATCATGAGCTTTTTGCATGATAACTTGCTTCAGCTCTGAATCTGCTGGCACATAGATACATCCTTTGTACCACAAAATTCCTTCTTCGTCTTCGGTGAATCCAGGTACCTTTCCTGTACCAATACGACATTTGATTCCATCGATACTTACATTTCCCTTCTGGGCTTCCTTGATCTGACTAATCAAAGTGTGTTGAAGTTCAATGCTAGCTCAGTTCTAAACTGCTCCAACTCTTCATGCAAACTTGGCTGGGTTTCTTTGATCATGGTGTTTAACCTACACGGCAATCTGCTAAGAGCATCCGCTACCACATTGGCTTTGCTGGGGTGATAGTGAATGTCAAGGTCATATTCCTTGCTTAACTCTATCCATATCCTTTGTCTCATATTCAGCTCCTTATGGGTGAAAATATACTTCAGTCTCTTGTGATCTGAATAAATCTCACAGCGATTACCCATAAGGTAGTGACGCTATGTCTTCAACGCTAGAACTATAACTGCTAGTTCTAGATCATGGGTGGGGTAGTTCTGCTCATGCTGCTTCAGTTGTCTAGAAAAATACGCTATGACTTTGCCTTCTTGCATCAACACACATCCGAGACCTATCTTGGATGCATCACAATACACATCAGAAGGCTTCTTGATATCTTGCATAATCAATATTGGGGCTGAAATCAATCTCTTCTTGAGCTCTTGGAAACTTGCTTCACATTTGTTGGTCCATTCAAACTTCTTGTCCTTCTTCAACAATTAGGTCATTGGTCTGGCGATGCTTGAAAATCCTTCAACAAACTTGCGGTATATCCCGCTAATCCGAGAAATGCACGGACTTGGGTTTGAGTGGTTGGGGCTTTCCAAGTTTCAACATCCCTGATCTTGGCGGGATCAACAGCGACTCCTCCTGCCGACACAATATGTCTGAGGAATCCTACTTCCTTCAGCCAAAACTCACATTTGTTGAACTTGGCATACAACTGATGCTCTCTCAAGGTTTCAAGGACAGTTCTCAGATGTTTCTCTTGGTCTTCCTCTGACTTGGAATAGAAAAGAATATCATCGATAAACACGACGACAAACTTATCCAGAAAGTTCATAAAGATCTTATTCATGAGATTCATGAAATAAGCAGGGGCATTGGTTAATCCAAAAGACATAACCGTATATTCATACAATCCATATCTGGTGGTAAAGGCGGTCTTTGGAATATTCGTTGCACGAATCTTGAGTTGATGATAACCAGTCCTAAGATCAATCTTAGAGAACACGCTAGCACCAGTAAACTGATCAAATAGATCCTCAATCTTTGGGAGCGGGTACTTGTTATTGATGATGACGTCATTCAGCTTCCTGTAATCTGTGCACAAATGGTTACCTCCATCCTTCTTGTCGACAAACAGAACTGGTGATCTCCATGGCGATGCGCTTTGTTGAATCAAGCCTTTTGCCAACACAGCATCAAGTTGCTTCTTCAGTTCCACTAACTCTGATGGGTTCATGCTATAGGGTCTCTGAGCTATGGGTCCGGTTCCATGAATTAGTTTAATAATGAACTCAATATCCCGATCCGGGGGCATACCGGGCAATTCATCTGGGAATACGTCGGGGTATTCACAGACTAGTCTGACTTGGTCAATGGTGGGTAGGGATAGACTCTTGTTGCACTTGAATTGACGGGGTAAGGTTTTAGATATGTGCTCTACTTTTACTCCAGAGCTACTGGTCATGGTGATGGCTTTCTTGGCATACAACTGATGCTCTCTCAAGGTTTCAAGGACAGTTCTCAGATGTTTCTCTTGGTCTTCCTCTGACTTGGAATAGATAAGAATATCATCGATAAACACGACGACAAACTTATCCAGAAAGTTCATAAAGATCTTATTCATGAGATTCATGAAATAAGCAGGGGCATTGGTTAATCCAAAAGACATAACCGTATATTCATACAATCCATATCTGGTGGTAAAGGCGGTCTTTGGAATATTCGTTGCACGAATCTTGAGTTGATGATAACCAGTCCTAAGATCAATCTTAGAGAACACGCTAGCACCAGTAAACTGATCAAATAGATCCTCAATCTTTGGGAGCGGGTACTTGTTATTGATGATGACGTCATTCAGCTTCCTGTAATCTGTGCACAAATGGTTACCTCCATCCTTCTTGTCGACAAACAGAACTGGTGATCTCCATGGCGATGCGCTTTGTTGAATCAAGCCTTTTGCCAACACAGCATCAAGTTGCTTCTTCAGTTCCACTAACTCTGATGGGTTCATGCTATAGGGTCTCTGAGCTATGGGTCCGGTTCCATGAATTAGTTTAATAATGAACTCAATATCCCGATCCGGGGGCATACCGGGCAATTCATCTGGGAATACGTCGGGGTATTCACAGACTAGTCTGACTTGGTCAATGGTGGGTAGGGATAGACTCTTGTTGCACTTGAATTGACGGGGTAAGGTTTTAGATATGTGCTCTACTTTTACTCCAGAGCTACTGGTCATGGTGATGGCTTTCTTAGCACAGTCTATCAGTCCTTTATGCCTTGACATCCAGTCCATACCTAGTACTACTTACAATTCTTTGGTTCCAATTACTATTAGATTAGCATAAAAATCTATCCCATGGATTCTAATAGGTATATCCTTGCAAATTTTTCTAGCTTTGGTGGTTGAACCAGGAATTTGGACTATCATGACATGCTTCAAATTGGTTGGGTGAATCTTACTAGTGCATGCAAATTCTTCTGTAACAAACATGTGCGATCTTCCAGAATCAAACAACACTCTTGCTAAAACCTAGTTCACCGAAAACATACCCAACACGACATCTGGCGCTTCCTGGGCTTCTTCGGCGTTCATGTGGAAGAGACGGCCGTTGCGGTTGAGAGAGAGTTCCCTGGGGCGAATCTCCTTCCGGGATGAACACGACGTTGCTGCTGAGCTGGGGCATTCACATTAGCAGTGGCGGCAATCTTCTTGGGACACTCGTTGGAGTAGTGACCCTTCACTCCACACTCAAAACAAGTAAAATGGGACTTGTCTTTGGTAGCAACAGGCATGGCATTGCTTCCAGTCCTTAGGGCAGTATTGTTGTTGTTGGACTTGGGCGGCGCACGGTTGAAGTTGTTGGAATTGCTGGAGTTATTGTTGTGATTTCCTCCGGACTTCACATTTCCTCCGCTATGATTGGGGTAGCTTGGACGAGACATTGGGGGTATATTGTTCCTTGGGGCATATCCTGCAGACGGGTTGGTGCGATACTTCTGGTGACTGCTGGATCCACTCTAGTGCATCATTCTACGCTTGCGGTTGTCGTTGGCTTGGTTGATCTTTCCTTCCATCTGGATGGCAGAGTTGACTAGGTCCTCGAGATCGTCAAAACTGATGTTGATTAACACAGTTTGCATCTCATCATGGAATCCATTCAGGAATCTCTCCTTCTTCTTGGCTTCAGTGTTGATCTCATCAGGTGCATACCTGGCTAGAGACAGAAATCTGTCACGGTACTCTACTATAGTCATCCTGCCCTGCTTCAGTTCTCTGAACTCATCTCTCATTCTGATGACTAAACCTTGTGGCACATGGGTGCGGCTAAACTTGGTCTTGAAGTCTTCCCACGCCATCACCTGACCGTGGTTCATGGTACGGGTGTTGTTCCACCAGGCTCTTGCATCTCCTGCCAGATAGTGGGTGGCAAACATAACTTGTTCATTGGCATCAACTCTAGTGACTTCTAGGTTATTCTCCATGGTCTGTAACCAATCATCTGCATCTAGTGGGTTCTCCGAATCGCTGAAGATAGGGATTTGTATTCTAGAAGTTTTTAAGCTTAGATCCCAGATGATCCTGATTTTCATGGCCTTGATTGTTGTGGGCCATCTGGGTGATCTGCTGGAGGGTAGCTAGGTTGGCTTGGTGCTCTGCTCTACTAGCTTCACGGTCGGAAACTAGCATCTGCAAAATCTGCAACATCGGGTCCTGCGATGAGCTGCTTCCTCCGGGGTTTCCACGAGTCATGTGAAGATTGAGATAGATAAAGGGATAAGAGGGAAAGTTCTAATGTTCATGGTTTTGTTTTCAAAGCTAAAACTTTGAGTTTGACTTAGATTTTGCAAACTAACTTCTTATCATTCATTCAAGCAAACACACGATACAAACACACATACCACAACATCAAGGGAAAACAGATGGTTTGAAGAACCATTATGTGAGCTACGATACAATGGGACTGATATTTCTCATCCCTACGATAGTGCTCTATTGCATCTACTCATCATCGATGAAGTTGGATTCATCATCGCCGGTGTAGAACTCCATGTCATCATCCTCCAGGTAGTCATCATCATTGTTGAGGTACGAGTGAATATCACCCTAGATGTTGATGGCCCAAAATATATCGAGCTCGTTGGGGAACCCCAAGAGGAAGGTATGATGAGCACAGTAGCAAGTTTTCCCTCAGTATGAAACCAAGGTTTAATCGAACCAGTAGGAGCAAGGAAACACCCCAAAGGTGTAGCTAGCTGAACGTTGGTAGGGCGCACTACCGGTTCTAGCAGCAACGTGGAGACCTACACAACACAACCACAGAACTCTGTCCTCAACTTACGATGAGGTTGTCAATCTCACCGGTTTTGCTGAAAACAAAGGATTAAACGTATCAAATGGAAAGAAGTAATAGTTTGCAGAAAGTAAACACAAAGCAGTAAACAGTTTGTAGATTGAATGTAAAAGAAAGGACCGGGGTCCATAGTTCACTAGGGGTGGCTCTCCTTAAGATAGATAACATGATGGGTGAACAAATTACAGCGGGGCAATTGACAACCATCGAGAAAGCAATACATGCATATACTAATCATCTTGACTCCTTTGAGACTTGATTGGGCATTACAACATTATACATAGACCGCCATCCAACTGCATCTATGACTAATAATCCACCTTCAGTTATCATCTAAACCCCCTCCAGTATTAAGTTGCAAGCAACAGATTATTGCATTACGAATTGCGTGTAAAGTAAACAATACGATTGTTCTATGAACAAAGTATTCTTGTTTTCTGCCTAGTAGCAATAGCACATCTAGTACCATAGAGATTTCTATCACTTCCCAGATTACCAGAGGCATGAACCCACTATCGAGCATAAATACTAACTTTTGGAGTTGCTAGTATCTGCTTGGCCAAGATAGCTACTAACAACGGAAAGCATGCAAGATCACAAATAACAAAGACATGATAGAATCAATAATCAATCTGAAATAGCATCTCAATATCCATCGGATCCCCGCAAACACAACATGCAGAATTACAGATAGATGATCTTGATCATGAACGGAGCTCACAAGATCTAGACATGATAGCACAAAGGAGGAGAACCAACCATCTAGCTACTACATGGACCCGTAGTCCAGAGATGAACTACTCACGCATCACACCGGAGGCTTGCATGATGATGAAGAAGGCCTCCAGGGTGAATTCCCCTCTCTGGCAGGGTGACGGGAAGAGCTTCAAATCCCTCCCGATCAAGGGATGGAGATGACGGCAGCTACAAACTCTTTCGTCGATTTTTGATCGGGTACTTAGGGTTTTGGTATCGGAGGCATCTTATAGGCGGAAGGAGAGTCCGAGGGGGTGCTGGGCTCAGCCAGACCACCCCCTGGCGCGGGCCAGGCCTGGCCGCTCGACTAGGTGGTGTGGCTAGGCCCCAGCCCCTCTCCGTCTCGTATTCTGGCTCCAGATGTCTACCGGTAAAATAACGACTTTGGCTTTTGCCCCGTCCAATTCCGAGAATATTCATTTTCTGACTTTCCTGGAACCAAAAATAGCAGAAAACAGGCAGCTGGCACTGTGGCTCTTGTTAATAGGTTAGTCGAAGAAATCATATGAAAAGTACTCCAAAGTGTGGTCAAAACACAAGAAAGTAGATAAAACCAAGCATGGAACATCAAAAAATATAGATACATTTGCAATGTATCAACATCCCCAAGCTTAACTCCTGCTCATCCTCGAGTAGGTAAGTGATAAAAAGAAAGAATAATTTTTTAGGTGACATGCACCATCATAAACTTGATCAAAGTATTTGTAAAACATTCAAAGCTGGGATCATAGTACTTCAATCATAACATGAAAGACAAAGTTCTAGCAATAAGACATAGAAACTATGATGCAACATGAAAAGGCACAACCAAAAGATTCATGAATAACAATGCTTTGCAAGACGTTTGTTTGTTTCACATAAAGAAAACATAGCATAATAGTATTCAGCTTGTCCCTCATAGAGTAGCAAATATAAATGCATAGGACACCTTCAAAGTTCATAAGAGTGACTAGATACAAATAATTTAAAACAAGCAATATCAAGTTATGCATCAATCAACTAGTCTTGGGACAATGCACATAGAACTAAGAATGGCCACTATGCTCTCAAAGTAGGTGCATAAAGGTAGAAGGTGGAGACTCAATGTATAAGTGGAAGAAAGGCCTTCATAGAAGGAAGCAGAGATTCAAGTTTCATAAAGAGCTTCCAAAAATTATGGTACTTAATAGCTTTCAACTCTCATTGCCCCTATCATAAGCATCTTGAAGTGATTAATGTTAAAGTGAACAAACTATGGTGTACATGCTTGACGAAGTATAAGTTAGAAATCTCATGTCCCTTGAATACGAGGTCCGCTCCTCATGCTACTCAAGTTTAGTCACCGGTAAGTTCTTGTCATCATAAGTACGTGTGTATCATAGAGAACCACCAACGGGGTACACCTTGCCCGATGATACGGAAGAATCTCCATATCAAAATGACAAGGCAAGCAGACAATGAGCATCTCAACAATATTCTTATTTACCATGGGAATATGGTGCCTTTTTCTCTCTTTCCTATTTTCATAATCTCTTTTCTCTCTCTCTTTTTCCTCAATATAGGACTCTTTTTTTATGAGAAGAATGCTTCATAGACGGCTCATTATGGTTACGTTGCAGGTTTCCACCATGTCAGGATGGATTAGACCAGCGGCCCAGGCGTTTCTCTAACACATATGCATAACTCCATGGTCTTACATGCTCCCCTTTCATTTCACACCGATGGCATCCATAGACAAAAGACCATGATATCAACTAGGTACAAAGTACCCGTGCAATGTTGAAAGCGTTCCCCATGGCAGCATGGTTCTTCTAATCCCCAACAAATAAGTGCAAGCATATACAACATAGACGACACAATGGTTCAAGTTTATTAAGGGCAAGAAAAGTAAAGTGTGCCATCAAGTTCGTGAGAGCTTTAATCACTAGTTTTCTCACAACAAGTTTAATTTGGAAGGTAAAAAAACATGAATATACTTGGAATAGCGTATGCTAGTAGATAGGTATGGTGGACTTTTGGAATAACTTGGTTTTAGGAGTTGGATGCATGAGTGGAACTTATACTTGGTTATGGAGGTTAGCAAAAGACTGGGAGCGACAAACTAAGAGAGCAGTAATGGCCATAATCATGCAGAGCGACAAAACATCATTGATCAAAGTATAAAGTGATACTACAAGTTGAAAACTAAAGGATCATCAAGGCTATGGTGACTTTGGATAGTCGTAACATGGTGTGAGCATGCGCCAAGTCAACCCAAATAAAGCATCAAAGGAGAATACCACAATACTACGCTTTAATATGCTAAAAGAACGCATGATTCATCCAAGGCACATTAAGCAATCTCAATTGTTTATAACAAGTGATGCTACAGCAAAGAATACTAAGCATAAAGCCAAAACGATATACCGCATGGCATGACAAAGCATAGGCCACAATCAAAATAAGCTCTCTTTACCACTTAAGCATGAACTTTCCTACTCTTTTCCAAACCAAACCAAACTATTTGAAAACCAATATATGAAAGAGGGGATCTAACTAATTTATTCAGCAAACAAAGCAAATGAAAAACCAAAATTAAAACGAAAAAGAAGACGCTGCAAGAACAACACAACTGTGCATGAAACAATAAAAATGAAGCATTTAGAAGAAACCTAGGATTTTTATTGATGAAGAGGGGGATGCCTTGGGCATCCCCAAGCTTTGACGCTTTTACTTCTTGGATATTTCTTGGGGTGACACGCGCGGCATCCCCAAGCTTGAGATTTAGTCCATCCTTCATCTCATTACTCATTCCTTCCATACACCTGAAATTTTTCCTTCATACGAAACTTCACACAATCTTTATTAGCAACATTAGTGCACTCAAGATAATAAGTCTTTAGGTTCAGTTCTAACACCAATAAACTTCCATTAAAACACTAGCTACTGTAGCACTTTCATAAAAAAGCTCAATTCCCTAAAAGAACTCAAAAAGGAACCAACAAGAAGCAAATGCAGAAAATGGCAGAAATCTGTCAAAACAGACCAGCAGGTAAAGACGAATTTTTTCGAAGACCTTCTATTGCTCAAATCAAAAAGTGCTGAACTAACGATAGTTAGATAACGACCTGGGGAAAAAGCAAAAAAATTCACGCCTCAAAAAGATGTACAGAGAATTTACACGAATTTTGCGGTGAAGCACATAAATCTGTTTCGGGACATCAACTTTCGCAATCATTACTTCTCTCTCATTAGAGGTTAATCTTGGCACAAAAAGCAAATAAAAAGTATAAGGAGCGGTTATTACAGAAGTAATAACTTCCAAGACTCATCTAAAACTTTTCGGTTATCTCCCAATAAGTATTTTTCTTTAACGCCTTTAAGTTAGGCATAAGAAGCAAGAAAAAGGATCAAGTGTTCTCAAATGAAGAAGCATTAAGATCAATAACAGAAATATCTTCAACAAGGCAAGGTATATCATCCAAATAAGTTCTAGAGAATCCTCTCTCAATGCTCTTAGGTTCACTATTTCCATCAAAAGGGTTTTCAAGAACGATCCAATCAAGATTCTTTTCTATGGCTTCATGTATTGCTACCAGTTTAAAGGGTATTGATACCTTAGTTTGCTCCCCATTAGGTTCAGTTTTGTTCATCTTTTCTTGTGTACCAACAACATCTACACATGAGCCTAGCATATTGAAACGTTCAAAGACTTTTCTAGCTTCCTTGGCAACATCATAAAATTCCTTAAGCAAAGTTTCAAGAATAAAGTCCCTCTTTTCAGGGTCCTCAATTTCTTTAAGTTTAGGAAACATTACTTGCATTAAGGGGTTAAGGTTAACAAACCTATCTTCCAACATGTGAACTAAAGAAGCCGCAGCAATCTCATAGTTTGGAGTAAGTTCTGGAATGGATCTATGATCAATATCTTCATGCTTACTAACATGATTAAAGAATTCTTCAATATTACCTTTCCCAATTATAGAACCACTACCTATTGAAAGGTCATTCAGGGTGAATTTAGGGATCAACATGGTGAGCTAAGGAAGAGATAACAACTAAAGGAGACTTCATTTTTGTGTGTTTTTAAGTAAGAAAGAAAACTAGTAAAACTAATTTTGTGTGTGTTTTTGATAAAGAAACAAGCAAACAAAGCAAAAAGAAACTAAGGAAAAAAAAATAACAAAGTAAAGAGATTGGTTATGAGGAACTCCCCTTGTGAAGATGTCCTTGACTCCCCGGCAACGGCGCCAGAAAAATAGCTTGATGGCCCAAAATATATCGAGCTTGTTGGGGAACCCCAAGAGGAAGGTATGATGAGCACAACACCAAGTTTTCCCTCAGTATGAAACCAAGGTTTAATCGAACCAGTAGGAGCAAGGAAACACCCCAAAGGTGTAGCTAGCTGAACATTGGTAGGGCGCACTACCGGTGCCAGCAGCAACGTGGAGACCTACACAACACAACCACAGAACTCTGTCCCCAACTTACGAAGAGGTTATCAATCTCACCGGATATGCTGGAAACAGAGGATTAAACATATCGAATGGAAAGAAGTACTAGTTTGCAGAAAATAAACACAAAGTAGTAAACAGTTCGTAGATTGAATGTAAAAGAAAGGACCGGGGTCCATAGTTCACTAGGGGTGTCTCTCCTTAAGATAGATAACATGATGGGTGAACAAATTACAGCGGGGCAATTGACAAACATCGAGAAAGCAATACATGCATATACTAATCATCTTGACTCCTTTGAGACTTGATTGGGCATTACAACATTATACATAGACCGCCATCCAACTGCATCTATGACTAATAATCCACCTTCAGGTTATCATCCGAACCCTCTCCAGTATTAAGTTGCAAGCAACAGATTATTGCATTACGAATTGCGTGTAAAGTAAACAATACGATTGTTCTATGAACAAAGGATTGTTGTTTTCTCCGTAGTAGCAACAACACATCTAGTAGCTTAGAGATTTATGTCACTTCCCTAGATTACCAGAGGCATGAACCCACTATTGAGTATAAATACTAACTTTTTGAGTTGCTAGCATCTACTTGGCCAAGATAGCTACTAACAACGGAAAGCATGCAAGATCACAAATAATAAAGACATGATAGAATCAATAATCAATCTGAAATAGCATCTCAATATCCATCGGATCCCCGCAAACACAACATGTAGAATTACAAGTAGATGATCTTGATCATGAATGGAGCTCACAAGATCTAGACATGATAGCACAAAGGAGGAGCACCAGCCATCTAGCTACTACATGGACCCATAGTCCAGAGATGAACTACTCACGCATCACACCGGAGGCTTGCATGATGATGAAGAAGGCCTCCAGGGTGAATTCCCCTCTCCAGCAGGGTGACGGGAAGAGTTTCAGATCCCTCTCGATCTAGGGATGGAGATGACGGCGGCTACAGGCTCTTTCATGGATTTTTGATCGGGTACTTAGGGTTTTGGTATCGGAGGCATCTTATAGGTGGAAGGAGAGGCCGAGGGGGTGCTGGGGTCGGCCAGACCACCCCCTGGCGCGAGCCAGGCCTAGCCGCGCGGCCAGGTGGTGTGGCCAGGACCCAACCCCTCTCCGTCTCGTATTCTGGCTCCAGATGTCTTTCGATAAAATAACGACTTTGGCTTTTGTCCCGTCCAATTCTGAGAATATTCATTTTCTAACTTTCCTAGAACCAAAAATAGCAGAAAACAGGCAGCTGGCACTGTGGCTCTTGTTAATAGGTTAGTCCAAGAAATCATATTAAAATTACTCCAAATATGGACGAAGCCCAAGAAAGTAGATAAAACCAAGCATGGAACATCAAAAATTATAGATACATTTGCAATGTATCAGATGTCTGCACCTTCTTCCTCTTTTTCTTTTACTGCAAGTTTAGCTTCTTGCTCCTTGATGATCTTCTCGAGGTCGGCCACCTTCTTACAAAGACGGTCGATGGTACGATCCTTCTTTGCACGTTGACGGCGAAGTGATTGACGATCCTTGACTAGAAGTGAGAAAGTCTGGGCCTTTTGGGTGGCAATGGCAAGGTTGTGGTTGGCGTACTCCCAAGCATTGTCCAATTCCTTCTGCCTATCATACAGTAGGAAGTCAAGGTTCTCCACTTGGCGTCTCATCTCCGGGTGACTTGGCATCTCCAACGGCATTCCCATAGAATCAAGCCTTGCATAGTACGCAAAGCGAGTTCCCTGGATCAAGTTGATGTTTTGTCTGCAAAGAGGGGCGAGATCTTCATGCATTGCCCTGGCTAATCCATCTAGCTAGTTGTTCTCTCTCACGGTGAATTGAATCTTCTCGGAAAGTGGTGCTTCCATCTTGCCTCGAAGATCAGCAACAATTAGCCATTGCAAATCTTCTCCTGGGGGACCATTGAGTTGAGCTCCAAAGAATTCCGGATGAGGCCGCTCCAAGTTCTCAGACAGTGCATCAAGATCCCTCTCGAAGATCAGTTGGCCTCTGTTGCCCAACTGGTAGAACTTGCTATACCAAACTTCCATCTATAAGAATTTAGGATGAGTAAGTTAGTGAAGTGATCAAGTGTGTCATATTTTATGTAGTAATGTAAGAATCTTTAGGAACATGTATTTTTTTGAGAGAAAGAATCCCAAGGGTAAGTGTGGAAATAGGTTTTCATAAATACTAACTTCTTGGTTTTGAAACTAAGTTTTTGTTCGGACGTCCATCCTAACTTGGGTCTCCTATGGTCAGGATGGCTCTGATACCAACTTGTCAACACCCGGATTTTTAATCCCAGATGCCTGTTATGCCATACATCGCAATCCCAGGATTACCATTTTTGCGAGACATAACAGATTGGATATCACAGTACATCATCCATTACAAACCATAATAAGGTCTTACACAAATAAAGGATCTCATGATCCAGTCTTAATATAACAAGCAACAGAATAAATAATGAGCGTAGCGATGGGGTCCATCTTCAGTGTCACAGGAAATGGTGACGATGGGAGATAGTCCTAGTTGTCGTAGCCGTCCTGCTGTCCCTCTTCTTGATAGTCCTCCTCATAGTCTGGCCACGGGAATAGCCATGGACAAAGCCATGAGTACTCTTTGAGTAGTCGCAAACTACCACTAATAAGTAAGGTAGTTCTAATAGGAATACTAAACTCAAAGTTTATTTGCAAGGTTAAGTTTGAAACCTAAGCCAAGTTCAGAAGTAAAGAAAGATAAAATAAAGTTCTAGAATCACTTAAGTTGGGAACTTATTCATAGTCACAACCCTGTTGTGGTCAAGTCAAAATTCATACTTCATTTCATAAGTCATTTTGAAAACATCTAACGACGAAACAGTATGTCCACTCCAACTGTCCATGACCGCGGACGCGGCTATTTGAATAGTTTGACACTCTGCAGAGGTGGTACACTATCACCAAAAAATTCGATACATCCGTCAGGGATAACCCTGAATCATCATACATAGTATGCGGATAATCAAACATAACCTTTCAATTACACACCCTAGTATAAGCACCTCTCCTATGAGCTTGGCCTCCCAGCCATGGCCATCTGCCATCCTGGGCACTGCATAGGTGGACAACATTGAGAGGTAGCCTCAGCTCAGACCTCTCCCGTGAGGGAACTCATACTAATGCATATAAACTTCCGGCTAAGCCTTACCCAATTTAGGTATTGTGGTTGTACGGTAAATTTGGAATGGTATCACATCCGAACCCAACCATCAGTTTTATAAAGGGCTAAGGATCATGCCTCAACAATTTCATCATCATAAACCATTTGTGTTTCTCAACACATGTCAAAACATCTCAATAGAATGACTCATCATTCCAAGGTTTTCATAAGTCATTTTAACCAAGTATTCCCATCTAAAGTGATCAAGTTTTTGGTTTAGCTCTAAACACTAAGTTAAGAGTGTTCACTAAGGTGGGATGCTAATATCAATCTCATGCCATAGAATGACATCTAAGTCTAACTAGATAGGCCAAGTTTTATACTCTTGATGCTATCTATAAATAAAGTAAAGAAATTTGGTAAAGTAAAAGAAAATAAAGCCTATAAGTAAAACTTGGGGTAGGTATAATTCAAAATTGTATAACCAAGCATGCCTAAAGCATCTTGCTTAGGTCATCTTGTATAATTCTAGCTTGCATTATTAATGATGGCTTGCTAATAAAAGCTTGCTCACTTTAGTTGAAGTGCTAGGCTTGTCTTGAGTAGTGTAGTGGTTGAAATTCTCTTCTTCTTCCTTGGGGTAGAACTCCTCTTCCTTGTAGGCTTGGTCGGTACTATCGTCTATAAATACATTTGGAATACACAATCACCAAACAATACTTAACTAGTCTATTTAGCACACTAAGGCACACACTTGATGATCTAGTATCATCACATTCATCACAAGATTTAATGAACTAGTTTCATTTATTTTATTTGAGAAAAGTAATTTCTACTCATTGAAATTAACTAAGATTTAATATTCTCCAATTAAAATATGGGATCATGTGGAAACATGTCATCACCACATATTCTAATGCATGCGAATGTGATTTAAAGGTTTCATCATATTTCACAAAGTTTAAGTTTATTATATTAAAGACTTAAAATGACTAGAAATGCCTATATAGCATTATTTTGGTACTAGTCCAAAGTCACTGCATACAAACCTAAATATTTTTACATATTCAGATAGGTATGGTCCAATGTGATTTTTGAGAGTTGGAATCAACTCAAAAACTACTATGGTTGATTTTAGAAAAATGTTTGAATGTGAAAATTCTCTGTCTTGTTATTTTTTCTAGGAGAGATCTATAAATCTAATTGATTTAAATCTAACGGTCTTGGATAGTTATTTTAAATATATTTCCAACAAAATTGGAATCATTCAATTTGGATTTGTAAAACTCCCTGAATTGATTTTCAAACTAGTGGACATAACTAGATTTAATTAAAATAGAAAAATCTACATTTGAATTACAGGGTCAGCGCGGGAATACTAACGGGCCGACCCAGTTACGCTCAGCTGCGCAGCAGGCATCTGACAGGGGTGGTCCACATGTCAGAGGCTCTTAAAACCCGAAACGGTATGGGGCGATGTGGGTCGTGCGATTAGAAACAAGATCGATGGCTCCGGTTCATCGTCGATGACGAACAGGTCACCGACGAGACAAAACCCTAGCGGCTCGGTGGGGGTGCAATGGGGGCATACCAGGGCACCAGCTAGTGCGGCGATGGGGGCGATCGAACAAGGAGACAACGGCGGACTCAGGTAAGGTTACGGCAGCTCCTGGGGTGGACGAAATCGACGGGGGCTTCTCCTCCTCTGCTACGGCGAACTCCGGTGCAATTCCAGTGAAGGGCTGCTCGAGCGGCTCCGAAGAGAGGTAGGGAGGGATTAGTGGTGAGAGGGAAGTGTGGTAGTGTGGAGAAATGGTGCTGGGAAGGGCTCCTTATATAGGCTCGACGAGGGGACCGTGAGGGCGACGATGAGCTCGTCGGTGACGATGGCACATGGCGCTATAGGCATGGGCGGTGTAGGCGGACAGTGGCTTGCCTCTTGTCGGTCAGCTACGGCTTAAAGGCGATGCTAGGGGAGTTGGCCTGCGGTCGGGAAAGGTTGGCGCTCTGCGTGCCAGAGGCGGTGCTCGATGTGGTTCACGGCGGCTGCTGGTCGCGCGGCGGGAGAAGGGCGTGTCTGGCGGGGTGCTGGGTATATGGCGATGCTACACACGCAAGCTGGGAGCAAGGCGCGGCTTGTGCGGGTTTGTCGGGGATGGCGCTTTGGCGTGAGCTGGGCAAAATGCAGAGGCAATGGGCGCGAGCTGTCCATGGTGGTCCAGGGGCTGGCTGCGTCCGTGGGGTGGACAGGGGGTCGCAGTAGGGTGTGGCGGAGCTAGTGGCGGTGCTGGATTGGCGCGAAGCGGTCTGTGGCATGTTGCCCCCGCTCGGCCGGCGGCGGCCAAGAACAGGCAACACGACACTGCTGCTCTAGGCCAAATGGTAGGTTAGTTTTGGGCTGGTTAGAGCTAGGGGAGACAAGGGGACCAATATGAGACCAAATACTCGACAATGCATTGATCAACAAATAGTGTTAGTTAGGCAGAATTTTTGTACATGCCACCTATTCGACATAATGGCCGCATGAAACAAAGATTTGAATTTTGAAATGATTTTTGGTGGAGTTGTTGATCTTATGCTTGAGCATCTCTTTTTACTGGGATTTGTCAAGTTGAACACATTTGAGTGGTTTTTGAAAAACTGGAACTAGATACATACACTTGATTCCATTTTCAAATGTCATTTAAATTTAGAGTTTGAATGTTTTTGGAAGATCACAAAGTGGGCCTTGGTAGATCTTTACTTGTATTAGCAAAGGGTGCAAAGATTAGAAAAGTTTCTGTTTGAATTTGCGTGCTAGGAACACCTAAAGTGACCTAGTTGATTAAAATGGCCAAAATGACCATTTCCATTTAACAATTCTATTTGATTTCTTTTTCTTTGAATTTTCCTTGGAAATGATCTAGATGATGTGGCATTCACCTTAGAATCATTTTACAACCATTTGAACAATCAAGCCTTCCAATTTCAAACAATTCCATATTAATGCAACACACATATGTATTCTTATTTATTTTAATGATAAAAAGTTTTTGTTAATCCTAAATTGGGTGATTAGGATCTTTGTAACCTTGATTAAAGATTTGGGATGTTACATTGATACTCGTGTGCTTGAAGCTATAAGTGCACGGGGTTTCGAGGAAACATTGGTTACTCAATGGATAAATATCAACATGCTGCACACGTGGCAGATTGATACGTGCCATACTGTAGACGTTTTGGAGGTTCCAGCACCTCGGGTGCTTTGCAGTCGCAATCCATTCTCTGTTGGACCAACCCAGCGACCCTTGTTTTCAAATCCTTCATCATCCCAAGTTCCGGGTATGTCATCATCAACTGGTACACATGCTTCTACTGTTGGATTATTTAGTGGCATCAGCATCGCGTCAATGCCCTGCAATATATTTTCTTCATATCTAGGGGCATCCAAGTTGTTTGACAAAGGGGAGTGCTAGCTAGCTTTGCGAAAAAACTATTATCTGAAAGATGCAGAAACGTGATGAATAAATCATGAATGCATGCAGACAAACACACCAAGAAATAAGGTCGTGTTTGCATTAAATAAAAAGTGTAGGAATACGAAAGCTTCCTATGCTGGCACTATTCAGCCATTTGGTTCAGAGGAATGGACCAGAGGAAAAAATACAGGAAATTTTCCTCTGATTGATTAACAAGATTAGGGGTCTCTATCGATCAATGGTTTTAAAAAAACATAGGAATAGGAAAAACACAGGATTGACATGGCAGATATAATAAATTAATATTAGGAATAAAAAATGCAGGAATTTTGTAACAAGTGTCTTTGGATGGTGAATAGGAAACAAACACAGGAGTTTCGCAGGATATAGTGTGAGCAGATTGGACTTCTCAAAGGAGAAATAGAATGAGGTTGGAGCTCATGTTTAGATTCTTATAGAATGGAGGACATAGGAACTACGAAGGGACTCCATAGGAATTTGATATCTTCCAAAATCCTATGGGTTTGAATCCTCCAAAATGCATATGCAATTATTCATATCCAACTTGGACCTCATTTTCAAATTCCTATTTGGCGCAAAGAACAAGAATGAGGTCCCAAAAGAAACAATAACATCATGAATATACTTTCACATGAGGTTTCACTTTGATTTTACCATATTTTAAAGGAATCCTATGTTTTTGTTTTCATGTAAACCAAACAACCAACTTTTTTACAGAAAACTTATGTTTGTAAACACATGAAACTAAAAATATAAGTTCAGCCTTGATTAGCCAATACACCTTCTGTTACAGGTATCAACAATCCTGGTCGTTCTTGTGTTTTCAGTTTAGTATGTTTGGAGAGAGGTGGAATACTGAAGCAAAAGTCTTGGACCTCTTTGGATCGCAGGATTGAGAACAGAGGAATGTCACATGTCTGTTGGTGAAAAACAGGGGATTGTAAAAGTAAAACATAGGAAAACTACCTACATGAATGGCATTTTTCGATCCTATGCACGTGATGAGAGTTGAGGCTCAAGTAGATGTTCCAATTCCTATGGGATTTAAGCATGGGTGGGGGTGCAGTTCAAAAGAATTTGGGGTACCACGATTCCTTTGATCCAAATGCAATCCATAGGAAAGAATCTAAGGATTCTAATCCTACAAAAATCATGCAGTATTGATTTTCACCTACTTGCACGGTCTAGTGGCCATGTATGTGGGTCAAAGTGAAGTAGGGAGGGTAAACCAAACGGGAGACCAGGATCTTCCGCAATCCCTCGATGCATGCCAACCATGCCGTGGGCCAGGCGAGCGGTGCTCAGAAGATCGGTGCGACTGGTGATGTTGCTCAACGGTCCGTAGTGGAGGTTGCCCAATCCCATTGCCTAGCTGTAGTGCTCAGATATCTTACAGTTCATCGCTCCAGATGTCGTTCCGGGGAAGAGTACTGCGGAAGATTAGTTGGGATGGGTGGGAGGGGCTATGATGGTACACAAGCGATCGAAGCGGCAGAGGAAGACATCGAGGGGCGTGTGGTTTCTTAGCAAAAAAATATGGGGGTGGGCGGTTCTCTTGTGGTTGTCGGATCGACTCCTCCCGACCCGGTATATTAGGGCAAAACTAACACGGGACATTAACATAGACGCTTATGCAAAAAGGAATAATAACGGAAAATTAGATATATTTCTTAAACGCTCTGGCCCGCAACGCTAGCCGCTAGATTGAGGCACTACTGTTTTTTCCTATCGGTAGCTAGGGCATAGCAAATCACACCGTGCCAAAGAAAAAAAGTTCAAAATGTCCTCAAATTTGTTTTGCATGTGGGGATGGTGATGAGGCACTAAAGTAGAGAGAAAACATAATTTGTCTTGAGTGCATATATACTACTCCCTCCGATCCATATAATGTTCTCAGATTTATCTAGATTCAAATGTATATAGTCATGTTTTAGTGCTAGATACATCCGAACATAGATAAATTTGAGAATGTTAATTTGGATTAGAGGTAGTACTACTATAGTAAAGGTCGTGAAATTTACTACTAATCTGTACTACAAGTACTACTAGGTTTTTTTTGAGAATACAAGTATTACTAGGTGACTGTACCCTGTACCTCGTGTCAGGAAGCCATCACAGCTTTGCTCTGATATCGCATCGCCATCAACTCCTCCTCTTCGCTGCTCTCTTGAGCTGCCTCCTTTGTGCTCATTGTTTCACTTGCTCTCATTATTTTACAGAAAATACATATACTTCCTACTTGCTATACATAAAATACACTCCTGTCACTTGGAAAATTGTTTTTCTTTACCTAATGGTTAGAAACACTAGTGGCAACATTGTTTACCATGCCAAGATTCTCCCATCTACTCCCAAATATGTGAACATCATGGACGATGGGAGTACATTTTACATCAAGGACCAAAAAAGGTAAATTACATCGAGGTCCATACATTTACCATGAAGCAACCTAAAATTAAACAAGGAAAATAGTCGAGTGGGCTCCTTCTCGAGAGAGCAGCTGATCGAACCATCTCTTCATACTACTTCCTCTTTGATCGTTTTCAAAATATGGCCAAATTTGGCGGCATGCAAATTCCTGGATCTCGTATCATCCTCAACATAAAGTATGATGTAGATATGGCCACGACCTTGGTCGTTCGGCTTGAAATCCAAGAATGTTCATACTCATTGACAACTAAAATTAAATTCCTTTAAATTTTGCAACTGAATTTTAGGTTCAAATTTTACACGGATGGTGGGAGTATATTTTACATCAAGGACCTAAAAAAGGTAAAATTACATCGAGATCCATACATTTAGCACGAAGCACCCTAAAATTAAGCAAGGAAAATATTCAGGTTGGCTCCTGTTCGAGAGAGCAGCTGATCAAACCATACTATTCATACTACTTCCTCTTCGGTCGTTTTCACAATATGGCCAAATTTGGTGGCATGCAAATTCTTGGATCTCGGATCATCACCTGCATAAAGTATGATGTAGATATAGCCACGACCTTGGCCGTTCGGCCTAAAATCCAAGAATGTTCATACTCATTAACAACTAAGCTTAAATTCGTTTAAATTTTACAACTTACTTTTAGGTTCGAATTTTACACAGATGGTAGGACTACATTTTACATCAAGGACCTAAAAAGGTTAAATTACATAGAGGTCCATATATTTAGCATGAAGCGCCCTAAAATTAAGAAAGGAAAACAGTTAGGTCGGCTCCTTCTCAAGAGACTAGCTGATTAAACCATACTATTCATACTACATCCTCGTTGCTCATTCTCAAAATATAGCCAAATTCTTGGATATGGGATCATCATCAGCATAAAGAATGAATTCGATATGGAAATCACCTTGGTTGTTCGGCTTGAAATCCAAGACTGTTCATACTCATTGAAAACTAAGCTTAATTTCGTTTAAATTTTACCACTTTCTTTTAGGATCAAATTTTCACGATAGTGGGAGTAGATTTTACATCAGGGAACTGAAAAAAGGTAAAATTACATCGACGTTCATACATTTAGCACGAATCACCCTAAAATTAAGCAAGGAAAACTGTCGGGTCAGCCTCTTCTCGAGTGAGAAGCTCATCGAGCCATACTCTTCATACTACTTCCTCTTTGTTTGTTTTGAAAATATGGCCAAATTTGGCGGCATGCAAATTGTTGGATATGGGATCATGAAACATCAGCTTAAATTATGATGTAGATATGGCCATGACCTTTGTCATTCAGCTTGAAATTCAAGAATGTTCATACCCATTGACAACTAAGCTTACATAAGGTGGAAGTACATTTTACATCAAGGACCTAAAAAAGGTAAAATTACATCGCGGTCCATACATTTAGCATGAAGCACCCTAAAATTAAGTAAGGAAAATAGTTAGGTAGACTCCTTCAATTCTCGAGAGAGAAGCTGATCGAACCATGCTCTTCATACTACTTCCTCTTTGATCGTTTTCAAAATATGGCCAAATTGGCAGCATGCAAATTCATCGATATGGGATCATTATCATCATAAATTATGATGTAGATATGGCTACATGACCTTCGTTGTTTGACTTGAAATCGAAGAATCTTCATACTCATTGACAACTAAGCATAAATTCGTTTAAATTTTACCACTTAGTTGGACGGTTGGAGTACATTCTACACCAAGGACCTAAAACGGAAAATAACATAGAGGTTCATACATTTAGCAAGAACCACCCTAAAATTAAGCAAGGAAAATAGTCAGGTTCGTCTCTCATTCTCGAGAGAGCAGCTGATAGAGCCATGCTCTTCATACTACTTCCTCTTCGTTTGTTTTCAAAATATGGAAAAGTTAATTAGACGAAATGCAAATTCTTGGATATGGGATCATCATCATCATAGGTTATAATGTAGATATGGCCATGACCTTGGTCGTTTTTCTTGAAATTCAAAAATGTTCATACTCATTGACAACTAAGCTTAAATTTTTTTAAGTTTTACCACTTACTTTTAGGTTCAAATTTTACATGGACGGTGTGAGTACATATTATATCAAGGACCTCAAAAGGGGGAAATTACATCGAGGTCCATACATTTAGCATGAAGCACTCTAAAATTAAGCAGAGAAAAAAGTATGGTTTGGCTTCTTCCCTCGAAAGCGGTTGATCGAGCCATACTCTTGGATAGAGGTTCCTTCTTAGCTCCAAAAGTTTTTTGGAAAATTTTAAGAGCAATCTATCGCACTTAATTTTAGGTGAAATTTGACGTGGTTGGTGGAAGTACAGTTTACATCGAAGACGTCAAAAAATAGAAAATTACATGGAGGTCCATACATTTAGCACAAAGGGCCCTAAAATGAAGAAATATAATGAAAACCAGTTTGGTCCGGGTCCTTATCGAGCGAGCGGTTGAGCCATACCCTTCGTACTACTACTCCTACTGTACTTTCGAACCATCGTGTTGCGGGTGAGCTTGGTGGCTTCCTCTTTGCAGGGTAGGAAATGGAACGAGAATGGAGTAATACGGAGTACAGTAGGAAAGTTACCCAAATAATAAATGAGTGCATCAAATGCGATGGTACGTACTACATATAGTATAAACAATCCCTTGCGCATCACTGTATTTTACATAACCTTCCCTCCGAATGTTTGGGAAGGAAGTGAATATTTTGAAACTAGAAAAGTTTGAACTCCAACTCTAATACTATCTTCTGCCGACAAGCCCCAAATTGGTGCTACATATAGAGTAGAGACTATTACATTCAACAGATCATTTAAAAAATTATAAATATTGGATGAATTATTAACATTTTATGAATATGGAAGTTTTTACAAATTTGTTAATTAATGGGAGTACTGACAAGGCAGGCCCAATTGTATGTTATGTTGTTAGCGGAGCTAAATAGGTTAGATGACCAAGTGGTGGAAATTGCCACGGATCAGACCAACAGCTAGTGAAAACAACAAAAAAACTGTCAAAGTGGTGGTTTGTGCAACACACGGAGCAGGACATGGTGATATATGTGATGTCCTCTTCCTATATATAGACACTAAGGCATCTGACCAACATGCTAGAGACTCTTCTTAAAAAAACATGCCAGAGACACACACACACATAGACAACATGGCCGTACCAAGGCACACATGCCTGGCGCCACGTTGTGGGACGAGGGAGAGTTCTGTCGGGCGGTGGGCGCAGGGCTCTACACAGGAGAGGAGAGCGAGGATGGATGGTGAGAGACAGTGAAGGAGAGTGAAAACATATAATAGTACTAGTAGTAGGTACATGTACCTCGTGTTAGAAAACTGTCAAACTAGCTTTACTCTGATCGCACCGCCTTCAGCTCCTCCTTCGCTGCTCTCGTGCTGCCTCCCATTTAGTATATTCTCATATAATCTCTTCTTGTTCTTCGTTTTTTTCTCCGTTTTTCTTTGGAAGCTTTGGGGTTAATTTTTGTGTGCCCCTGGTTTAGTAGAAGTACAAAGTACTCAAGTTTTGCACAATAGTCCTCTTTGTCTGAAAATTGGATCTGTGTTATTCAGATCCAAAATATTCGATCTTGCTTTGCAGCAAAATAATTCCGGTCACTAGAAACTTTTTTCTTTCTAACAAGGTATCTACCCCGAAGTACAAAGAAGGTGCACGTTAAAATCCAAGGGTGGGCATAAAATTTACATAGCAGTCCAGAAAGAAAACCAAAATACATCTGGGACCAACACTTTTACAACATGGACCCTAAAGATACACTCGAAAATTTGAACATGTTTTTCTTAATACTAGTTCAAAAGTCCCACCCACAACATTATTTACCATTGCAAGACACACCCATCTACCAAATATGGGAACATTATCATGAACTATGATGTAGAGATGGACATGACCTAATCGTTCGTTCGGATTGAAATCTAAGAATGGCATACTCATTGACAACTAAGCTTATGAAAACCAAAGTATAATTAATAATTTGTACTATACTTTTTAGAATGCATGTTTCTAGATACACGTAATAGGATGCCAAAAAAATATATTATACTTTCTATTCTTTATTTGAATGTTTTCAAAACCATGTCAACTTTGTGAGGATGCGGATGCACAGCCAGAACATGAATTTTTTAAAACTTTCGGTGGTTTTCGATGTACTGAATTCGTGGTTAGCTTCAAAAGATTTTTGGAAAATTTTCAGAGCAATCTATCATGCTTAGTTTTAGGTCCGAATTTTACACGGATGGTGGTGGGATTGCATTTTACACCAAGGACCTAAAAAATGTAAAATTACATAGAGGTCCATACATTTTGCACGAAGCACCCAAAAGAAAGGAAAACAGTCGGGTTTGGCTGCTTCTCGAGAGAGCAGCTGATTGAGCCATACTCTTCATATTACTTCCTCTTAGTTTGTTTTCTAAATATAGCCAAATTTGGTGGCATGCAAATTCTTGGATATGGGATCATCATCAATATAAAGTATGATGTAGATATGGCCATGACCTTGGATTTTCATACTCATTGACAACTAAGCTTAAATACATTTAAATTTTACCACTTACTTTGAGAGTACATTTTACAACAAGGACCTAAAAAGGGGAAATTACGTCAAGGTCCACACATTTAGCATGAAGCACCCTAAAATTAAGCAAGGAAAAAGTTGGGTTCGGCTCCTTCTCGGGAGAGAAGCTGATTGAGCCATACTATTCATACTACTTCCTCTTCGTTTGTTTTCAAAATATGGCAAAAATTTGGTGGCACAAAAATTCTTGGATATGGTATCATGAATCATCAACATAAAGTATTATGTAGATATGGCCAAGACCTTGGCCGTTCGGCTTGAAATCCAAGAATATTCGTACTCATTGACAACCGAGCTTAAATATGTTTAAAATTTACTAGTTACTTTTAGGTTCAAATTTTACACGGACGATGGGAGTACAATTTACATTAAGGACCTAAAAAAGGGAAATTACATTGAGGTCCATAGATTTAGCACGACGCACCCTAAAATTAAGCAAGAAAAATAGTCGGATTCGGCACCTTCTTGAGAGAGAAGTTGATCGAGGCATACTCTTCATGCTAATTTCTCTTTGTTTGTTTTCAAAATATATGTCCAAATTTGGCGGCATGCAAATTCTTAGATGTGGGATCATCATCAGCATAAAGTTTGATGTAGTTATGGCCATGACCTTGGTTGTTCGGCTTGAAATCCAAAAATGTTCATACTCATTCACAACTAATCTTAAATTCGTTTAAATTTTACACTGACTTTTAGGTTCAAATTTTACACGGATGATGTGAGTACATTTTACATCAAGGACCTAAAAAGGGGGAAAATTACATCGATGTCCATACATTTAGCACCAAGTACCCTAAAATTAAGCAAATAAAACAATCGGGTTTGGCTCCTTCTCGAGAGAGCAGCCGATCGAGCCATACTCTTCATAGTACTTCCTCTTTGTTTGTTTTCAAAATATGGACAATTTTGGCGGTATGAAATTCTTGGATATGTGATCATCATCAGCATAAAGTATGATGTAGATATGGCCATGACCTTGGTCGTCTGGCTTGTTCATACTCATTGACAACTAATAATTTTAAATACGTTTAAATTTTACCACTTGCTTTTAGGTTCAAATTTAACATTGATGGTGGGAGTATATTTTACTTAAAGGACATAAAAAGGTAAATTACATCGAGGTACATAAATTTAGCACAAAGCACGCCTTAAAATCATGTAAGGAAAATATTCAAGTTTGGCTCCTTCGCGAGAGAGAACCTGACTGAGCCATACTCTTCATACTAATTCCTCTTTGTATGTTATCAAATATGGGCAAATTTGTATATGGGATCATGAATTATCAGCATACAGTATGATGTAGATATGTCCATGACCTTGGTCGTTCGGCTTGAAATGCAAGAATGTTCATACTCATTGACAACTAATAATCTTAAATACTTTTAAATTTGACCACTTGCTTTTATATTCGAATTTTACATAGACGGTGGGAGTATATTTTACATCAAGGACCTAAAATGGGAGAAAATTACATTGAGGTCCATACATTTAGCATGAAGCACTCTAAAATTAAGTAGGGAAAATAGTCAGGTTTGGCTCCTTCTTGAGAGAGAAGCTGATCGAGCCATACTCTTCATACTACTTCCTATTTGTTTGTTTTCAAAATATGGCCAAATTTGGTGGCATGAAAATTCTTGGATATGGGATCATGAATCATCAGCATAAAGTATGATATAGATATGGTCATGACCCTGGTTGTTCGGCTTGCAATCCAAGAATGTTCATACTCATTGATAACTAATAATCTTAAATATGTTTCAATTTTACCACTTGCTTTTATATTTGACTTTTACACGGACGGTGAGAGTACATTTTACATCAAGGACCTAAAAAAGGTAAAATTATCTCGACGTCCATACATTTAGCATGAAGTACCCTAAAATTAAGAAACGGAAACAGTTAGGTTTGGCTCCTTCTCGAGAGAGAAGCTCATCGAGCCATACTCTTCATACTACTTCCTCTTTGTTTGTTTACAAAATATGGCCAAATTTGGCGGCATGCAAATTCTTGTATATGGGATCATCAACATAAAGTATTATCGAAACCAAAGAATAATTAATGATGTTTGTATGATACTTTTTATAACGCGTGTTTCTGGATACACGTAACATGATGCCACTAAAAATATTATAATTTTTATTGTTTATTTGAAATGTTACCAAAACCGTGTCAACTTTGTCAGGATGTGGATGCATAGAAAGAACATGATTTTTTCAGTACTTTCGGTGGTTTTTGATGTACCAAATTTCTGCTTAGCTTCAAAAGATTTTTGAAAAAATTTAAGAGCAATCTACCGCGCCTACTTTTAGTTAAAATTTGGCACAAAGGGCCCTAAAATGAAGTAATGAAAAGCAGTCGGGTCTGGGTCCTTCTCGAGAGAGTGGCTAATCCATACCCTTCATACTAGTCCTACTGTATTTTCAAACCAGCATGCTGCGAGTGTGCTTGGTGGCTTCATCCTTGCAGGGTGTGAAATGGAACGAGAATGAAGTACTATGGAGTAGTGGTAAAGCTGGCCAGATCATAATGAAGTACATCGAATGCGATGAGACATACTGTATACAGTATAAACAATCCCTTGCGCACCACTACTTTTGAATAACCTTCCCTCTGGATATTTGGGAAGGAAGTGAAAATTTTGAAATCGGGAAAGTTTGAACTCTGACTCTAATAATAGTATGAGTACTATACCGTTTTTTGCCAAGCCCCAAAATAGTTCCTTCTTATGCACACCAACGCAGCATGCCTGATACTGATATAGAGCTGCCGACAAGGTTTTGGATGAGGGAGAGATCAGCTAGCCGGGGTGTGGGGATGGTGATGAGGAAGTGAAGGAGAGAGAAAACACAATTTGTTTTGCATGCATATATAGTAAAGGTCGTGAAATCTACTAGTTCCGTACCACTAGTACTACTAGGTAACTGCACCTTGTACCTCATGTCAGGAAGCCATGACAACTTTGCTCTGATATCGCACCGCCTTCAACTCCTCTTCTTTGCTGCTCTCTCGAGCTGCCTCCTCTATGCTCATAGTTTCTCTTCTTTCTCTTTGTTTTTTCTATAGAAAATAGATATTCGTCCTACTTTCTTTACAAAAAATACACTCCTATCACTTGGAAAATTGATTTTTTTGCTTTTCTTAATGGTTGGAAACTCCGAGTGGCAATATTGTTACCATGCCATGATTCACCCATTTACTCCCAAATATGGGAACATCATGGATGGTGGGAGTACAATTTATGTCAACAACCTAAAAAGGGATAAAATTACATCGAGGTCCTTACATTTAGCACGAAGCACCCTAAAATTAAGCAAGGGAAATAGTTGGGTCCTGCTCCTTCTCGAGAGAGCAGCTGATCGAGCCATACTCTTCATACTACTTTCTCTTTGTTTGTTTTCAAAATAAATGGACAAATTTGGCGGTATGCAAATTCTTGGACATGGGATCATCATAAGCATAAAGTATGATGTAGATATGGCGATGACCTTGGTCGTTCGGCTTGAAATCCAAGAAGGTTCATACTCATTGACAACTAACCCTAAATTCGCTTAAATTTTCCCACTTACTTTTAGGTTGAAATTTTACACGGACGATGGGAGTACATTTTACATCAAGGACCTAAAAGGGGAAATTACATCGAGTTACATAAATCTAGCATGTAGCACCTTAAAATTAAGAAAAGGAAAATAGTCGGGTTCAACTCCTTCTCGAGAGAGAACCTGACCGAGCCATACTATTCATACTGCTTTCTCTTCGTTTGTTTTCAAAATATGGCCAAATTTGGTGGCATGCAAATTCTTGGATATGGGATCATGAATCATCAGTATAAAGTATGATGTAGATATGGCCATGACCTTGGTCGTTTGGCTTGAAATCCACGAATGTTCATAATCATCGACTACTAATAATCTTAAATATGTTTAAATTTTGCCACTTGCTTTTAGCTTCAATTTTACATGGTCTATGAGAGTACATATTACATCAAGGACCTAAAAAGGTAAAATTACATCGACGCCCATACATTTAGCATGAAGCACTGTAAAATTAAGCAGGGAAAATAGTCATGTTTTGCTCCTTCTCAAGAGATAACCTGATCGAGCCATACTCTTCATACTACTTCCTCTTTGTTTGTTTTCAAAATATGGCCAAATTTGGTGGCATGCAAATTCTTGGATATGGGATCATGAATCATCAGCATAAAGTATGATGTAGATATGGCCATGACCTTAATACTTTGGCTTGAAATCCAAGAATGTTCATACTCATTCACAACTAGGCTTAGATGCGTTTAAATTTTATCACTTGCTTTTAGGTTCGAATTTTACATGGACGGTGGGAGTACAGTTTACATCAAAGACCTAAAAAAGGGGGAAATTATATCGAGGTCCTTACATTTAGCACGAAGTACCCTAAAATTAATCAAGGAAAATAGTCGGGTTTGGCTCCATCTTGAGAGAGCACCTGATCGAGCCATACTCTTCATACTACGTCCTCTTCATTTGTTTTCAATATATATAGCCAAATTTGGCGGTATGCAAATCATTGGATATGGGATCATCATCATCATAAAGTATGATGAAGATATGGGCATGGCCCTGGTCGTTCGGCTTGAAACTCCAAGAATGTTCATACTCATTGAGAACTAAGCTTAAATACATTTAATTTTACCACTTACTTTTAGGTTCAAATTTTACACGGACAGTGGGAGTACATTTTACATCAAGAACCTAAAAAGGGGGAAATTACATTGACGTCCATACATTTAGCACAAAGCACCCTAAAATTAAGCAAGGAAAACAGTCAGGTCCGGCTCCTTCTCGAGAGAGCAGCTGATCGAGCCATACTCTTCATACTACTTCCTCTTCTAAGCCACTTACTCATAGTTCAAAATTATCCACTTACTCGTAGTTCAAAATGTTCTCTTAGTACTACTTCAATCTTACTACCACTTACTTGTAGTTCAAATCTATACCTAATAATAAAGGACAGAACGCTTCTTTCAACCAGCTTTTTTTGGACGGTTCTACCCTCCCACCCATTCACATAATTTTTTAATGCTTATGGACTACCCTCAAGGATCACCTGTAAGTTTTTGAGCTTATGGATAGGATCCACTATGTATGTGGAACTCCTTATCCATTTTCCCCTTATGGATAGCTTGTGGCCAACATAGTGGATGCACTAAGAAAATAAAATCCGCACTAGCGTTTAGACCAGGTAGGGGAGCCACTCATCTGAGGAGAAAGAAACGGTAAAGCAAACCTTTTTCATGAGTTACTCCGCCGCGCGTACTGGCTAAACAAGAAAATAAAAAACACGTCTCTAGGATGGAATCGTGTCCACTACTTTGACAAGACATTACTAGTAGTGCAAAACTTTGGGTGGGTCGTAAATATTTATAGCTAGTAGCTCGATCGCTAGTATGATGGCCTACCCATAGTCTACTTCGGTACACCTAGGTTTTCCTTGCTACTGGTTGTCGTGGTGGTGGCACGGCAGATGCCATGGATAGGCTAAAGATGGGGCCAATGAGTGCTAGGGGAATCCGGGGAGGGAAAACATGGTGATTCCACACAAAGAAGTTCTTGTATTTCCTCTATCGATGGTGATTACAAGTGCTCTTCAAGCTATTGGTGAGAAGGAGACTATGTCTCTTACTCCCCACGACCTAGCTCTAGAGTTCTACCTTAGACAGAGAAGAATGATCGATCCCTTTCTATAGAGGCCCCGGTGCTCCTTATATAGGGGAGCCCGGGTTACAATGTTAGGGCACACGTGGCAGCATATTCCCCGAATATGCTCCTTGGCTAAAGCTAGATGCTTCTTTATTCTCTTTAACGGCTCGTCCGGGCTTTGAACATAACCCACTGCGTAATCCTTGCCTTTATGCATCACCAGACACGGGCTAGGTCAGCCGACATAGCCCGCGTCACCTTGGTCGCCCTGCCCCGCTGGTTCTTCCTTCTACTTTGGTTCACTCACGCTACAACTAGCCAAAGCCACCTTTTGACCAGTGGGAGATTCCTTCCTTCTCTTAGAAGCCAAGTGGTAGTCCGGTTAGCACATGGCTAACCCGGCTACAAGGGTATCTGCATAATAGACAGACAAACATGGTCGGCATATATTTTATGCCGACCGGGCTAAGTCTAGGGAGATGTTCCATGGGCCGGGTTACTCCATAGGTCGGCCTGCCTTGAGGTGACCCGGCTAGCACTCGCTTTGACCGTGTCGTACCTCGGCTAACTCGGCCTTTATACCCCGGCATTACCCTACCCAGGGGTATCCCCCCAACATTAGTCCCCGAAGCTGGTGCGGTCTTAGCAACTTTAGTTGTTAAGGCCACATCAGGTTCCCATATCCGGATCTTTGCCTCTTTGGCCGAGTTACCGCGTAATCCGGAGTTTTATCTCTCGCGCTCCCTTGGCTCATTCCGAGTTATTACTCACAGGCCGGGTCTTTTGCTCGCTTATCCGGGTTACCTTTCCTTCTCTCATACGCTTCCCCACGTCCTACGTGGAGGGTAATCAGCATTTTGCCTCATTTTAAGGGCCATGCCCATTTACTACGCCAGTTAATGTTGCAATGTCAGGAATAACTGTTGCTCACGTCTCTTCACTGCAGCGCCTCGTTAACCATAACACCACGTCGAGTCATGGGATCTTCTGCTCCTTGTGGTCCTTGGTGTTGCCGGGCTCTGATTGGTTGAGTCGGTTGCATACACGCCCGTTGCGTGTGACAGGGCAACCGCAAAGGATCCCACTACACGCCCTCTTGCACGTTTAAGTAGGGGGCTAGGGGCAATCTTGGGGAAGTTCCCCACATATCATGCGCTCCCCTGCCTCCTTTCTCCTTTGCTACAAATCCACCGCCACTGCTGCTTCTTCTCCATAGCTACGCCGCTGCGACCGTGCTCAGTAGCTCCTTGCTCCTGCGCTGCCGCTTTCGTTCAAGGTCTTCACCATGGGGCCATGCGCTTCTAGGTTCCCCGCCACCGGTTACCTCTACTCCAATTTTCTCCTCGAAGATCTCGACCTCACCATGACTGAGGAAGAGGCCGCCGTGGTGGCGTAGCAAGAGGAGGAAGACGAAACCCGCGAGCACGGTGCGTGGGATGGTGCGTTCGTCTACGAGGATGACAGATTGGCTCTACGCCATGCGCCGCATCCCCGCAGGCGTCGCCTGCCGCCTCGTCGCCGATGAGGTTTCTCCCTCTCCCAATCAGGGAGAATACGTTGTTTTCCTCTCCTACTTTCAACGCGGCTTCCACCTTCCTGTCTCTGATTTCTTTTTCGATTTCATCTCCATATACCAATTGCAACCACACCATCTCCCCGCCAATGCCATTACTTCTCTATCCTCTTTCGCCTCCGGCATAGAGGGGTCTATCAGCCTCTGGCCGTCTAAAGAGATTTGGAGCAAGTTCTTTGGTCTCCGGAGGAACGTTGTTCTGGATCTGGATCTTACTCCGAAAAAAAGCCTCTGACTCAGTGTAGTGGAGCCTAGATATGTCCCCGCAAGAACTCCGCATTTCCCCGGGTCACCGGGCTCGAGTCTTGCAAAGGCTGGGCCCAAACTTTCTTCTATGTGTGGAACACAACTTCTGAGGACTTGATCTGGCTCCTCCCCTTCAAGCTTGGAGTCCTGGATACCTCTCTTTGGGAGAGCATCCCCAAACTACCCACGGCCCTAGCGAACCAGGTTGAGCGCCGGATCAAGGAACTACTCAAGGAGAAGCTGCAGGGGGGGGAGAGATATTATGATCTCATTTGTTCGCAGCCGAGTCTCCCCCCTGCAGAAACGTGCTCACAAGATCTGCTACTTGAGTGGCCCCCTCGACCCCCACTGAACTTCCTCTTTCGAGCTCGATAACTCGGCGGTATACCGCCAGGTTAAGGCCATTTTCAACATGGAGAAGGAATTCTCCGAGGATTGGGAATGAGGGCTCGCGCCCTACACCCGGGACAACCCTCCTCCAAAGGTAAACTTCTCTCTTATTGTTTTTCCGGATCTTCTTTGTATGTCGGATGACTTTCTTAACTTAGTGACTACTGCCATGTTCTCAGCGATTCCTCTAGCAGCCAGTCGAGGATGGCCAAGAGTTGGCGAGCAAGTGGGTGCCGGACCTTGCCGTGGCAGATGAGGTGGAACCTGATCCGGAGACTTTTCTGCCCACTACGGACACCTCAAGCGTACCTCTGGTAAGGCCTCTTCTTTAAGGGATTGGACGGATGACGATGACTCGGATGTTGAGGTTCTGAGGTACTTGACCCGGTGCCCTTCTCTTACGCATTTCTGCTTATGTCCGGATCTTCATCTAACCCGACCGATCAGGTCTACGAGGTTCCCCGAGTGGTCCGGTCCGTGCTCCGTCCTAGAAGCGCGTGGCTACCTCAGCCGTAGCTTTGGAGGCGCTACCAACCAAGAAGAGGCAGAAGAAGTCCGGGGTGAAAGCCTCGGCCAAGCCAGCGGCCAAGAGCACGGTCCGGAGGGCACCCAAGCCTCGGGCACCTCCAACCTCAGATGAGTAAGTCTTTCCGCGTTTGCTCTTGGGGTACTTCTGTTTCTACCTTTGCCTTTGCTTCTTATCTGTTTTTCTCTCTCTTTTTGACTTGTTGTTCTTTTATTTTCTAGAGCTCCTAGGGTTATTCCCCGGAGCGGCTCCGGGATTGCCTCTCCAATCCGGAGTAGCCCTTCTCCCCCCCACAACAACGACGTTCGCCCCCTCAGTCCTATTCAAGAGGACTCTATGGCTGCGCCTGATTGGAGCCCACCTCGCCATGAGGGGGGAAATGTCGGCGCGAGGCATAGTGGGGCAGCTCAGGATTCGGCTATGCCGGATCATCCTAGCTCCTCTTCGGTGCCAGCGCCCAGTTATGAGGTGCCAGTTTCATCGGCACCGCCCTAGTCAAGTTTTTCTCCACCTCCAGTTTCTTTTGGATCAACAACACCAGCATCAGCAGCACCAGCAACACTAGCAGCACCAGCACTAGTAGAAACAACATCAGCAGCAACAGCACCACCAGCACCAGCACCAGCATTACTAGCACCAACACGAACAGCAGCAGCAGCAACAGCCTCCACAAAACCTCCAAAGAGGAAAGCTCTATCAACTCCCTCCGGATCAACAGTGTCGATTGCGGATATTTTCCATCTAGTTTCCCAGGCTCCATCCGAATCAGCAGCCTTTGATCTTCCACCGCGTCCTCCGTCATCCGTCAAGCTCAAGAAAGCTGCCGGACCAGCCAAGGGTATCATTTTCAGGTTTCCTGCTGCCAGATCAGAGGGTAGTAGGCAGCTGGTCCTACATTACAGCCCTGCTGCAGCTCAGTCTGCAAGGCAAGAAGCCCATATCAAATGCTTGGTGGCGATTCACTCTCCTAGCAGCGAAAGTGATAGTCCATTGCTCCTGGAGTACGTGAATAACTGGAACAACGCTGAATTTATCGATCCAAAGGATGATCTGCCGGAGAAATTCGGCCCAACAGAGTTCAGCGCCCAGATGAACTCCACCACCAAGGCCATCTCTTTGGCTGGCCGGATGATGGAGGTAACCCTTTTCTTCTGATGTGGTATTTTATATGCATGGGCACTTATAGATATATCCCCTAGTCCCCGAGCCTCCGAGGGAGTAACTTGTTACTCGGTCGGATGGTCCTAGAGAACTCTGTTTTCGTCCTTAGCAATTTCAAATAGTGCTATAGTTAGAGCCGGGTTAAGTTCCACTTGGCCCGAGTCTCGTAGACTTCGAATATCCACCCACCTAGAGCCTGGTTAAGTTCCACTTGGCCCAGATCTTGTAAACTTCGAATATCCACACACCTAGAGCCGGGTTAAGTTCTAGTTGGCCTGGATCTTGTAGACTTCAAATATCCACACACCTAGAGTCGGGTTATGTTCCACTTGGCCCGGATCTCGTAGATTTCGAATATCCACACATCTAGAGCCGGGTTAAGTTCCACTTGACCCAGATCTTGTAAACTTCGAATATCCACACACCTAGAGCCGGGTTAAATTCCGCTTGGCCCGGATCTTGTAGACTTCGAATATCCACACACCTAGAGCCGGGTTAAGATCCACTTGGCCCGGATCTCGTAGATTCTGAATATCCACACACCTAGAGCCGTGTTAAGTTCCACTTGGCCCGGATTTCATAGATTTCGAATATCCACACACCTAGAGTCGGGTTAAGTTCCACTTGGCCCGAATCTCGTAGACTTTGAATTATTCTTCGTTTCCCTTTGAACTAATCTAGTGTTGCTTTTTCCAGATTACCACTAACCGCCGAACCGCTAAGTTCCAGCGCCTGCTGGACTCCTCTAAAGACGTCCGCGCCTGTTATGGCAAGCTCCTAGAGGACCACCAGAAGACGAGTAAGTTTCTTTACCCAAGACTTGTCCTTTTCCACTTCCGTTCCTTCGAGTTATCCATGATCCATATTAACTTGTTACTCCACTTATGCAGTCGAGGTTGAGGCTAGGAATACCATCATGTAGAAAAATCTTGAGGAAATCCGAGGTATTTTATCTTTCACTTCATCTTTGTGCGCTTCTTTTCTTCACTCGGTAGACATTCCTACTTCGGCTCCGCCGGATTAACTTACTACTACAGTTGCCCTTGAAGACAATGTACCTATTCCTGATATGATGACACATTTTATCGAACAAGCTGACAAGCATCAAGCTGAACTAAAGAAGAAGGATGAGGATAGCTTGGTTGCGCCTTGATACATTGCAAATGTATCTATAATTTTTGATGTTCCATGCTTGGTTTAATCCACTTTCTTGTGTTTTGTTCCAACTTTGGAGTACTTTTCATATGATTTCTTGGACTAACCTATTAACAAGAGCCACAGTGCTAGCTGCCTGTTTTCTGCTGTTTTTGGTTCCAGGAAAGTCAAAAAATGAATATTCTCGGAATTGGACGTGACAAAAGCCAAAGTGCCTATTTTTCCGGAAGTGATCAAGTGCCAGAATATGAGACAAAGAAGGACCAGGGAACCACCACACCACCTGGCCGCGCGGCCAGGCCTGGCACGTGCCAGGAGGTGGTGTGGCTGCTCCCGGCACCCCCTCGGCCTCTCCTTCCGCCTATATATTGCCCTCGGGACGAAAACCCTAAGTACCCGATCAAAAATCGACGAAAGAGTCTGTAGCCACCGTCATCTCCATCCCTAGATCGGGAGGGATCTGAAGCTCTTCTCGGCACCCTGCCAGAGAGGGGAATTCACCCTGGAGGCCTTCTTCATCACCATGCAAGCCTCCGGTGTGATGCGTGAGTAGTTCATCCTTGGACTACGAATCCATGTAGTAGCTAGATGGCTGGTTCTCCTCCTTTGTGCTTTCATGTTTAGATCTTGTGAGCTCCGTTCATGATCAAGATCATCTATTTGAATTTTCTGCATGTTGTGTTTGCGGGGATCCGATGGATATTGAGATGCTATTTCAGATTGATTATTGATTCTATCATGTCTTTGTTATTTGAGATCTTGCATGCTTTTCGTTGTTAGTAGCTATCTTAGCGAAGTAGATGCTAGCAACTCCAAGAGTTAGTATTATGCTCGATAGTGGGTTCATGCCTCTAGTAATCTGGGGAAGTGACAGAAATCTCTAAGGTACTAGATGTGTTGTTGCTACTAGGGAGAAAACAAGAATCCTTTGTTCATAGAATAATCGTATTGTTTACTTTACACGCAGTTCGTAAAGCAATAATCTGTTGCTTGCAACTTAATACTGGAGGGGGTTCGGATGATAACCTGAAGGTGGATTATTAGTCATAGATAAAGTTGGATGGCGGTCTATGTATTATGTTGTAATGCCCAATCAAGTCTTAGAGGAGTCAAGATGATTAGTATATGCATGTATTGCTTTCTCGGTGTTTGTTAATTGCCCCGCTGTAATTTGTTTACCCAGCATGTTATTTATCTTAAGGAGAGCCACCTCTAGTGAACTATGGATCCCGGTCCTTTTTCTTTACATACAATCTACAACTGTTTACTGCTTTGTGTTTACTTTCTGCAAACTTTTACTTCTTTCCATTCGATACGTTTAATCCTCTGTTTTCCGCAAAACATGGTGAGATTGACAACCTCATCGCAAGTTGGGGACAAAGTTTTGTGATTGTGTTGTGCAAGTCTCCACGTTGCTACTAGCACCGGTAGTGCACCCTGCCAAGCTCAGCTAGTAACACCTTTGAGGTGTTTCCTTGCTCCTACTGGTTCGATTAAACCTTGGTTTATAACTGAGGGAAACTTAATGCTGTGCTCATCATACCTTCCTCTTGGGGTTCCCAACAAGCTCTACATCAACACCGCCATCAAGCAATTTTCTGGGCGCCGTGCATTGAGCCATCACACCTCCAGGACTCGGAGATCACTCGGCTGAATGCCGAAATCCAGAGGCTTAAGAGCCTCCATAAGTCCGAACTGGAGAAGGCTGACCAGGAGTTTGTCGAGGAAAAAGAGCGTCTAACCACGCAAATTTCCAAGGATTATAATTTATTGCAAGAAACCGACATCAAACTTACGTCGGTGACCTCAGAATATGAGAAACTCCAGGCCCACAGCGCCAATGTCCATGCTGAGCTTCAGCGTCTCCTCTTCCAGATTGCCCATGAGTTCCTTTTCCTTGCTCAACTTTCATTTCTCTGAACTTAGTGCTTTTGCTCATTGCTTCCTCTATTCTGTTCTCAGGCAAGTTTCCAGAAGGTGATACTCTCCCTATTGATGCTATAGCCCGGTCCCGCGAGCAACGTGGTATTCCCACGGGTCCTGCCTCCGGGTCAATGCCTTACACGAAAGAGGATTTGCTTGTGAGCCTCGTTGCTCGCATGGAGCTGGTATGGAACTATGGCGCAGATATCATGCCAACCGCAATGCAGATGCTAAACTCCCTCTGGCCCGGTGAGCCAGAGTGCCGCTCTTATTGCCAAACTAATGGAGTGCGAGACGCATCTGCATCTGTGGCGTGAGTCTGCTGCACGAGCTGGCGCTAACATTGTGCTACAGTTCATCCTCTCGTGATACAAAGGAATAGACCTGGGGCTTCTTACCCGCATGCGCACCGGATCCAAGTGGACCGAAGATCCAGCATGGGTTGCGTGTCGCAAAGCCAGTGCTAACAAGCTTATCCAGTATTCCTTCTGCCACGCTTGGAACAAAGGGACGAGCTACCTTGACATGTTTGATGACGAAGTTTCTTCTGAGGGTGAAGAAGACGAGGGGAGCAAGGGCGAGGCCTCTGAACTTGGCGACGAAGCTGAAGATCCGGAGGATGGAGAGGCCCACCCCGAGGATGAGGCCGAGGCTAGCGCCCCACCCACAAATTCCGAAGTACCTCCTCCTTCGGCCGATGATTCAGCTTCTACCCCTGCTCCTTGAAAACACTTAACCGTATTTGTCAGATCTCCGGAATGCCAGGTGAAGATGTATTTAAGTATCTTGGTTTGGTTTTGCTATAATTTGTGCTATTTGCAACTAAGTTTTTAATGTCGGATTATCGTGGGGGAAGTCCCCGAGTTTCCTTTTCTTGTTCTCCCAATTTTTGACTCGGCTCACGTCTACCTTAATTCGGTTTTTTGACTTACGAGTCCAAGGTTCAAAAAATTGACTTAACAATACTTGAAACTTTGAGATTATCTCAAAATAATCTGGCAAAAAATGAAGTAAACACAAGGTTAGTCCGAATAACAAATGTCGACGCGCTTAGGTTCTTTCCCTTAGTCGTTTTTCATGTGCTTTGCAATTCCAAAATTGTTCTCTTGCTTGCCATGAAGCCAAATCTTGTTGGACAGCAGCAAAGTCGAAGAGTTGGGTTTTTGGTGCTCACACACTACTAATCCGGCTAACATACAAGTAATGTAAGCCAGCCGACATACCAAGAACGTAAAACAAGAAAGATAGTTATTATGGCAGTCCCCGAGTTTCTGCCGGGGGTGCGGAAGTTTCATTGATAAGCTCGTTGCCGACATACATACCGACATGCGAGTGACTCAGATACATTCACCTCTTTGCTAGGTGTAAAAGGGACGAAGTATTGCTACATTCCATGGTCGCTTAGATTCTTCTCTGGACCTGTCCGCCTTGTTCTTCTCATGTGGTTGTGCATCAATAAGATAGTAGGAATCATTGTGCAAAGCTTTGCTTACAATGAAAGGGCCTTCCCATGGAGGGGATAATTTATGCATGCCGGCAGTGTGCTGTATCAACCGGAATACCAGATCACCTTCCTAGAAAACGCGTGGGCTTACTTTCCGGCTATGGTAGCGTCAGAGATTTTTCTGATATATGGCGGATCTGGACAAGGCTAGTTCTCTAGCTTCTTTCAGTAGATCAACATCATTCTGCCGGGCTTCACGCACTTTGGCTTCTGTGTATTGGGTGACCCTTGAAGAATTATGCTCTATGTCGGTCGGTAATACGGCTTCTGCCCCATATACCAGAAAAAATGGTGTATAGCCTGTTGATCAATTTGGAGCTGTTCTTAAGATCCACAGTACTGCTGGTAGTTCTTGTATCCAGCACCCCGTTGATCTTTGCAGCGGCTCTATGAGCCGGGGTTTTATCCCGGACAGAACTACTCCGTTGGATCTTTCCACTAGCCCGTGCGATGCGGGGTGGGCCATAGAGGCTACGTCTAGCCGGATTTTCTTCTCTCGACAGAACCTCGCAAATGCTCCTTCAGCATAATTTGTGCCATTATCAGTTATGATACTATGGGGGTAGCCGTATCTCAGGATTATGTCCTTGAGGAATTTTACCGTTGTTGCCCCATCACATTTCCTGATTGGCTTTACTTCAATCCATTTAGTAAATTTGTCCACCATAGCTAGGATATGGGTCATTTCTCCTTTAGCCGGCTTAAATGGTCCTACCATGTCTAAGCACCATACAGCAAATGGCCAAGTAATGGGGATAGTTTTGAGTTCTGACATTGGCAGGTGGGTCTTTGCGGCGTATCACTGACAGCCATTGGACTTCCTCACCAAATCCTCTACTTGCTCCAAAGCACTTGGCCAATAAAATCCATGCCGGAAAGCTTTTGCTACTAATGCCCTTGAGGATGCATGGTGGCCACATTCTCCTTGGTGGATATCCCGGAGTATGTCAAGTCCTTCCTCCGGGTCAACACACCGCTGCAATACCGTTGGCTCACTTCTTTTGTATAGTTCAGAGTTGATAATAGTATAAGATTTTGCTCTCCTCTGGATCTGCCTTGAGAGTACCTCATCATCCGGCAGGACTCCTTCTTTCACGAAGTCAAATATAGGCTTGGCCCAAGCTAGTATAGCTCGGACAGGAAATGGTTCCTCATCAATTTCCATCGCATCCACCGACATAACTCCTGTCGGGTCTAGCTGAATAGTCCCCGGGCTTGCTGAGGCAGTCCCCGGGTTTGCCGAAGCAGTCCCCGGATTTGCCGAGGTGCCTCCCCAATCAATTTCCATTGGTGTAGCTTCTGATCCGGAGAGAGCCGGGATATAGATAGATTCAGATTCTGGCGATGGGGTAATAGATGGTTTTCTTAAGTGCTCCAAAGCAACATTTGGCGGGATTGGTTGTATGGATGAGCCCAACTTGGACAGTACGTCGTCAGCCTCATTTTCAATCAGAGGTACATGATGAAATTCACACCCCTCGAAGAATCCGCTTATCTTTTACACATGAAACCTGTACAGGGCCATGCTGGCATCCAAAGAGTCCCAGTTGCCAGATACTTGCTGCACCAACAACTCTGAGTCTCCAAAGCACTATATCCGTCGTATCCCCACTTCTTTCGCCACTTTAAGGCCATGCACCAGTGCTTCATATTCTGCGACATTATTTGAGGCGCTGAAGTGGATCTGGAGGACATACTTTAGTTGATCTTTCTTGGGCTAGGTAAGTACTACTCCGGCGCCCAGCCCTTCTTTCAGTTTTGATCCGTCAAAGTGCATTTGCCAGTAATTTGAGTCCGATAGAGGTGGGTCATATTGCATCTCGGCCCAGTCCACAAAGAAATCCGCCACGGCCTGCGACTTGATTGTGTCTCTTCTGTCAAACTGTGGTGCATATGGGGCTAGTTCTATTGCCCATTTTGCTATTCGGCCACTAGCATCTTTGTTACTCATAATCTCTGATATAGGCGCCTCACATATCACCTTGATGGGGTGTTCCTCAAAGTAGTTTTTGAGTTTCTTGGCCGACATATACACGTCGTACGCCACCTTTTGATAGTGAGGGTAATTCTGTTTTGAAGCCGATAATACCTTGCTCAGATAATACAGTGGCCTTTGGACAATTTTTCCTTCTTCTTCGCACTCCACTACAATTACTGCACTTATGACTCGGTTGGTCACAGCTATATAGAGCAACATTGGATCCTTGGGTAGTGGCACGGCTAGGATTGATGCACTAGACAACATTTTTTTTAATTCCCAAAATGTGCTATCCGCTTGTGGCGTCCACGTGAATTTATTTGCTTTTCTCATTAATTAGTAGAGGGGCAAAACCTTCTCTCCCAGCTGACATACAAACTGACTTAACGATGCCAGGAAACCAGTAAACTTCTGCACATCATTAAGGCATTTTGGCAGTTCCATTTTCTCTATGGCCCAGATTTTCGTTGGGTTAGCTTCAATACCTTAGCTGGTCACCAGGAAACCAAGTAACTTCCCTGCGGGCACATCAAAGGTGCATTTTTCCGGGTTAAGTTTCATCCGGAACCGTCTCAAGTTCCTGAATGTCTGCCGGATGTCATCAAGGAGCGTATCGCTTTCCTTAGTTTTTATGACCACATCATCCACATACACTTGCACATTTCGACCTATTTGGTCATGTAAACACTTTTGCATGCATCGCTGGTACGTTGCTCCAGCATTACGTAATCCAACCGACATAGTGTGATAGCAATAAGGCCCGTACAGGGTAATAAATGCAGTCTTTATTTGATCATCCGGGTTAAAGGGTATTTGCTGGAAACCAGAATATGCATCTATGAACGACAACAACTCAAACTCCGCAGTTGAATCTATGACCTAGTTTATCCTTGGCAGTGGGATGGGTCTTTAGGACACGCCTTATTCAGGTTCGTGTGATCAATGCACATGTGCCATACCAAGGCCACGGTCAGGTCATCTTTCTTCTTTTACACAAGCACCAGATTAGATAGCCAATCCGGATAGAGTACTTCCATGATAAATCCGGCTGCAAGGAGCCTAGCTATCTCATCTCCAATGACCTTTCTTCTGTCCTCGATGAAACATCAGAGAGGTTGTTTCACCGGCTTTGCGCCGGGTCTCACATTCAAAGAGTGCTCGGCCAACTCCCTCGGCACACCTTGCAGATCTTGTGTGGACCAATCAAAGATATCCCGATTCTCACGGAGGAAGTTGACGAGCTCGGTTTCCTATTTGCTGCTTAACCCAGCACCAATGGTCACGGTGCGTTCTGGGAACTGATCATCAACTGATACTTTCTTGGTATCCTTTGTTGCTTGAAATGACACACTTCCATGCGGATTGGTTAGGGCCAGCATATGTTGCTGCGCGGACTGAGCCAATGCTGCCACTTCCATGATTCTCCTTTTCTCCTGAGCTATCACTAGTGACTCGGCCAAGTTAGATCCGGCAGAGGCGCACTCGATTGAATGCTGAAAGTCCCCTGAGATGGTTATCACTCCCCCTGGTCCGGGCAATTTCATCTTTAGGTAGCTGATGTGAGTACTTCCCATGAACTTGTTCAGTGTGGGCCTGCCGAGCAACACGTGATAGGCGCTCTCTAGATTAACCACTTTGAACTCCAAATTTTCAGTCTGATAGTTATCCCTTGTTCTGAACAGCACATCAACCCGGACCTTATCAATTGGCTCATGGGCAATACCTGGCACAATGCCATGCAAAGTGGTCCTTGTAGCTTGCAGCATATTCTCTATTATCCCCAACTTGTGCATGGTATCCTTGTACATGATATTAATGCTACTGCCATTGTCAATCAACACCTTGGAGAATCTCACATTAAGATTCGGCCCGATGAACGTCGGATCCAGGACCAATGCGTAGGTCCCTAGGCTCGGCATAAGATTTGGGTGGTCTCTGATACTCCACGTAATTTCTTGATCTGACCAAGGCATGTACCTTACTATTGCCGGCATTACCGCGTTTACCTCCATATGCCGGCGCTGTAAGCTTTTCCGGTCAGTTTCTTCCATGGTAAATACGCAGTAGCTTGGATGATGCTCCCTGTATTCATTTCTCCCCTCATTTCCATGGTATCCTTGATCTTGTTGCTGTTGGTTATTCACCTGATGCACAGTATCCCTCCTTTCTTGATTTTCATACCTCGGCGGTGGCGGAGGCAGCATGAGTTGCTGTTGGTTCCCTCCAGTGAGTAATGGCTACCGAGGTGCTATGTTCCGAGGTGCCTAAGCATTCCCCAAACTACCTTGCTCTAACTTCATCATCCACTCACACTGTCGTGTCATATGATTCGCCGGGCTATTTGGACTTGTAGTATGAAACTTGAAAGGTTGAACTAGCATAGACTCGAACATATACCTCGGTCGATCCTTTCGCTCCTGCCATTTCTTTTTCTGCTCTAGGGTCCAATGCTTCCTCCCTTCACTCTTCTATTGCCAGTTTTGCCCTCCAGTTTTCTGGCGTTGGCTGGCGCCGGCATTGGGCTGATCCCGGTCCACAACTGCCACCTGTTGCGAGATGTACCGGTAATCCGGACGTTCATCCCGCTTTTTGCCTTGGAAATCATTTATCCTTGATGACCCGGAGACATCTCGGTTGTAATACTCTTTGTTTGCCTCACTTGCCATTAGCCGGGGTTGAGTTGGGTCTCCCAAAGCATATGAATCTGCGATCCGGATCGTCTCAGCCAAAGTGGTTGGCATATCCTGCTACAGCCTTTGCCACAACATACTTCCATATCTACAGCCTTGGGCGACCACGCAATTGCTTGCGATTCAATTACTCCTTCACATGAGTTTCGCATATTGCACCACCGAGTCAGGAAATCTCGGTCTGGCTCATTCGGCCTCTGCCGGCATAACGCCAGAGTTTGTGGTCTATTGGGCCTCTTATAAGTGCTTGAGATGTTGCTAACAAATAATTCCTGAAAGTCTAGCCAGCCGTTAACACTTCCTAGTGGCAAGTTTTTCAGCCACACTCTCGCTAGCCCCTCCAACATTTGCGGCACGTACCTCACTGCCCATCTCAAATTTCCAGTTGCAATTTTAACTGCTGTTGCATAATCAATAAGCCAATCCTCTGGTCTGAGGCTACCATCATATGTCCTTGTTCCTCTGGCCAACTGAAAATTCGATACTGGTGGCTCCCTCATGATTCGGGGCCCAAAACATGCTGGACCAGGTGGACCCTGTACCTCGATCAACTCCAACCTATAAATTCTGTCCAATTTAATCCTTGCATCATCTGGCTACAAGTTTCTGCTTCCTAGACTTGATCGAATTACATGGTTCTCCAGTCTAGTGTATCCGTCGTTTACCATTGCCGAATAACCATCATTGTACCTTTCTTGATCCGGACAAGCGTTCTGCTGCAGTGCTACTTGACCTGCACTCCTCTCCTGCTGAGGTGCATTTTGCCCTGCTTTGGCCGGATAACGCTGTCTGGCATTGCCGTTGGCAACGTTCTGTTGCCCGACATTGCCTTGGTCGCGGTTACCTCGCTCAACTTCACCTCGGCTGGTACTGTGGTGATCTTCATCAACTTGCACCGGCTTGCCTTTTCCAGCTCTCACCGGGTCATAGGGGACCATTTGTTTGTCTTTTCTCCGGAGTTTACCTCTTCTATCCTGGGCTTGTGACCCGAAGATGATGCGGCGGCACCGGGCTTGGCCGGGTTATTTCTAGCCGAATGAACCACCTATGATGCTCCTGGTGCCACTGGGTTTGCCTTGTTCATTTCCTTGTTTTGCTGGCAAGCGACCCTCAACAAGTGGTTCATCCTCTCATGTTGCCTTTCCCGAGCCTCTCCGGTTAGACCTTCTAACTCGGATGCAGACGCGTTTCCTACCCTGAGGTTCTTTGTCGGGGTATTGTACCTCTCCAGCCCTCCTATTACTATTGTGGCTGTCTGACCCGGCCTAGGCTCGTACTCCTTGTCAATCTCAGTAATCAGGTTTCTACCTCGGATTCCTGCTCCATCTAAGCGGTTTGCTTTTGCGTATTGCCTCGGAGTAATGTTCAAGGACTGCTGTAACTCTGCTACTTTCTTCGCGCTAGCTAATTTTTTTGCCTAGTTTCCTCCAACTCGGCCTGCGCCTGAGCCCGATCTTCCACAAGAGCTATTGGCGTTGCTAGGCTATCTATTTCTTGCTGGAGCACATTCTTTGGCCTTTCTAGTGGAGGGAACCTAGATCTTGCCTATTTTGGGGTGACTTCCGGCTCTGGCGTTGGGTCCTTGCTTGCTCCCGCATCTGGTGCGGCCATCATGACCTCAACGCTGCAAGGGGGCGAGTGATACGCACTCCACGAGCTACACTGAGAGGTGGATCGCCTCCCTCGACGACGTGCCACGGATGAACGCAGGACTCGTCCACACTGATGTAGATCTTATGCACGCCAAGTTTGATGAAGACGTTGTTGCGCGGAGGGGGACGCCTGCCGAAGCTCCCTGCATTGTCACTGACGTAGTCTAGCGCTCCGAAGTGCTGAACCAGGCAGGAGAAGACATGCTCGCTGGTGTTGGACATGCTTCTCGTCCGGATTTTCACCCCTGCTAGCACCGCTAGCCCCACGATGGGCGCCCACTGTCATGGTGGTGGTACGGCAGATGCCATGGATAGGCTAAAGACGGGGCCAATGAGTGCTAGGGGAATCCAGGGAGGGAAAACGTGGTGATTCCACGCATAGAAGTTCTTGTATTTCCTTTGTCGATGGTGATTACAAGTGCTCTTTAAGCTATTGGTGAGAAGGAGACTATGTCTCTTACTCCCCACGATCTAGCTCTAGAGTTCTACCTTAGACAGAGAAGAATGATCGATCCCTCTCTATGGAGGCCCCGATGCTCCTTATATAGTGGAGCTCGGGTTACAATGTTAGGGCACACGTGGCAGCATATTCCCTGAATATGCTCCTCGACTATAGCTAGATGCTTATTTATTCTCTTTAACGGCTCGTCCGGGCTTTGAACATAACCCACTGTGTAATCCTTGCCTTTATGCATCACCAGACATGGGCTACGTCAACCGACACAACCCGCGTCACCTTGGTCGCCCTGCCCCGCTGGTCCTTCCCTCTGCTTTGCTTCGCTCACGCTACAACTAGCCAAAGCCACCTTTTGACCAGCGGGAGATTCCTTGCTTCTCTTGGTAGCCAAGTGGTAGTCCGGTTAGCACGTGGCTAACCCGGCTACGAGGGTACCTGCATTATAGACAGACAAACATGGTCGGCATATATTTTATGCCGACCGGGCTAAGGCTAGGGAGATGTTCCACGGGCTGGGTTATTCCATAGGTCGGCCTGCCTTGAGGTGACCCGGCTAGCACTCGCTTTGACCGTGCCGTACCTCGACTAACTCGGCCTTTATACCCCAGCATTACCCTACCCGGGGTATCCCCCCAAGACTGGTCGCAGAGCCTTGATCCTGCCCACTGGGTCTTGGATGACCAACGAGATTTCTCAAAGGCCGGCGACGAGACCTAGAACATGACATTTTGCTTGCACTATTCACTCTCCTCTCTCCTCCTACCAGTACTTGAAGGGAATATGCCCTGAGAGGCAATAATAAAGTTGTTATTATCGTATTCCAAGTATATGATAGATGTTTATTTTGCATCCTATAATTGTATTAATTGGCAAAGTTAATACATGTGTGTTTAATAAACAAATAAAGGGTTCCTAGTTATTCCTCTCTTATAAACTAGATCGTTGATTAACAAGATGATCAAGGTTTTCTGATCATGGACATTGGATGTTGTTAATAACGAGGTCACAACATTGGTGAATGATGTGATGAACATTCATCCGAAGTATAGCATTACGATCAAAGTCATTGTGTTTAAATTTCTATAACATCATACGAAGTAATCTTAGTCCTTAGACCATGAGATCATGTCAATCGCTAACACTAGAAGAGTAATTTGATAACATCAAATATCACACCGTAACAGTGTGACTATAAAGGTGGGTTCAGATACTCCGAAGGTGTTATGTTGAGGCTCATGGATCAAGAGTGGGATTTATTGTAATACCTCAGACCTTACGCTCTAATCTCAAGCCTAGATGAAACAAAAATGGATAGGATGTACTACGGTGGGGCCGCGCAGCTACATACAGTAGCCCACCTCATGGAGCGGTGCACCGTACCGGCCAACCATCCCACCCACTTTTAGAACATCGGGACTAGAGCGAGCGGCGTAATCGATAGGTAACATGACCATAACATACACAAATCAGTATGTACGTTAGCAACTTACAATAGACATCAGAGTCACACCATTTAAAACAATATAAAAAGAAAATATTCAATGCCATATGGCATGATAAAAATATCCTAGATAGATATAATAGTTTATGATATTTCCTCATACATCATGCAACAGAGTATCAAGCGGAAGCAGAAAACATGATCCGAGTACGAATAAGAAGCAAATTGGCATAAGATGCCCTGAACATAAGTACATCCTTCCCACAGATCTCATGGATATCCATCCCTGGAATCTCTACACTGGACAGCCGTTTCCACCATCAATCGTCTCCTCAACCTTGTAATCTTCCTAAGAGTATACCTGGCCATATGAACCAAATTGTTATCGTGTGAGACCCTAGATGTAATTAGCAAGTCTTAATGCTTATAAAGGGAACAACCTGGGGGTGACGCAATTACAACGAAAGATAATAGCTAAACAATTCTATAAAGACACGCTACACATCCGCCCAACCAGAGATGGACAAACGCTCGTCAATTAATAAAAATAGTTATATAAGCAACATAAGTAAACATCGCTCACCCTCCTTCTCGCTTACCGACGAGAAGGTGGAAGAACATCCCATCAGTTTGCAATTTTATTAACCATTCCATGAGTGTTGCACTATTTACTAGCCATGTCTTAGTCAAATTAAAGGCGGTACTTTAGTTATGCTTGTCTATGATCGAGAAACTATGCTCCAAGTCATCCATAACCGCGGACACAGATTTTAGGAAGATTTACCCTGCAGGGTTGCACAAATAGCAACACACAGAATCAACCTCGAGAAGAACCAAATAAAACACAATGAGGCCTCACAAAAATGCATTCACAGGATTCATAAATTATTTTAGGGGACACCCCAATAAGCTACCCACAATGAAGTTGGCCAGCTCCGAGTCGGACCCAGGCTTTATGACGATGGCTGTAAACGACAAGGAACCCAAAAGGGTGACTGGGCTTGTTGATACAGCATAAATGTGACACAGGGTTCCTAAACAGCACAGGTGCTCCACGCACAATCGTAAAGAAAATAGTAAAGCATGGCATAAGTACATGATAGTAATAAAGCCCCAAACTAGTTTGTGGCCCCAAGAAATAAAGTGCGAATCAAGCTCAGGCAAAGGGGGGTCCATATAGTCTCCCGTATATGGATAGTGCAAATAGTCAATGAATAGAAATCAAGTACTCAAGGTCCTACGGGACACAAGTGAGCTTAAAGAACCAAATAACAGATAATCCTCCCTAATGCATCTTTCATTAGTTATCCCATTACTACTCACATTAAGTTGTTTTGGTACCTCGTTATCCAAAGACTCGCACAAATCCTACACATGAAATTCTACTACTCTCATGGCTCAAACAACTCCTGTAATAATGGCTCATGGGATTGAGGTACAAGCTTTGGTGGGGTTTAAAAGTAAAGGCTATACAATACTTGGGATTCAATTTAATGCAATCGCGAGTAAGTAATGCAAGAGTAAGATAGAAGTAATAGGTACTATATGTATGCAAGCATGGGGAATTGCTTGCCTGGCAATTCAGTCGTGGAATAAGAAGGATCCAAGTAATACTCCTGAAGCTCTTGTAATTCTCCTTGCCCTGTGTCTATCCGGCTAAAAACCAAACACACAAGGGCCAAAATAAATACATTCTGTAATCATGATAAATCACAAGCAACCAACAAACAAGGTATTCCATGATGGAATGACACACAATTGCATGATATAACATAGCATGGCATAGGTGAGGTGTGTAAACAATAATAAAGCACTTTATTAATTTATTTAGGCATGTTTTTCTCTTATAAACAGTTCTGATTATTTAATATTTATATTATGCATACTTCAATTCATATCATAGAATGCATAAACGTAACGGGATAGTCGTGCTGATCCATTTAGACATATTACTTTCTGAATTTGGAATTATGGAACTAAAGTTATGAATTTATTAAGATAAAGGTATTTATTGGCATTTAAATAATTTCAAAATTTTAAATTGCTCAAAAATTATTTTGGATGGCATATTTGAAGTCATAGGATTTTTCGGATCAGAAAACTTATATCATTTGTATTATTTGCAAAATATGAATTTAAAATTATTATTTAATATAAATAATTCAAAAAAGGTCAAATGTCACAGGTTTGACTAGTTACGGTTGACTCTGGTCAAATTTGAATTTGCATCTGAATTCAAATTTAAATTTGAAACACTTTTCATTTTGGAAATTTTGTCAAATTCGAATTATTTGAATTTATATGAATTTATTTAGATATAGCATATATTCTGAATTTAATTTGAATTTCAAAAAATGGCCAGAACTTTTTGTACTCAGGCGCACTTAGCCATGACTGACTAACGGGCCCGGTGTTGAGTCGGCGCCACGCTAGCAAAAGTTGCCACGCCAAGGTTTCTCACGCGGTTCGTAGCTACCCCTAGAGGCTGATAGAGGGGCTCGGGGCTGATGCGGGTCCACTCACGCGTGGGCTAGACAGGCGCTGCCACGTGGGATGCGAAGGGACCTGCGCTTGATCCACCAAAACAATCAGATTTTTTTTGGGAAAAGTGACATGCGGCTGACCGGTGGGGCATACAGGTGGGCGCCAAGGACCGCGGGGTTGCTCCTCAGAAAACCCAGGGGCAAAATTGCAAAATTTTCTGAGCGCTGCTAACTGAACCCGCCGATGTTCTCTGAATTTCATCAGTTAACAGGCGACGGCGACGATTTTAGCCGATGTGGGGCTATGGTCGACCAAAAAGGTAAGTTTGGCGGCTACGGAGAGCTGGGTCTTGGGGCTACAGCCGCGTTTCAATGGGGGCGGCTGGCACGACCAACAAACGAGGGGCGCTTGTGGTGAAGATGCGGCCAGAGTAGGTGGATCAGTGGTATGGTGGAGCGGCGGTGGCGACACCGGCTAGATCCAAAAATAGGCGGCGCTGGTACAGAGCACGTATGAGAAAATAGGGGCTGTGAGGGGGAGCTCACCTCGTACGATTCCCCAAGGAATCAGAGGATGGGGCGGCCGCAGATAACGTTGGCGACGACGAGAGAGGCTCGAGTCCTACACGCGGTTGCTCTAGAAGCAGTTTGGGAAGACGCAGGTGGGCGCGGTGCTGCTCCTCGGTGCCTCGACTTCCGCTGGCCTCGCCCGATGCGGCAACGTAGGGCACTCCCGGCGGCCAAGGCAGGGGAAAACAGAGAGGAGGAAAAGGGTTTGCACGGTGCTGCGAGGTAGATAAGGACAGGGGTTAGGACATGCCTTGGCGTGACATGGCAAATGGCATAGAATGACGACCTACTCCTATCTGCTTTCTGTTTGTGTCGCGAGAGAGAGAGAGAGAGACGTGAAGGGAATATGTCCTGAGAGGCAATAATAAAGTTGTTATTATAGATATTCCAAGTATATGATAGATGTTTATTTTGCATGCTATAATTGTATTAATTTGGAAACGTTAATACATATGTGTTTAATAAACAAAAGTAAAGTTCCTAGTTATGCCTCTCTTATAAACTAGCTCATTGATTAACAAGATGATCAAGGTTTCCTGATCATGGACATTGGATGTTGTTAATAACGAGGTCACAACATTAGTGGAATGATGTGATGAACATTCATCCGAAGTATAGCATTACGATCAAAGTCATTGTGTTTATATTGCTATAACATCTAACAAAGTAATCCTAATCCTTAGACCATGAGATCATGTTAATCACTAACACTGAAAGAGTATCTTGATAACATCAAACATCACACCGTGAAAGGGTGATTATAAAGGTGGGTTTAGTGCTACGAAAGTGTTATGTAGAGGCTCACGGATCAAGAGCGGTATTTTTCCATCTTGATGACGGATAGATATTCTCTGGGCCCTCTCGGTGATATCACATTTGTTAGCTTGCAAGCAAGTGATGAGATCACTAGATTGTTATATCATGGGAACGAGAAAATAGTATAGAGATACCGATGATCGAATTTCGGATATGTAATATATTGTGAGACAAAGGGATTTAGTTACTAGCGTTAAAGGTTCTCACGATCACAAAAGTCATCGTAGAATGTGTAGGAGTCAGTATGGATCTCTAGGTCCCGCTTTTGATTATTGATTTGAGAGGGGTCTCGATCATGTCTGCATTATTCATGAACCGACACACTTAAGGGACACCAACACCATTTGGAGCAAATATGTTTGAGACGAATGAATTGCAAAGCGCTGGAATTATTTCAATAGACACCGAAACTATTTCGGGTGAAATTGCTGAAATTGGTTCTGCATGTAATATTGAAATGTTACAAGGGGTTTATGTGAATGTTTGTTAATTAAAGTAATTAACAAAATTCTGAATAAAATTAATAAAAGAGTTTTATTAAATGAGAGAGCATTAAATTTGGAGAAATTTAATGCATTTAAAGTGGAGACTTTAAAAGAGAATGTGAAGGGGTATTTTAATGCGGAGGGGGTTACCACCACATGAATGGGGGAGGTGAGGGGTCACCCTCCATGGGACGCTAGCCATGGGGAGGGGTACACCCCTCCTCCTATAAAAGGCCACCCGTCTCACCCTTCTTCCTCACACCTCCTCATGAAGGATCTCTCTCCCCCTCTAGAATTATTCCCCCATGGTCTCGGATTAGCGAGATATATGTTCCCGGTGGCATTTCGTCTGGAAGGAGTTGTTTCTTCCGCTCCATCGCTGGAGTGAGGAGGCGGAGGTTGTTCAGTGGCCTGAACATGTGTGCAAGTGCGGATGCGCTGCTGGTTTGCGGCGCTAGGACTTCCACATGATCTTGAGATCGGCAAGCGAATGACTACATCATCCTTGAGTTCCTACTCGTTAACAAAACTTTGTTGTCTTCGAGGGTAAGTTCTCCATGGATGTATATCGACCCGTTGCTTGTATCTAGTAGATAGATCTTGGCGTAGAGTTCTTATCGTAGGAATTTTTTGTTTTCTATGCCGCGAACCCTTCAGTGGTATCAGCGCCTGATCTATGCGTAGGTGCTTTGCACGGGTAGAACACATAAGAGTATGTGGGCGGTGATGGTCATGTTATTGCTTCTTATATGTACTTTGGGTATTGGTGGTATAGTGGGATGAAGCGGCCCGGACCAACCTTACACGTCATCGCACATGAGACCGGTTACACGACTGACATGCAACTAGTTTTGCATAAGTGGCTGGCGAGTGTCTGTCTCTCCTACTATATTTAATATCTGATTTACAACGAGTTGCTAATAATTTGGTTATCATCTTTGTGGTTCCATGTTCGTAGGTAAGAATGGTTCTATCTTCGAAAGCCCTAAGCCACATAAAACTTGCAATTGATAAATTAGAGGCGTGTAGTTTAGATTGTTGCTGGGCTTGTGTCATGATATGGTAATGTTGTAAGTTTATAGTTGATACTCTTACAACAAACATAACGTGTAAGTTCCATAGACCTTGGCCTTACACACAAAGGAATGATAAAGATCATACCACGATGCATATGATAGTGATCAAATGCAAGAACCATATCATTTCACTTTACACATATGATGTTTGCATCTTATATTTCTTGTTTGGCATTTTAGTAGCATTATAAGATGATCCCTCATTTAAATATCAAGATAAAAATTGTGTTCTTCCTTAATTATGCACTATTCTATGGATCGTGTTTCGAGAAATCACGTGATGATCGGGTGTACTCGACTCTGCGCTTTCATACAACGGATGTGAGACAGTTTTACACACGCGAGTACTAAGGTTCTTACTTGGAGAGCCTAGCATGTACAAACATGGCCTTGGAACACGGACCAAAAGGTTAAGCATGAGTCATATAGTTGATATGGTTCCCATATAAATGCTCGCCTTTGAAGCTACACCGACTCACATGATGATCGGACTTGGTGTAGTGAATTTGGTTCATGTAATCACCAAAAAGACATGAGGGATGTTGTTTTTGAGTGGGAGTTTAGTTGAACTCAATCTATCATAAACTTAGTCTAAATAAACTTTACAAATTTGTTGTAGTCATTGGCATCTGTTTACTACCTTATGCTTAGTTTTAATTGAGATAATAGAACTATAGAATTCTGGATATTTACTTAACAAACTGGTATCGTATTGTTTTGAATGTCAATTTAAAGTTTAGAATTTCTATTGGAAACTTTCAGCAAACTCTATTTACTCCATGAAGTTTAATAAGTAGTATTAAATCGAGAGTAAGAATTCGAATGTTAGTATCTAAAGTATCTTGTTTGCCTCCATGATTCTTGATATTCAAAAGTTATTTTAATATCGAGGTTATCTAGGAGCTAAAAGAATTGTTACAGAAACCATCATATGTGGAAGATATTTTGATATCTGAAACAATGTTTATGGTTGTAATATGGTAGAGTATAATTTAGCAAAATGCATATTCTCACATTGTATGAGAATTTGCGAATGTTGGAGACGCTAGACGTCTTAATCTCCCAAAAGGTTTTGGGAACTGAGACTATACTCACGATTCATCCTTATAGGCCATAGTAGCTTGATAATGAAAGTTGTCATGATAAGGATGAATAGAAGATGTAAGTAAAATGTTTAGTACACTAAAATATTACTAAAGAATGGATTTTTTGAAAGAACACCAAACATTTGATCATGGTGATCAACTTCAAAGTGCAAGTCCAAAGGTATTAGTATTTTACTATACATGCTTTGGACTATGTGTCACATGTCTGGCACCACTGTTGATGTTGATAGATTCTTTTAAAAGGAAAAGGAAATGCTGAAAGAGAATCTATAAAATATTTTGCAGAAAATAAAAGACTGACAATGTCCAACTAAGGTATATAGATGATATAAATGTTATGGTTGTATTGTTTGCTTGTTAAACAATGTGGTTCTTGGGTATTGGATACCAAATTGGTTGGTATGAAATATCATACAGAACGATGCAATTCATGAACTACAATGGCCTAAGTAACTAGCAAAAGAATATGTGATAATGTTCATCGAAAACAAATAAAGTGTTATTGTATTCATCGTTGACATCAAAAGCTTGCCTTCAAGATTTGTTTAAATAATTGTTATTTTGTTCTGGTATAATGAGAACAATTGTTGTTCAAATAATTACCGTAGTCCATAGAAGATTGATGAACTTTTACAAGTCTAGTTGAAGAAATCACGTCCATAAAAATAATGCTAAAATGTCACAAGATAAATGATTGAAAGATCACTTATGAAGTGACATCACCATTTAAATTATATTGGAAAGAAAACATGAAGAAACTCCATGTTGATGGATTTTTGGAGTCCTTGATTTTAATCAAATGACGCTTGTGAGACTTTCCTCCATATAATTAAAACTCCTTTCATAGGCCAAAGAGGAACGGATGACTAACTTATTTGAAATTGTGCATGTTGATGTGCATAGTCCATCATGTGTAGCCATGTGTGGTGCATCTTTCGACTTCATATGCTTTCTCCCGATATCTGAGTGAATATATCTATATATTTACTTAATAAGGAAGAAGTATGAAACATTTGAAAATTGTTCAAAGACTTTCAAGATGAATCAAAAATCATTGTAACAAGAAAATAAAGATTTTATGATTCGATCATAAAGGAAGATGTTTGAGTTACAGCTTTAGCAAAACACCTAAGATTTTGGGAATTGTTCCATGGATTTGCATTTCCCGATAAACCAAAGGAGTATGGTATATTTGAGAGATCAAATCAAACCTTGTTTGACATGGTAAGATCAAATGTGTCATTTATAAAACTATCATTATATTTTAGGGATTAAAGCTTTAGAGACTACCACTTTTACACTGAAAAGAGCACCATCATGATCCGTTGAAATGACACCATATGAGTTATGGTTTGGGATAAAACTCGAGTTGTCTTTTCTTAAATTTTTGGTATGCTATGCATAAGTAAAATGTTTACAACCAAAGTTGGATAAGCACGTCTTTGTAGGTTATCCCAAATAATTTGTTGGGTATTCCTCCATAACACCAAGAACAAAAGAGTTTGTCGCTTGGAACGTTAAGTTTCTTGAGAAAGAATTTTTTGTGAAAAGTTAAGTGGGAGGACAATAGAACTTTGATAAGGTTATTTAACCTTAGCTATATGTGCTAAGTAGCATAGCACCAGAAGGTGTCCCGATGGCGGCCACAATGATCATGGCTCCGGTGATTACAAAGGTTGTGATCTTGGAAATTAGAGTTCCTATTTGAACCGTATGCATTGGGTAACAATCAAATAGTGAGATTTGATAAACAAGTCATTATTGTTTTGACAATTATGAACCGACTGCATCCAAAGAAGCGATGATGGGCCCTGACTCCATAGAATGACTAGAAGTCATAAAATCCGTGACAGTTTTCATACACGAGAAATCAAGGTTTTGAATTTGGAAGACGTTCTGAAAAGGCATGAAGCCTATCAGTCGTGTTTGGATCCATAAAGAAATAGACATGGATGTTTCACATCTATGAAATAAGCGACATGTCGAAAAGGAATTTACGACAGTGTTCAAGGAGTTGACTATGACAAGATTTTATATTTCATAGCGATATTTAGTCTTGACGGATTAATCTAGCAACCACGACATATAATTTGGTGTATGGTAGTTGAACAAACAAAACAATGTTCTTCTAATAGAATGGTTACCTAGGACGTGTACAAGATACAGTCCGAAGGGTTTTGTTAATTTAAAGGGTGCTAAAAGGGCATGCAAACTTCAATAGTTGAAGTAAGCATAGCGGAGTTGGAATCTTCACCGTGATGAAAATGTTAAAGGAGTTTAATTTCATTGGAGACGATGAAGATGCTTGCATTTGCAAGAAATTAAGTGAGAGCGCTGTGACAAATTTCCAATACATTATGCAGAGTACATATTGTTGATTGGAAATGATGTATCTTTTATTGACACGGGTTAAGAATTTCATTTTGATGAAATACTTGGGCAAAACCGGAATATTCGGCATCAATGTCTATATTAATAGATTGAGGAGATAATATGGTTGTGCCAGACGTACATATATGAGATATTGAAAAGGGTTCAATATGGAAACAACAAGAAAGGTTCTTGATGCATGGAAAGGATTATATCAAGATTCAAGTGTTTCAACACTTGGTGAGTAAAATCACATGAAGATTTTGATCAATATACCGTGATATGTACATATCCAGATATGTCCAATGCTCTAAATGTTATGAGCATATACCAAAATGATTCCTAAGATGATCAATGGATGATAGTAAAGATATTCTTTTGAGCTTTGGAAGATCTAAGAATATATCATGTATAAGTGACAAATAGTTGATAATAGTTGTAATATGTTACATTGATACTAGTTTGTCACAATATACAAATTAAATTTCTCATAATTTAAACTATGGGTGGCAAAATATTATGGAAAGTAAATTCCATGATGGATTTGGATGAGTACCAAAGTTAAGACATTGTGATGGATACTACAACAAAAGGCTAAGTATATGACTGCCATAGTAGCAACAAAGGAGGGCATTTGTGTCAAGTAGTTTGTTATCAAACTAGGCGTGGTTCACAGTGGGATAATACTATGAAGATATATTGTACGACAATACTATCGACATGTTTTAACCCAAAGAAACTAAAGGTCTCACCAAAGGACTAAATTTATACAATGCCATCTCATTAGAGAATGAGTGATGCGTAGAGACGCAAAGACATGCAAATACACAAGGACCTGAAAATGTCAGATCCGGAGATTATGTTAACCACTAGCAAATGCGTACATTCAACACCTAGGTGTTGTATATACAAGTTACAAACTAGAATATTGACTCTAGTGCAAGTGGGACACTGAAGGGAATATGCCTGAGAGGTAATAATAAAGTGGTTATTATCTTATTCAATGTTTATGGTAAATGTTTATTTTGCATGCTATAATTGTATTAATTGGAAACATTAATACATATGTGTTTAATAAACAAAATACAAAGTTCCTAGTAATGCCTCTCATATAAACTAGCTCGTTCATTAACAAGCTGATCAAGGTTTCCTGATCATGGACATTGCATGTTGTTAATAACGAGGTCACAACATTGGTGGAATGACGTGATGAACATTCATCCAAAGTATAGCATTACGATCAAAGTCATTATGTTTATATTACTATAACATCAGACGAAGTAATCCTAGTCCTTAGACCATGAGATCATGTTAATCACTAACACCGGAAGAGCATCTTGATAACATCAAACGTCACACCGTAAAAGGGTGACTATAAAGGTGGGTTCAGTGCTACGAAGGTGTTATGTAGAGGCTCATGAATCAAGAGTGGGATTTGTCCATCCTGATGACGGATAGATATACTCGAGGCCCTCTCGGTGATATCACATTGAAATATCTTGCAAGCAAGTGATGTGATCACTAGACTGTTATATCAGGGGAACAAGAAATGAGTGCTAGTCAGTAACGAGATCAAACTAGGTATTTGCATACCGATGATAGAATCTCGGACATGTAATATATCGCGAGACAAAAGGATTTAGTTACAATGTTAAAGGTTCACACGATCATAAGATTCATCGTTGAATATGTGGGAGTCAGCATGGATCTCTAGGTCCCACTTCTGATTATTGATCAGAGAGGGGTCTCGATCATGTCTGCAATATTCACGAACCGTAGGGTGACACACTTAAGGGATACCGACACCATTTGGAGCAAATATGTTTCAGATAAAGATTTAAGAAAGCGCTGAAATCATTTCGATGGAAACCGGAATTGTTTCGGGTGAAATTGCAAAAACTGGTTCTACATGTGATGTTGAAATTTTGCAAGGGTTTTCTATGAATGTTGGTTAATTAAAGTAATTAAAAAAATTCTGAATAAAATAAATAAAATAGTTTTTTTAATGAGATCTTGCATTAAATTTGTTAGAAATTTAATGCATGCGAGTGGAAGTGTGAGTGGAGGCATATTTATCTGAGCGGAGCATCCACCACATGAATGATGGAAGAGGTGGGGGCACCACCATGGCTGCCACGCCATGGACCTTGGCTTCCCCCTCTTCCCTATAAAAGGCCCCTCTCGTCCTCACAATACATACCTCCTCGTGAAGGATCGCTCTCGCCCTCTAGTTATTCCCCATGGTCTCGGATTAGCGAGATACATGTTCTCGGTGGCTTTATATGGAAGGAGTTGCTGCTTCCACTGCTTTGCTGGAGCGAGGGACGGAGGTTGTCGGGGTACCGGACGTGTGTGCGATCACGGATGCACCGCTGCTTTGCAGTGCTGGACTTGGTGGTGCTGGACTTACTGGAGCTGGAACTGCTGGACTTGCTGGACTTCATCATGATCTTGAGATCAGCAAGTGTACGACTACATCATCCACGAGTTCCATCTTGTTAACAAAGCTTTGTTGTCTTCGAGGGTATGTTCTCTATGGATGTATATCTACCCGTTGCTTGTATCTAATAGATAGATCTTGGCGTATAATAGTTCCCATCGTAGGAATTTTTTTGTTTTCTATGCTGCATACCCAACAGACGTGTATGTGAGCACGGATGCGCTGCTGATTTGCGGTGCTAGGACTTCCCCTCGATCTTGAGATCGGCAAGCGATCGACTACATCATCCACGAGCCAAATCGCGTTACACTTTGTCGGTCTTCAAGGGTGTGATCTCTATGGATGTATATCCACCTGTTGCTTGTATCTAGTAGATAGATCTTGGTGCTTAGTAGTTCCCATCATAGGAATTTTTTTGTTTTCTATGCTGCGAACCCAACAGTGGTATCAGAGCTTGATCTATGCGTAGATGCTTTGCATGTGTAGTACACATAAGAGTATGTGGGCAATGATGATCATGTTATTGCAACTTATATGTATTTTTGATATTGGTGGCATAGTGGGATGAAGCGGCTCGGACTAACTTTAGATGTCCTTACACATGAGACCTATTTCACGCTTGACATGCAACTAGTTTTTCATAAGTGGCTAGCGGGTGTCTGTCTCTCCTACTATAGTTAATATCTGACTTACAACGAGTTGCTAATAATTTGGTTATAATCATTGTGGTTCCATGTTCGTAGGTAAGACATGTTCTATCTTCGAAAGCCCTAAGCCACGTAAAACTTGCAATGCATAAATTAGAAGCATCTAGTTTAGATTGTTGCTGGACTAGTGTCATGATATGGTAATGTTATAATTATAAGTATAGTTGATACTCTTGGAAATTATAGCATACCTAACGTGTAAGTTCCATAGACCTTGGCCTTGCACACAAATGAATGATAAAGATCATACCACGATGCACATGATTGTGATCAAGTGCAAGAACCATATCATTTCACTTGTTGCATATGATGTTTGCATCTTATATTGCTTATTTGGCATTTTAGTAACATTATAAGATGATCCCTCTTTTAGATATCAAGATAAAAATGTGTTCTTCCTTAAGTATGCACCATTCTATGGATCATTGTTTCAAGGCATCACGTGATGATCGGGCGTTTTTGATTCTAGGCTTTCATACAACGGGTGTAAGACAGTTTTACACACGCGAGTGCTAAGGTTCTTACTTGGCGAGCCTAGCATGTATAGACATGGCCTCGGAACATGGACCAAAAGGTTAAGCATGACTCATATAGTTGATATGATGCCCATGTAGATGCTCGCCTTTGAAGCTACACCAACTCACGTGATGATCGGACTTGGTCTAGTGGATTTGGTTCATGTAATCACCAAAAATACATGAGGGATGTTGTTTTTGAGTGGGATTTCATTCATAATTTGGATTAGTTGAACTCGGTCTATCATAAATTTAGTCTAAATAAACTTTAAAATTCTATTGTACATAGCACCACATGCTTTTAATTTCAATTTGTTCATGGAGAAAGAGAAACTTGCGACAAGTGGTAGCAACTTTACCAACTAGGCCCTAAATCTGAGGATTTTCCTCACTGTTGCACAAAAGCAATATGTGCTAGAAGCACCGCTAGGCCCCCACCAGCTCTCGATTCCCCTAACGAGGAAAATAATATCTATTTGTCTCGTCAGGAGGACCACAACTTAGTTCATTGCGGCATACTCTATGGGTAGAGCCAGAACTTCGAAAGCGTTTCGAAAATGGCAATGTATTTGATACCATGGGTGAATTGAAAATGATTTTCTATACCCATGCTACCGTAGAGAGTTATGATTCTTCTAAAAAGTTCTTTAGCTGCATGATGGAAGAGAACAACTCCATTAGTGAGCACATACTAAAAATGTCTGGGTACGCCAACAAGCTTGTGTCCTTGGGAATAACGATTCCCATTGACTTAGGCATACATCATGTTCTCCAATCTTTGCCACCTAGCTACAAGAGCTTCTTGATGAACTATAATATGCAGGGCATGAAGTAGTATCTTCCTGAGCTTCTATCAATGCTTAAGACTGTAGAAGTGGAGATCAAGAAAGAACATCAAGTGTTGATGATCAATAAGACCACCGGTTTCAAGAAAGACAAGAAGGGTAAACAGAAGGGAAAGAAGGGCGACAAATCTTTTGCTACGCCTGACAAGAAATCCCGACCTGGCCCTAAGTCTGATACCGAGTGCTATTATTATAAGGGACTAGCCATTGGAAGCTCAACTGCCCCAAGTATTTGGTGGACAAGAAGGCCGGCAAGGCAAATAAAGGTATATGTGATATACATGTTATTGATGTGTACTTGACTAGTACTCGCAGTAGCACCTGCGTATTTTATACTGGATCGGTTTCTAATATATGTAACTCGGATTAGGGGCTGCTGAACAAGCGAAAACTAGCAAGGGATGAGGTCACAATGCGTGTCGGCGATGGATCAAGAGTTTATGTGATCTCTGTTGGAACACTGCCTCGCCCTATGTCGTCGGGATTAGTTATAAATATGAATAATTGTTATTGGTGCCTGCACTGAGCATGAACATTGTATCTGAATCGTGTTTATTGCAAAGTGGTTATTTGTTTAAATCTGAAAACATTGGTTGTTCGATTTATATGGATAATTTCTTTTATGCTGATGCACCTATGATGAATGGTTTATTATATTGAATCTCGATAGTACTGATACACATATTCATAATGTTGATGCTAAAAGGATTAAACTTGATGATGATATATCTGCATATTTGTGGCACTGCCGTCTAGGTCATATTGGCGTTAAACGCATGAAGAAGCTCCATTCTGATGGACTTTTAGAATAACTTGATTTTGAATCATTTGATACATGTGAGCCATGCCTTATGGGCAAGATGACTAGAACCCTGTTTTTCGGTACAATGGAACGGACGACAGATTTATTAGAAATCATACATACTGATGTATGTGGTCCAATGAGTGTGTCGGCGCGAGGTGGATATCGCTCTTTTGTTACTTTTACGGATCATTTGTGTAGATATGGATATATCTATTTGATGAAACATAAGTCTTAAACCTTTGAAAAGTTCAAGGAATTTCAGAGTGAAGTGGAAAATCATCGTAATAGAAATATTAAATTTCTACAGTCCGACCATGGAGGTCAGTATCTTACTTATGAGTTTAGTGCACATATGAGAGATTGTCAAATAGTTTCACAACTCACGCCTGCCGGAACACCACAATGTAATGGTGTGTCGGAACATCGTAATCGTAATTTATTGGATATGGTTCGATCTAGGATGTCTTTGACTGACTTGCCACTGCCATTTTGGGATTATGCACTAGAAACCGCTTCATTCACTTTAAATCGGGCACCATCTAAATCCACTGAAACAACACCGTATGAATTGTGGTTTGGAAACAAACCTAAGCTGTCATTTCTTAAAGTTTGGGGATGCAATTTTTATGTGAAGAAACTTCAGCCTGATAAACTCGAACCCAAAGCAGAAAAATGTGTCTTCATAGGATACCCTAAAGAAACAATTGGGTATTCCTTCTATCACAGATCTGAGGCCAAGGTTTTTGTTGCCAATAATGGATCCTTTCTAGAGAAGGTATAACTCGAAGTGGTTACTGAACCTTCTCTTCATGAAACAACAAGTGGATCAGCATCAGAAATTGTTCTGGAGTTGACTTCACTGAATGAAGAAGGAACTACTGATAAATATCATGGAACTCTAAAAGAGGATACTACCGAACCTTGCGACGTATGAAGAAGCGATGATGAGCCCGGTTTCCAACAAATGGCTATAAGCCATGAAATCCGAGATGGAATCCATGTACAAAAACCAGGTTTGGACCTTGGTGGACTTACCTCATGATCGAAAGGCCATTGAGGATAAATGGATTTTCAAAAGAAAAACTGATGATGGTAATGTGACCATCTATAGAGCTCGACTTGTCGCAAAAGGGTTTTAAAAAATTCAAGGAGTTGACTATGATGAGACATTCTGTCCCGTAGTGATGCTAAAGTTTGTTAGGATTATGTTTGCAATTTTTGCATATTTCGATTATGAAGTATGGCAGATGGATGTCAAAACTGCGTTCCTCAATGGTAATATTGAAGAAGAGTTGCATGTGATACAACATAAGGTTTGTGTCGATCCTAAGGATGCTGACAAGGTATGCAAGCTTCAGTGATCCATCTATGCACTGAAGCAAGCATCCTAGAGTTGGAATCTCCTCTTTGATGAGGTGATCAAAGTGTTTGGATTTGTCCAAACTTATGGAGAGGCTTGTATTTACAAGAAAGTGAGTGGGAGCAATGTGGCATTTCTAATATTATAATTGGATGACATATTATTGATTCTAAATGATATAAATCTTTTAAATAGTGTTAAAAGTTATCTAAACAACAAATTTTCGATGAAGGACCTTGATGAAGCATCATATATATTAAGAATTAAGATCTATAGAGATAGATCAAGGTGCCTAATTAGGCTATCACAAAGTGCATACCTTGATAATATTTTAAAGAATTTTAATATGGATGGAAGTAAGAAGGGGTTCATACCTATGTTGCAAGGCAAGACACTGAGTAAGACTCAAAGTCCGGCTACGGCGGAAGAAAGAGAGATAATGGATAAAATCCCCTATGCTTTAGCCATAGGCTCTAAACTTTACGCCATGCTATGTACAAGACCGGATGTGGCACATGCTATTAGTTTGACTAGTAGGTACCAATCTGATCCAGGTTCACAACACTGGATAGTGGTCAAGAATATCCTTAAGTACTTAAGAAGAACTAAGGAAATGTTTCTTCTATACGGGGGTGAAGGAGAGCTGGTCGCTAAGTGTTATGTCGACGCTAGCTTTGACACCGATTCGGATGACTCTAAGTCTCAATCCAGATACATATTTGTCTTGAACGGAGCAACAGTTAGTTGGAGGAGCTCCAAACAACCAGTGGTGGCGGGATCAACAACGGAGGCGGAATATGATGCTACTTCAGAAACATCACAGGAAGTAGTTTTGATGAAGGAGTTCATAACTGAACTAGGTGTGGTTCCTAGTATGTTGGACCCAATGGTGATCTATTGTGACAACACTAGAGCAATAGCCAACACCAAGGAACCAATGTCTCACAAGAATTCCAAGCATATTAAGCGCTAGTTTCACTCCATCCGTGAGCATGTCAAGGATGGGGATATAAAGATTTATAAAGTAAACACGCACCTGAATGTAGCAGATCCGTTGACTAAAGTTCTTCCTAGGGATTATTGTCTCAATGGGTGTTATATTTATCACTATGTAAACTAGATTATTGTCTCTAGTGAAAGTAGGACCCTGAAGGGAATATGCCCCGAGAGGCAATAATAAAGTTATTATTATCGTATTCCAAGTATATGATAGATGTGGATTTTGCATGCTATAATTGTATTAATTGGAAACATTAATACATGTGTGTTTAATAAACAAAGAAAGGGTTCCTAGTTATCCCTCTCTTATAAAGTAGTTCGTTGATTAACAAGATGATCAAGGTTTCCTGATCATGGACATTGGATGTTCTTAATAACAAGGTCACATCATTGGTGAATGATGTGATGAACATTCATCCGAAGTATAGCATCACGATCAAAGTGATGTGATCACTAGAATCTTATATCATGGGAACAAGAAAAGAGTTATAACATCATACGAACTAATCTTAGTCCTTAGACCATGAGATCATGTCAATCGCTAACACTAGAAGAGTAACTTGATAACATCAAATGTCACACTGTAATAGGGTGACTATAAAGGTGGGTTCAGCTACTCCGAATGTGTTATGTTGAGGCTCATGGATCATGATTGGGATTTGTCCATCCTGATTATGGATAGATATACTCTGGGCCCTCTCGGTTATATCAAATTGAGATAGCTTGCAAGCAAGTGATGTGATCACTAGAATCTTATATCACAGGAATGAGAAAAGAGCGCATGTCGGTAACGAGATCAAATTAGGTATTGAGATACAATTGATCGAATCTTGGACATGTAATATATCGCGAGACAAAGAGATTTAATTATTAGCGTTAAAGGTTTTCACGATCACAGAAGTCATCGTTAAATGTGTGCGAGTCAGTATGGATCTCCAGGTCCTGCTTCTGATTATTGATCAGAGAAGGGTCTCGATCATGTCTGCATTATTCAGGAACCATAGGGTGACACACTTAAGGGATACCAACACCATTTGCAGAAAATTGTTCTAGAGAAAAGATTTACAAAGCGCTGGAATTATTGCAATGGACACCGAAATTGTTTCGGGTGACATTGCTAAAATTGGTTCTGCATGTGATATTGAAATGTTGCAGGGGTTTCATGTGAATGTTTGTTAATTAAAGTAATTAACAAAATTATGAATAAAATAAATAAAATAGTTTTATTAAATGAGAGTTGCAATAATTTTGGTGGAAAATTAATGCATGTGAGTGGGTCTATGAGCGGAGGCATGTTTATGTGAGTGGGTTTCCACCCACATGAATGAAGGAAGAGCTGGGGGCAGCTCCATGGCCGCCGGCCATGGGAGGGGGCTGATACGTTGCTAAGGCATCCATAATTTTTGATGTTCCATGCTTGGTTTTATCTACTTTCTTATGTTTTGTTCTAGCTTTGGAGTACTTTTCATATGATTTCTTGGACTAACCTATTAACAAAGAGCCACAGTGCCAGCTGCCTGTTTTCTGCTGTTTTTGGTTCCAGGAAGTCAGAAAATGAATATTCTCGGAATTGGACGGGACAAAAGCCAAAGCTAGTTTTTCACAGAGGGAAACAGAGAGCCAGAATACGAGACGAAGAGGGGCCAGGGGGCCACCACACCACCTAGCCGCGCGACACAGCCTGGCCCGCGCCAGGGGGTGGTGTGGCCGCCTCCGGCACCCCCTCTGCCTCCCCTTTCGACTATAAGATGCCTCCAATACAGAAACCCTAAGTACCCGACCAAAATTCCACGAAAGAGTTTGTAGCCGCCGTCGTCTCCATCCCTAGATTGGGAGGGATCTGAAGCTCTTCCCGGCACCCTGCCGGAGAGGGGATTTCACCATGGAGGCCTTCTTCATCATCATGCAAGCCTCCGGTGTGATGCGTGAGTAGTTCATCTATGGACTACGATTCCATGTAGTATCTTGATGGCTGGTTCCCCTCCTTTGTACTATCATGTTTAGATCTTGTGAGCTCCGTTCATGATCAAGATCATCTATTTGTAATCCTACATGTTGTGTTTGTGGGGATCCGATGGATATTGAGATGCTATTTTGGATTGATTATTGATTCTATCATGTCTTTGTTATTTGTGATCTTGCATGCTTTCCGTTGTTAGTAGCTATCTTGGCAAAGTAGATGCTAGCAACTCCAAGAGTTAGTATTTATGCTCGATAGTGGGTTCATGCCTTTAGTAATCTGGGGAAGTGACAGAAATCTCTAAGGTACTAGATGTGTTGTTGCTACTAGGGAGAAAAGAACAATCCTTTGTTCATAGAACAATCGTTTTGTTAACTTTACACACAATTCGTAATGCAATTATCTGTTGCTTGTAACTTAATACTGGAGGGGGTTCGGATGATAACCTGAAGGTGGATTATTAGTCATAGATGTAGTTGGATGGCGGTCTATGTATAACGTTGTAATGCCCAATCAAGTCTCAAAGGAGTCAAGATGATTAGTATATGCATATATTGCTTTCTCGATGTTTGTCAATTGCCCCGCTGTAATTTGTTCACCCAACATGTTATCTATCTTAAGGAGAGCCACCACTAGTGAACTATGGACCCCGGTCCTTTCTTTTACAATCAACTGTTTACTGCTATGTGTTTACTTTATGCAAACTATTACTTTCTTCCACTCGATATTTTTAATCCTTTGTTTTCAGCAAAACCGGTGAGATTGAAAACCTCATCGCAAGTTGGGGGCAAATTTCTGTGGTTGTGTTGTGTAGATCTCCACGTTGCTACTAGCACCGGTAGTGCGCCCTGCCAAGGCTCAGCTAGCAACACCTTTGGGGTGTTTCCTTGTTCCTACTGGATTGATATCCTTGGTTTCATAACTGAGGGAAAACTTGCTGTTGTGGTCATCATACCTTCCTCTTCGGGTTCCCCAACGAGCTCGATATATTTTGGGCCATCAGGTGCTTCCCCCCTCTGCCTATAAATGGCCCCCTCTCCTCCCTCACAAAACACACCTCCTCGTGAAGGATCTCTCTCCCCCTCTAGAATTATTCCCCCATGGTCTCGGATTAGCGAGATACATGTTCCCGGTGACTTTTCGTCTGGAAGGAGTCGTTGCTTCCACTGCATCGCTGGAGCAAGGAGGCGGATGTTGTTCGGTGGACCGGACGTGTGTGCGAGCACAAATGCGATGCTGATTTGCAGCGCTAGGACTTCCTCTCGATCTTGAGATTGGCAAGCGATCAACTACATCATCCACGAGTCAAATCTCGTTACACTTTGTCGGTCTTCAAGGGTACGATTTGTATTGATGTATATCCACCCGTTGCTTGTATATAGTAGATATATCTTGGTGCTTAGTAGTTCCCATCATAGGATTTTTTTGTTTTCTATCTTGTGAACCCAACAATACTACCTCGCTCCACCCTCGTAGAAACCATTTCCTTCCACTACTCCTCCCTTGCTTCTTTACTTCTTCATCTAGCGATGTCACAAAATAACCTGTCTCGTTGGAAGAACGGCAAGATTGTGGTGGTTAGAGCCATGGAGAAATCCCACGGGAAGGGTGACCTGCAGGCTCGGACCAAGAAAGGAGACCAGCCAGGGGGCGAGGGCTCGTCTTCGCGCATGTATCCAAAGAGAGGATATCATGGGGACCAAGAGTCTGGGTAGGTTTGTACTTCCATTGATTCCTGGGTTGTCTGCTCCTACTATTGAACCGTCCTTGTACATATTCTAGGGCAGGTGGCTCAAGCATCGAATTTTCCACCCCACGGGTTGATAGCACGATGGATATCTCTGATGCGTACAATGTCGTCATGCCTGCTCTCGGTCGAAGAAGAGAGGTACTATAGTCACTATACATGTATTGGAATTTTATGTTCTTCTCTGCATGCACTACATGCTCTCTTACTGATGATGCATTTTCCAAGAAGGAAGTCAGGGCGAGAATCTCGGCCAAAATAGATGAAATCAACAGCCATAACATCAAGATTGTGTAGAAAAACTTTGAGCTCAACCTAGAGTGCCATCGCCTCCGAGCTGATTTGAATCTTACAAGCGTGACTCCTCGATGCCTCATGCCGAGTGCGAAAATTTGAAGAAGGAAGTCACGGAGCTCCATAGCCACCAGCTACCATTGCGGAGATCGTCCAGGTCAAGCCCCGCTAAGTAGGAAGAGAGAAGCCATATCATGTTGGCCGTTGAGGTCGTGGCCATTGCGGAGGTCGCCGAGGTCGTGCCTCCGCAGGGCGGCCATAGTGTTGCAATCGCCGAATCTGAGATAGGGAAATATTTTTCATTGGAGTAGGAACTAGGAAGGGAGAAGACTTCCCCTGGCCCTTTTTTTTAATTTTGGGTGCATAGATCATTTATTATCATCCGTCTTCGCATAATTATATTGCACTCTTAACAATCGAGTGCGCTCTGTGGAGATTTTGTAATGATATACTTGTTGTATAGTAGTCACTGTTTAGTGTACATATAAATTCAAATTTAGTCAAATATGTGACATCCTTTTTAATTAGGTTGGAGGACATGTTCAAAAAAAGTAGGATGGAGGGAGATTATATCTGGTGAATCAAAATAATTAAATCGTAAATGAGTGATCTATAAATTTGGTCATACTTTCTACTTTTAAGATGTGTAGGGATGTAGTGGCTAGTATACTATCAACTATTCTGCCTCCCCTATATGTGGGCCCTACGTCGATGATTGAGTTATTGGGTGATTTTTTTGCTCTTCCCTATTAAAATATTGTGGTTACAATATAGGGGAGATAATATAGGGTTGCTGCTGGAGATAAGAAAAATTGGGAAGAATATTTTTAGGCTAGTCAGAGTGCAAATAACTTAATGAGTAACTAAGGGTCCAACTCGGTAAAATTGCTTATGTGGCAGTGAGTTAATCACACATACCAAGTAGGAATGAGTCTATTACCTAATAAATGAACTACTCCTCTATTAACATAGACTAATAACTTATGCATGTTATAGCCAATGTTACTCTCCACTATGACTAGCCTTTAGGGGAGCCCCTGCATATACACACATAGGGGAGAAAATGTAGGCATTCTACTAGACTTTCTCTTAACTTACAAGTTTTGTTCAACCTTGTTCTCTTCTCTGGTCCCTTTTTCATATCTTTATTGCACTAGACATTTTGTATAGTAGTACTAGACTCACCTTAGGGAATATTTTTCTTACTCAACTGCTCCACCGTTTAGACATATACTATCAGGAGTATGGTGTCTATCTAGACAAGAAAATACACCGTCAGCATCAGAGACACCCAACTATTGTCTGGAGTACTTTGGGGCACAAGCACAGATACCCCTATAGTCTACCCAAGGACACCCAACGATTCCTTATATAGGCATTCACGCCAGAGCCTTCACAGGGAAGGTATTCGCTTTGACCCGTTGATTTTGGATTCGCCGGACAAGATTGCTAAACGCTGAACTCAGTCTCCCTGGATGATGTTCCTACTACTACTACGTAAAATACACTTATAAAACAACAATATAACTGTGCTTATGAGTTACTAGTCTAATTTTGTTAAAAGTCTGGTTATGACTACAAACTACAGTATGTGTGAGCTGCGTTGATTAGCGAAAGTCATCAGTTGACGGGACCCTCGACCGCACAAGAAAAGGTTTGTCACTCAATAAAAGAGATGGAGCTTGCGCACAAATGCAAGCAACTCAGTAACTAGACTATGATCAACGCATATACGGAGAGAGAGTACGAGTAATATGATCAACCCGATAGAATCCACTCATTACTACATGATGCATGCAACTCAGTATCCTAATAATATCATGCACGTAATCACGTAAGTACTTTTTGGAGCTGCATGCACTCACTCCTGAACACCATAAGTAAAAGTTTGAAGTCGTGGAGCGCCAAAATCACATGCGCCCCAACTAGCCCGCTTACTGGTGTGTTACTACAGTAACCTACACATCTACCCCTATAGTCTACTCTAGGACACCCAACGATTTCTTGCATAGGCGTCCACATCAGAGCCTTGGAAGGGAAGGTATCCCCTTTGGCTTGTTGATTTGGGATGGACGGACAAGATTGCTAGATGGCCAAAATCACGTGGTCCCCACTCCCTCGCGCCCCTCCATTTCAAACACTGTGAAATTTCTGGCGCCCCTCTGTTTCAAACGATACCAAAATCACGTGGTCCCCACTCCCTCATGCCCATCCATTTCAAACACTTCAAAATTTCTGGTGCCCCTCCTTTTCAAACGATACCAAAATCATGTGGTCCCCACTCCCTCGAGCCCCTCCATTTCAAACACTACGAAACTTCCCGTGCCCAACACCTCTAGTGGCACTTCTCCAGCTAACTTTGCCCGCCAGAACTTGACACCATGCACTCCTCACCCAACAGTATACTGGAGCTGCATAAGTTGTGATCTCATCCAAAGCACCATTTCCACTTTACCGACATCCAGCGCACCCGATCCTGGTCAACGAGTCCAATGTAGTGCACCACACCTGATTTCCTTTTCCCACTTTCCCGTCCACGACACCGAATTCATCAACGACTGCCCAAGATCTGCTTCAACTCCACCGGCATCCTCCCCACCCATACCTTACCGGAGCCGCCGTGTAGTGCACCTATTCTCCCTCAGCGATGCTCTCGTCCACCGTGCTCAAGCCGACATCAAGCGTCCAAGATCTGCTTCCCCGACGCAAACATCCATGCAACCGCAGCACCCTCGGTGACAAGAATGTCACCCGCACTGATACAAATGATGCTTAGAAGCCTATCCAACCATGGTAACCAAATCTCCAACTTTTTTGTTTTGTCAACAGTACAGCAGGTTCAAGCCTATCGAAGTGAACTACATTTTTGTAATCATGTTGTACACCAAGTCAAAGCACACGCATGTTCTTCGTGCTACATACTATGGAGTAGGTCATTAGACATGTTGGTTTGTATTCGCTGCTCTACCAATTTTAAAGACATGCACATGTTCTTAGCTACTCCGAACAATAGTAATTGCCTGCTATCATGTAGTTCTTGCAAATGTAAAATCAGTGGAAAATATTAGTGTGGATTCCGTGCTCCACAGTTACTAAATCAATCTGGTTAGTCCTGAGATAATTTCTTATTATTATTTCCTCCTTGGCGTCATTCTGCTAGCATGTAATACCCGTTTAAACTCTTCATACTAATTCAATTATAATTTTGTTGCTGCCATCTGGTTCTTCAAAAGATGCAACACTAACTATTTTCTTTTCTTGCATAGAGCCTAGAATGGAACAATGAACATGTTGGTTTGCATAGCCTCTTCTACAGGTTTACAAGTGATGCCATTATTTACTTATCTAGTGCTGGTTTGTCCTAAGCAGTGGCATAAATGTCAACTACTATGTAGTTCACTCGTGGTTTGCATTCCTGCTCTATAAGTTCTCTTATGATGCCACTATATTTCTATTTTGTTGATTCTTAGCTATGACAGTAACTGCATGCCATTGTGTAGCTCACCACAAATTCTGAGTCACCTAAGGTGTCTTGCAATCCAGGAAATACCACTACTTCCATATATATATATATATGCTGAAATGACCTAGCTAGTTTAATTTGCTGAAATTCTAAGAAACACTTTGTTTGATTGCTTATTTCATTGTAGGCACACTTGTCTAATGATTGTTTGTACTGTTCTATAAGTTCACAAGCGATGCTATTATATCTCGCATCTGGTTCTGGTTCGTCCTAAGCAACGACATAATTATCCTCTTCTATATGGTTCATTCGTGGTTTGCACTCCTGCTCTACAAGTTCTCTTATGATGCGGTTATAATTTCTATCCGGTTCATTCTTAGCTACGATAGTAAAAACATGCTATTGTGTAGCTCAGCGCAAATTTCGAGTCATCCAACGTCTCTTACATTATAGGGTATACAACTGCGTCCATATATATTTGTTGAAATGACCTGACTAGTTTATATTTGCTGAAATTCTAAGCCACACACACACATTTTTTATTACTTGTTTTTCACGGTGGGCACACTTGTTTAATATGTGCATGCTTGTCATTTTTTTGACATGTTGGTCAACAATTGAACCATTGACCAGTTGTGAACTCTGATACATTACAAATGTATCTATAATTTTTGATGTTCCATGCTTGGTTTATCTACTTTCTTGTGTTTTGTCCACACTTTGGAGTACTTTTCATATGATTTCTTGGACTAACCTATTAACAAGAGCCACAGTGCCAGATGCCTGTTTTCCGCTGTTTTTGGTTCCAGGAAAGTCAAAAAATGAATATTCTCGGAATTGGACGGGACAAAAGCCAAATTGCCTATTTTTCTGGAAGACATCTGAAGCCAGAATATGAGACGGGGAAGGGCTATGGGCCAGCCACACCACCTGGCCGCGCGGCCAGGCCTGGCCCACGCCAGGGGGTGGTCTGGCCAACCCCACCACCCCCTCGGCCTCTCCTTCCGCCTATATATTGCCCTTGGGACCAAAACCCTAAGTACCCCGCTCAAAAATTCACAAAAGAGTCTGTAGCCACCGTCATCTCCATCCCTAGATCGGGAGGGATCTGAAGCTCTTCTCGGCACCCTGCCGGGGAGGGGAATTCACCCTGGAGGCCTTCTTCATCATCATGCAAGCCTCCGGTGTGATGCGTGAGTAGTTCATGTCTGGACTATGGGTCCATTGAGTAGCTAGATGGCTGGTTCTCCTCCTTTGTGCTTTCATGTCTAGATCTTGGGAGCTCCGTTCATGATCAAGATCATCTAGTTGTAATTCTGCATGTTGTGTTTGCGGGATCCGATGGATATTGAGATGCTATTTTAGATTGATTATTGATTCTATCATGTCTTTGCTATTTGTGATCTTGCATGCTTTCAGTTGTTAGTAGCTATATTGGCCAAGTAGATGGTAGCAACTCCAAGAGTTAGTATTTATGCTCGATAGTGGGTTCATGCCTCTGGTAATCTGGGGAAGTGACAGAAATCTCTAAGGTACTAGATGTGATGTTGCTACTAGGGAGAAAACAACAATCATTTGTTCATAGAACAATCATATTGTTTACATTACACGCAATTAATAAAGATAAAATCTGTTGCTTGCAACTTAATACTGGAGGAGGTTCGGATGATAACCTAAAGGTGGATTATTAGTCATAGATGCAGTTGGATGGCGGTCTATGTGTAATGTTGTAATGCTCAATCAAGTTCCAAAGGTGTCAAGATGATTAGTATATGCATGTATTGCTTTCTCGATGTTTGTCAATTGCCCCGCTATAATTTGGTCACCCAGCATGTTATGTATTTTAAGGAGAGCCACCTCTAGTGAACTATGGACCCTGGTCCTTTCTTTTACATACAATCTACTAACTGTTTACCTCTTTGTGTTTACTTTCTGCAAACTATTACTTCTTTCCATTTGATACGTTTAATCCTTTGTTTTCAGCAAAACCGGTGAGATTGACAACCTCATCGCAAGTTGGGGGCAAAGTTCTATGGTTGTGTTGTGCAGGTCTCCACATTGCTGCTGGCACCGGTAGTGCGCCCTGCCAATGTTCAGCTAGCTACACCTTTGGGGTGTTTCCTTGCTCCTACTGGATTGATATCCTTGGTTTCTTACTGAGGGAAAACTTGTTGTTGTGCTCATCATACCTCCTCTTGGGGTTCCGCAACGAGCTCGATATATTTGGGCCATCAACAAATTTTTTTGGTGCCGTTGCCGGGGAGTCAAGGACATCTTCACAAGGGGAGTCCCTCATAACAAATCTCTTTAATTTGTTATTTTTTTTTTGCTTAGTTTCTTTTTGCTTTGTTTGCTTGTTTTGTTATCAAAAACACAAAAAAAATTAGTTTTACAAGTTTGCTTTCTTTATAAAAAACACACAAAAATTAAGTCCCCTTTAATTGTTACCTTCCCCTTAGCACACCATTTTGATCCCTAAATTCACTTTGAAAGACCTTTCAATAGGTAGTGGTTCAATAATTGGAAAAGATAATATTGAAGAATTCTTTAATCATGTTAGTAAACATGAGGATACTGAGGATAGGTCCCTTGCAGAACTTGCTCCAAACTATGAGACTGTTGCAGCTTCTTTAGTTCACATGTTGGAAGTTAGGTTTGTTAACCTCAACCCCTTAATGCAAGTAATGTTTTTTAAGCTTAAAGAAATTGGGGACCCTGAAAAGAGCGATTTTATTTTAGAAACTTTGTTTAAGGAATTCTATGATGTTGCCAAGGAAGCTAAAAATGTCTTTGAATATTTTAATATGCTAGGCTCATGTGTAGATGTTGTTGGTACACGAGAAATGATGAACAAAACTGAACCTAATGGGGAGGAAACTAAGATACCAATACCCTTTAAACTGGTAGCAATACATGAAGCCATAGAAAAGAATCTTGATTGGATTGTTCCTGAAAACCCTTTTAATGAAAATAGTGAACCTAAGAGCATTGAGAAAGGATCCTCCAGAACTTATTTGGATGATATACCTTGCCTTGTTGAAGATATTTCTGGTATTAATCTTAATGCTTCTTCATTTGAGAACACTTGATTCTTTCTTGCTTCTTATGCCTAACTTAAAGGCCTTAAAAAGTACTTATTGGGAGCTAACCCAAAAGTTTTAGATAAGTCTTAGAAGTTATTAACTCATTAATAACCGCTCCTTATCCTTTTTATTTGATTTTTGTGCCAAGAGTAACCTCTAATGAGAGAGAAGTAATGATTGGGAAAGTTGCTGTCCCGAAACAGATTTTTGTGCTTCACCATAAAAATTCGTGTAAAATCTCTCAATGTCCGTTTGAGGCGTGAATTTTTGTGCTTCTGACCCAGGTTGTTATCTAACTTTCGTTAGTTCAACACTTTTTTATTTGAGCAACAGAAGGTTCTCGAAAAAATTCGTCTTTACCTGCTGGTCTGTTTTGACATATTTCTGCCATTTTCTGCATTTGCTTCTTGTTGGTTCCTTTTTGAGTTCTTTTAGGGAATTGAGCTTTTTGAGGGAAGTTATTGAGTATATAGTGTTTTAATGAAAGTTTATTGGTGTTAGAGCTGATCCTTAAGACTTATTATCTTGAGCGTATTAATGTTGCTAATAAAGATTGTGTGAAGTTTTGTATGAAGGAAAAATTTCAGGTGTATGGAAGGAATGAGTAATAAGATGAAGGATGGACTAAAGCTCAAGCTTGCGGATGCCACACGTGTCATACCAAGAAATATACAAGAAGTACAAGCGTCAAAGCTTGGGGATGCCCAAGGCATCCCCTTCTTCATCAATAAAAATTCCAGGTTTCTTCCAAATGCTTCATTTTTATTGTTTCATACACAGTTGTGTTGTTCTTGGAGAGTATTCTTTTTCGTTTTCGTTTTGGTTTTTAGTTTGCTTGGTTTGCTTAGTTTGCTGAATAAATTGGTTGGACCCCCTCTTTTATACATTGGTTTTCAAATAGTTTGGTTTGGTTTGGAAAAGAGTAGGAAAGCTCATGCTTAAGTGGTAAAAAGAGCTTATTTTTGACTGTGGCCTATGCTTTGTCATGCCATGCTTGATATTGTTTTGGATTTATTCTTAGTATTATTTGTTGTATCATGACTTGTTATAAACAATTGAGATTGCTTAATGTGCCTTGGATGAATCATGCGTTGTTTTAGCATATTAAAATCATAGTATAGTGGTATTCTCCTTTGATGCTTTATTTGGGTTGACTTGGCGCATGCTCACACCATGTTATGACTATCCCAATCACCATAGCCTTTATGATCCTTTAGTTTTAAACTTGTAGTATCACTTTATGCTTTGATCAATGATGTTTTGTTGGTCTACATGATTATGGCCATTATTGCTCTCTTAGTTTGTCGCTCCCAGTCTTTTGCTAGCCTCTACAACCAAGTATGAGTTCCACTCATGCATCCAACTCCCTAAACCAAGTTATTCCAAAGATTCCACCATACCTACCTATTAGCATATGCTATTCCAAGTATATTCATGTTTTTGTTTACCTTCCGAATTAAACTTGTTATGAGAAACCAGTGATTAAAGCTCTCACGAACTTGATGGAACACTTTACTTTTCTTGCCCTTAATAAACTTGAACCATTGTGTCGTCTATGTTGTATATGCTTGGACTTATTTGTTGGGAATTAGCAGAACCATGTTGTCATGGGGAACGCTTTCAACATTGCACTTGGTACTTTGTACCTAGTTGATATCATGCTCTTTTGTCTATGGATGTCGTCGGTGTGAAATGAAAGGGGAGCTTGTAAGTCCATGAAGTTATGTATATGTGTTAGAGAAACGCCTGGGCTGTTGGTCTAATCCATGCTGACATGGTGGAAACCTGCAGTGTAACCATAATGAGCTGTCTATCAAGCATTCTTCTTATAAAAAAAGAGTCCTATATTGAGAAAAAAGAGAAAAAGAAAAATAAAAGAGATTATGAAAAGAGGAAAGAGAGAAAAAAGCACCATATTCCGATGGTAAATAAGAAGATTGTTGACATGCTCATTGTCTGCTTGCCTTGTCATTTTGATATGGGGATTCTTCCGTATCATCGGGCATACACATGTACTTATGATGACAAGAACTTACCGGTGACTAAACTTGAGTAGCATGAGGAGCCGCCCTCGTATTCAAGGGACATGAGATTTCTAACTTATACTTCGTCAAGCATGTACACCATAGTTTGTTCACTTTAACCTTAATCACTTCAAGATGCTTAAGATAGGGGCAATGAGAGCTGAAAGCTATAAGTACCATATTTTTTGGAAGCTCTTTATGAAACTTGAATCTCTACTTCCTTCTATGAAGGCCTTTCTTCCACCATTATATTGAGTCTCCACCTTCTACCTTTATGCACCTACTTTGAGAGCATAGTGGCCATTCTTAGTTCTATGTGCATTGTCCCAAGACTATTTGATTGATGCATAACTTGATCTTGCTTGTTCTAAACTATTTGTATCTAGTCACTCTTATGAACTTTGAAGGTGTTCTATGCATTTATATTTGCTACTCTATGAGGGACAAGCTGAATACTATTATGCTATGTTTTCTTTATGTGAAACAAACAAACGTCTTGCAAAGCATTGTTATTCATGAATCTTTTGTTTGTGCCTTTTCATGTTGCATCATAGTTTCTTTGTCTTATTGCTATAACCGTGTCTTTCATGTTATGATTGAAGTACTATGATCCCAGCTTTCAATGTTTTACAAATACTTTGATCAAGTCTTTGATGGTGTATGTCACCTCAAAAATTATTCTTTCTTTTTATCACTTACCTACTCGGGGACGAGCAGGAGTTAAGCTTGGGGATGTTGATACATTGCAAATGTATCTATAATTTTTGATGTTCCATGCTTGGTTTTATCTACTTTCTTGTGTTTTGTCCACACTTTGGAGTACTTTTCATATGATTTCTTGGACTAATCTATTAACAAGAGCCACAGTGCCAGCTGCCTGTTTTCTACTATTTTTGGTTCTAGGAAAGTCAGAAAATGAATATTCTCAGAATTGGACGGGACAAAAGCCAAAGTGCCTATTTTTCCGGAAGACATCTGAAGCCAGAATACGAGACGGAGAAGGGCTGGGGGCCGGCCACACCACCTCGCCGCACGGCCAGGCCTGGCCCGCGCTAGGGGGTGGTCTGGCCGACCCCAGCACCCCCTTGTCCTCTCCTTCCGCCTATATATTGCCCTCGGGACCAAAACCCTAAGTACCCGATCAAAAATCCACGAAAGAGTCTGTAGCCACCGTCATCTCCATCCCTAGATCGGGATGGATCTGAGGCTCTTCCCGACACCCTTCCGGAGAGGGGAATTCACCCTGGAGGCCTTCTTCATCATCATGCAAGCCTCCGGTGTGATGCGTGAGTAGTTCATCTCTGGAATAGGGTTCCATGTTGTAGCTAGATGGCTGGTTCTCCTCCTTTGTGCTTTCATGTCTAGATCTTGTGAGCTCCATTTATGATCAAGATCATGTATTTGTAATTCTGCATGTTGTGTTTGCGGGGATCTGATGGATATTGAGATGCTATTTCAGATTGATTATTGATTCTATCATGTCTTTGTTATTTGTGACCTTGCATGCTTTCCGTTGTTAGTAGCTATCCTGGCCAAGTAGATGCTAGCAACTCCAAGAGTTAGTATTTATGCTCAATAGCGGGTTCATGCCTCTGGTAATCTAGGGAAGTGACAGAAATCTCTAAGGTACTAGATGTGTTGTTGCTACTAGGGAGAAAACAACAATCCTTTGTTCATAGATCAATCATATTGTTTACATTACACGCAATTTGTAAAGGAATAATCTGTTGCTTGCAACTTAATACTGGAGGGAGTTCGGATGATAACCTGAAGGTGGATTAATAGTCATAAATGTAGTTGGATGGCGGTCTATGTATAATGTTGTAATGCCCAATCAAGTTCCAAAGGAGTCAAGATGATTAGTATATGCATGTATTGCTTTCTCGATGTTTTTCAATTGCCCTGCTGTAATTTGTTCACCCAGCATGTTATCTATCTTAAGGAGAGCCACCACTAGTGAACTATGGACCCCGGTCCTTTCTTTTACATGCAATCTACAAACTGTTTACTGCTTTGTGTTTACTTTCTTCAAACTATTACTTCCTTCCATTCAATACATTTAGTCCTTTGTTTTCAGCAAAACCAGTGAGATTGATAACCTCATCGCAAGTTGGAGGCAAAGTTATGTGGTTGTGTTGTGCAGGTCTCCACGTTGCTGCTGGCACCGGTAGTGTGCCCTGCCAACCTTGAGCTAGCTACACCTTTGGGGTGTTTCCTTGCTCCTACTGGATTGATAACCTTGGTTTCTTACTGAGGGAAAACTTGTTGCTGTGCTCATCATACCTTCCTCTTGGGGTTCCCCGATGAGCTCGATATATTTGGGCCATCAACAACTTTTTCTGGCGCCGTTGCCGGGGAGTCAAGGACATCTTCACAAGGGGAGTCCCTCATAACCAATCTCTTTAATTTTTTATTTTTGTTTTTCTTAGTTTCTTTTTGCTTTGTTTGCTTGTTTTGTTATCAAAAACACAAAAAAATTAGTTTTACAAGTTTGCTTTCTTTATCAAAAACACAAAAAAATTAAGTCCCCTCTAGTTCTTACCTTCCCCTTAGCACACCATGTTGATCCCTAAATTCACTTTGAAAGACCTTTCAATAGGTAGTGATCCCTAAATGCACTTTGAAAGACCTTTCAATATGTAGTAATAAGCTGTAATAGTAATAGGCCAAAATAGTAACAGGCCAGACAGCAGCATGCCAGAACAGAAACAAGCCAGAATAGTAACAGGCTAGAGGATTAACGGGCCAGAACCGTAGCAGGCCACAACAGTAAAGGTCCACAATAGTAAAAGGCCAGAACAGTAACGAGCTAGAACAGTAACAGACTGTGAAAATACCAGACCAGAATAGTAACATGCCGACAAAATTACCAATCCAGAACAGTAATATGCCGTTTCTTAGCCTGAACAGTTAATCGCTGGAACAGTAATAGGCCAGAACATTAACAGACCATCCCAAAGAAGGGCCATTAACAGGAAACCCACGATGGGCTGCGAGAATAGTGATAGGCCGACCGTAGGCCTTAATAGTACCGAACCGACTTAGCGCAGGCTGCTAATGGGTCGCACGGTGTTGGACCAACTTGGGCCTTCTATAGGACGAAATAGTACCCGGCCTGAAAGTTCACGGGTCGTTGCTTGCTACATTATTGGGCCCATTTCAAGCAGTGCAAGACGAAACAGTAACGGATCATGTTCTTATTGGGTTCTCCTCATGGGCCGACCCACTAAGTAATTAGTAGGCCTGGCCTCTGCCATGGTTTCTGTGACCATTACCAGTGGTAACCGACCGTTAATGGCGGCTTCCACGTCGCAGTTTGCATGACATCAGTAGTCAACGCGGCTGGTGAACAGATCTACGAGGGAACAAGTTTTCGTGGCTAAAGGGTGCGATCCACTGCGGTCAGAAAAAACCGTGGTAGATTCTTTTTTGAGGGGGCTTTTACCATGAAGGCTATCCATCATAGAAGACTTCTTAACCACAAAAATGGGCCTTCAACCACGAAAATCGTCCGTTGTAAAAGCCAACTTTTCTTGTAGTGAGAGCTTGAGACCCAGTTTTGGGAACTTATCTTTATTTATCGTTGAATCGTAGGGTATACATATTTTGGCGTGCTCGCCTGGCTGTTGGCCTTATTGAATATAAAATACGTAAAGGAAAAATTCTAACATCTGCCCTTTCTAGTTTGAGATGCTCCTTTGTCGTCTTCTCGTTTGTTCCTTTAATCGTGGTGATTCAAGGGGTTTGTTCTGGACTTTCAACTGGAGGCACGGCTTCTGTGTGGTGGACCAGAGAGAAAAGGGTGTGTTCTGCTTGGCCGCTTTGGGTGACAAAGTCGATACATATGCGAAGTCCTATGCTTTTCTTCAAGATGATTACTGAGTTGGCCACCAATGTCGCTTTTGTTATCTCTGTGACGTGCCATGAGTTGGTGAGGCGAGGGCCCTATTGTCCAGTGGCTCTAATATGTCGGATGGATCTTATACTGGCGGCTGCGTGTACTTTAACTAGGTGCTCGTCAGGTTCCTTGGGGATTTCTTATGTATTGACTGAGTCAAAAAGAGTCTCCCAATTCTCACGGGGAAAACTGACGAGCGCGCCTTCTTATGCGGGACCAATGTTAGAGGCCGGATAGGTCGCCTTTGGGTTTGTGTGGTACACCTGGTTTTCTGTACTTTGTTCAATGGGGACGTGTCCTTCGGGTACTAGTTCTATATCTACAATTTTCAGCTGGCAAATTCTGCCTCCATCCTGAAAGATTTTGATATTTTGTTGAATTCTCAGTCGCAATTATCCGAATGAGTAAACCTTCTTATCACGGTAATGATTCTATTGGAGGCTAGCATTTTTAGTACTAGGTATGCATAGTGAGGTACTGCCATGAATCTAGCGAAAGCTAGGTGTCCCAGGATCGTGTGGTACTGTGATGGCCAGTCCATGACCTCAAACTCAAGGTTTTCATGCGTGAAATTGTTCGTTGATCTGAAGACTACGTCGACATAGACTTTCCCTAGAGGAGTTTTGGCTTTGCCTAGAACTATCCCGTGGAAGGTTGTATCTGTGGGTGCTATGTTTGTCAGGGATCAATTCATTGCCCGTAGGGTTCTGGCATACATTAAATTGATGCTGCTTCCGTCGTCCAAGAAAACCTTGCTCATGTCGAATCTGCCAATTTGTGCCTCCACTATTAAAGATGACTGACCCGGTCGTGGCACCCCATGCGGGTGATCAGCTCTGCTGAACGTGATTTCTTGCTCTGACCAGTGGAGATATTCGGGTGTAGGTGGTGGCGCTGTTACTTCCATATTTACTTGTCTTGTGATTAGATTTTGGGTCCTGTTGGACGGTCGCCTTTATGAATCATAGATATTGCGCCCTTAGACCTTGGGTATTTGTCTTATTGATTTGTTGCGTTTTGTGGCTGTCCCGCTGGCGGATATACTAGCAGTGATGGTGGTGCACCAATGGCTAAGGCTCTAGGTGCAGTGGCATATCCTCGGCTCGCTCCTTTAGTTGCCTTTGCATGGCATACCTCCTGCATCTTTAAAATTGTTTCAGAATCCTTCATGAGATGGTTTCATCGCCTTTTGCCTATTACTGCGGTATCCGCTATTGTGATCATCGTTCCTTCGGTTGTCCTCTCCTAAGAAACCAGCTGCAACATAGCTTGGTCCACCATATCCGTCATTGCTCCGTCATCTCCTGTCGTTGTTGTGCACTTCCCTGTCTTCTTCGAGTGAACGTGCTCGCTTATTGTGTACTGTGTCTTTTCCGTCAACCCTCAATGATTTGCCATGTCCATCAGCTGTGAGATTGTTTTGGGCTTAACCCGCCTCATCTCTTGTATGAACTCTCGTTGGTGAAGGTCGTCATTGAAGGCGTCAATTGCTCTTTCATCGGATATAGCTTCAGCCGAATTGTTGATGATGTTCCATCGCTAGATGAAGGCTCGTATTGATTCTCTGGATTTCTGCTTACACGCTCGAAATTGCTCCAGGGATGCAGGTCACTTAAACATGGAGTTGAAGTTTCAGATGAACTTTTCATCAAGATCATTCCAGTTGCTGATGGATTCTTAGGGTAACTACCTTAGCCATGATCGGGCAGCGCCGCTTAGGTGTAGTTGTAGGCTTTGCATTGGGGTGGCTTTGGAGCCACCTTGTGTTTTGATGGTTGCTAGATAATCTGCCAACCAAGCTTCAGGTTCCAGGAGGTTGTCATACTTCTGGCGGTCATGAGGGAGTTTGAAGTCCTTGGGTACTAGAGTTTTGCGAACCCATTGGGTAAAGCAACTATCTCCACATAATTCATAATCATCCTCGATTTAACTATCATAATATCTTCGGCTATTGCGCTCTTCCCTAGATCTATCAATCATGCGCTATGTAATGTTGTCTCTTGTGTCGTTTCATGGCTTAGAGCTCGAAACATGCACCCGATGTGGCGACCGTGATCGTCGGGTGTGTCCTACCTGCCGAGGGCTGCTGCGACTGCGTGGGGATCTGTCGGGCTATTGTGTGATTCCTTTTTCCGCTTGCGCAAGAGATGCACCCACCATGTCGAGGTTCATCGGAGTGGAGCGATGGAGAGCCACACAAGGATCGTCGGGTGTGGGTTGAGTTGTGATCAGGTATGTTTGTGCAGCTACTATTTCGGCTTGTGCTCTTTTTGCGTTGATATGTCCTGTTGGATCCACTGATATAAACGATAAATCAATATCTTGGGTCAGTTCGTTTCTTTCGGTTTCAGGGATATTCTGTAGTCGTGAGGCTCCTCTCCTTGGTTGCGCTCCTCCAGTTACACTTCCTGATCCTTGGGTAGAGCTTAATTGTGCCTGCCGAAGGCTGGACTAGTCTGCTAGCCTTTTTCTTTCGTCGAGTTACCTCTGCATCCTTAGTAGATCCCTCTTCTTGTGATGGAGCAAGTATTGGTAGGCCATTAATTCTTTGCGGGTGGCCTCGGATGTCATTGCGAATGCACCCGATACTGCATCCCATGCTTTTTTCCATGCGTTGGCTGATAGCTAGAGAGTTTGCCATTTGCCTTCACGCAGTTCTCCTCCTCCTTGATTTATGCAGTTGTTTGTCGGGTCACCTTTGTTTCCGTGATTTCCTGCATTGTCATCCGACAAAAAATCATTGGGATCAAGGATAGGGTTACTGTTGGAGTCACGCTGAGTTGAGGTGTCCCCGGTGATCACACACACTTGGTGGTGAGGCATCCCCGGTGATCACACACAATCAGTGAAATCCAATGGTTTCTGTTCTGGGTAGATTTCAGCATCCTGATACCGAAGTCAATACTTTTGCCGCTTTCTTCGGGTTTAGTGTTTATTGGGATCAATCCATGTCATGGCATTAGCTGGGAGTCTGATCCGAGGGAGAGACCATCGTAGAGACCATCAAGATCCCCTAGATCTACTGATTTTCCACAGTATTCTTCGCCGTTTGCTGACTGCGGGGCGGATTTTGTGGATGATCCGATGGAGGATGTAGGTATCGCCACAGACACAACTTTTTCGACCAACGGTCCTGACAAGATCGGAGGCGATAGGCGTGGTTCTTCGGGTTCCTCTACACGAAAGTGGAAACTTCCCATGATGAGGTCGAGTCTGCCGTTGAAGTTGACGGGAACCGAGACAGGGGTCGGTGGGCGTGGTGCCGCTTCTGTCGGGTTGCTGTTTGATAAAGGGGGATCGCCGAATCCATGGATCCAATGTTTAGAGTTCCCCAAAGACGGTGCAGATTGACAAGGGGTTACCTTGGCAATGCCCATGGTTATGGACTTAGGGTTTCATGGAAAAGAGAACGCTGGGAATTTCTTCAACTGATCAAAAAACAAGTGAGTCGAAGTCGTCTGATTTCTCATGGTCAAATCGATTGCAGATTGCTCAAGGATCTTTTTGGTACCACTCTGTTTGCTCCTCCGAGCCTATATATAATAGGCTAGGTCTCGAAGCTGTGTGCGGATAGGTGAAATATTATAATTACAATAGCGATACAATGCTGGCTTCTATTTCCTTATCTATCAAACTATATCTTCCGTCAGATGCTTCCTGAGCCTTATTTGTGGGCTTTGTGGGCTTGTAATCCTTTATGCATCTAGGGTACACTACAAGAAAAGTTGGCTTTTACAATGGACCATTTTCGTTGTTGAACGTCGTTTTTCGTGGCTAAAAAGTCTTCTATGACGGATTCCCTTCATGGTAAAAGCCCCGTCACAAAAGAATCTACCACGGTTTTTTTCTGACTGTGGCGGATCGCACCCTTTAGCCACGAAAACTTGTTCCGCCGTAGATATGTTCGCCAGCCACATTGACTGCTGACGTCATGCAAAATGCCATGTGGTAAACACTGTTAACGCCTAGTTACTATCCTTAACGGTCACATAGACTATGGTAGAAGCCAGGCCCCGCCAAGGCCTGCTAATAATTAAGTGGGCTGGCCCATTAGGAGAACCCAATAAGACTATAGCCCGTTACTGTTTCATCTAGCACTGTTTGAAATGGGCCCAAAAGATGTGGCCAGCAGCGGCCCGTGAATGTCAGGCCCGTTACTGTTTCGGCCTATAGAAGCCCACAATGTTTGAATACTGTGCGACCCGTTAACAGGCTGCATCAAGTAGGCCCGATACTGTTAAGGCCCACGGTCATCCCGTCACTATTCTCACAGCTCGTCCTGGGCTACCTACAAATGACCCACTTTTGAGAAGGTCCGATACTGTTCTGGCCTTTTACCGTGTTGTCCGTCAAATTCTAGGTCCCACCGGCGGCCTGCAACTGTTTTGAAATGATATTGTTCTGGCCTGCCAATATGTTTGGCCTATTACTATTCATGTCTGGTAAACTTTTTGGCCGACTACTGTTCTACCTCGTTAATATTCTGGCCATATGTAACATCCCAAAAATTTTACCTAAAAACCATCATCATTGCATTGATATCATCATGGCATGTACTACTTTGCATTTAGTTCTCCTCCAAAATTTTGGTGAAATTTAGAGGCAATTTGGAGCCCTTTTGCTAAATCCAAAACCTAGAATAAGAAATCCAAAAAGGGAAAAGAAAAGGAGGGAAAAATTTAAACAGCAGCAACACTTCTGGCCTTTTCGGCCCAAACTGGCCCAACCAGCCCCACTTTCCCTCCTCTCTTTCTTTTCTCACGCCCCACTACACACCCCCACCCACTTACCTCCTGGCCCCACGCCCACGTCGACGCCACCTCATCTTCTTCCACGCGAACGGCTGCACCTCCTCCCCTCCTCTGCTGTTACCAAAACCTGACTGAATTCAGGCGTTTCTCGCATTAATCCCCCACGGCAACCGCCCCTTCTTAATCCCCTCCCCCTCCCTATCAGTTTCCCCTCAGCCACTTCCCCCGGAGAGCCCCCAGGCTCCCCAATTACTAGCTCGAACCACCGCCGTCTGAAGCTACTCTGGCGACGATTCCGGTGAGCTCCGGCCACTATGCGCCCTCCTCTCTGCCCTAGTTTATTTTCCGTATCTTGGCGCGTATTTTAACCCCGGTCGCGTGCCTTATCTTGCTCTAGGTCGACGACACGGTCCACTCCGGCGAACTCCCTCTGCCGCAGCCGTCCGTCGAATTTTCCAGTGAGGGTAGGGTTTCCGCCGCCCCTTTTTAGTCTCGGCTAGATCGTGCTGACCTGGGCACAACCCACTGACCCCTCCTCTTGCTTGTTCGAGCCCCTGATCGCCGTCTCCGACGCAGAGCCACGAGCTCGGCCATCGACTCAACTCTAGCGAGGGATCGAGATCGAGGCAGAGCACCCCCACGCCACCGTGACCTCCATCGAGACCGCCACGACCGCCTCGACCTCTGGTACGTGTCCACGGACCCCCTGCCCCTGTATAACCACAGGAACACCGCCGGCGGACGCTCCGCCGCCGCGCGCGCTAGGGCAGCGCCGCCCGTTTCCTGCCAGGCCCTTGGAACCGTTAGATCTATCGCCAGCGGCTAGGATTAGATCATCGACCGAAGTGGTACAGGCTAATCAGATCCGTCCATTTGTCACTTATAATCTATCAGTCTGCAGCAGTCGATCTGACCGAACCGGTACGGCCCAATAGGGTTGCGCCACATCCCCCACGGTTATCTGTTTAAATAGAAAAATAGACAGATTATGTATTAAACTTAGAAATTCAATAACTTTTTATCCACAATTCAGAAAAATGCAAATTTGGTGTCTAAGGATTTAGAAAAATAAGACCTTTATTATAGAGGCCTTGTTTCACACTTTTGCTTCTGAAAAATTTGAATTATAGGCAGAACCTGTTTAGGAGTATTTTGCTCATAAAAATTATTTCATAAATTGTTTTTGGGTATTTCTTATGCCTTTAGATGGAGTATTTTAACCTCTGTACTGTAGACTCTGTAAGTTTTAGAGCGGCGATCATATCATTGCATTTTGCATACATTCATATTTTTGTAATGTTTTATTGATTGAATTATTGTTGTTGTATTGTTCTTTGTGTAGATTGTGTGGATTGTGAAGCTTGTTGCTGTGAGGATTGTACCTATTCCCCTAGCTACCAAGGCAAGTGTAACATCCCAAAATTTCATCTGAAATCATCATCAATGCACTCATATCATCATGGCATGTTTTTGCATTGCATTGCATTTAGAATGTCCTCCAAAAATATGGTGCAATTTTGGGTCATGGTTAGGAATTTATGAAAGTGGAACCAAAGAAAATGCTATATTACCTATTAAGTCCAAGTGAGTACTTTGGATTAAAATAGTAGGTAAATATGTTTTATAATACCCTAAAAACCTAGTTTGAGTTTTTACAAATTTTCACAAATTGGTTTGAATCAATTTGAACCATTTAATCAAAAGTTTTGGAGAAAACTGATTTAGAAAAATAAAAGGAGGGAAATTCAAACAGCAGCAGCTGCAGCATTCTGGCCCAACCTGGCCCATTAAGCCCACCAGGCGTTTCCCCTCTTTTCCCCTTTCTTACCGCGCCCCTGGCTACTCCCTCTCGCTGACAAGCTGGCCCCACGCCACGTCACCCCCCCACCCTGTCGTCTTCAACCGCGCGCCGTCGAGCAAACCCCCCCTCTCAGCCGTTTTCAAAACGATTGATCTCCGGCCGTTTCTCGCAGTGATTATCCCCGATGAATCCTCCTACTTAATCCTCACCCCCTCCTCGTCATTTTCCCCCCGTCGCCAGCCCCAGAGAGCCCCCAGGCTCCCCTAATTCCGAGCTCGAACCGTCGCAGTCCAACGAACTCCGGTGACGATTCCGGTGAGCCCAGGCCGCCCGACGCCCTCCCCTTGGTCCCATCTACTTCCCCATCTCCTAGCGCACCTACTGACCGAGCCACGCGATTTCTTTTGCCCCAGGTCGACGACACGGACAATTCCGGCGAACTCCCTCTGCCGCCACCATCAGTCGCCTTCTCCGGCAAAGGTAGGGTTCCCGCCGCTCCTTTTTTGTCTTTACTAGGTCGTGCAGACGCTTGCGCGCCTCGCTGACCTCTTTGCTGATTGGTTTGAGCCCCAGGTATTCGTCTCCATTGTTGAGCTGTGAGTTCTGTCGGCGACCGCAACTCCGGCGAAGGATCCAGGCCAAGCCCGAGCACCCCCCGCACCGCAGTAACCTCCATCGAGACCGCCGCGACCTCCCTGACCTCTAGTACGTGTCCACGGTCTCCCAGCCCTCGTAGAGTCGCCAGAACCCCATTGGCCGACGCTCCGCCGCCGCGCGCCGTCGTTAGCACCGCCAGACTCCGGCGAGATGCATAGCAGCCGTTCGATTAGATCCTAGCGGTTAAGATTAGATCACTTAAACGAAGGGGTACGGCTGATCTGATCCGTCCAACGTCACTTAAATCTGACGGCTCGCAGCAGTCGATCCGGCCGAATCGGTATCAACCAATAGGAAAACGCCACGTCGCCAGACTATTTCTGTTTAATTAGAAAATAGACTGAATTAGTATTTAACTTGGAAATTCAATAACTTTTGTTCCACAAATCAGAAAAATACAAATTTGGTGTCTATGGATTCAGAAAAATGAGACCTTTATTATGGAGGCCTTGTTTCACACTTGTGCCTCTGGAAAATGGAATTATGGACAGAACCTTTTTAGGAGTATGTTATTCACAAAAATTGTTCTATAGATTATTTTTGAGTATATCTTATGCATTTAGATGAGGTATTCTATCCTCAGTACTGTAGACTTTGTAAATTATGGAGTTGTGATCATATCTTTGCATGTTGCATGCATTCATGTGTTTGTAATGTTTTATTGATTGAATTATTATTGTTGTATTGATCTTGTGTAGATTGTGTGGATTGTGAAGTTTGTTGCTGTGAGGATTGTACCTATTCCCCTAGCTACCAAGGCAAGTGATATTTCATCCCATGTCCTATTATTTTCACTATAGCACTAGTGATATTTTGGTAGATCTTGGTATGATAGAATTATTCGTATATTGCTATACTATGCTATGCTATATAGATTATATCTTGGTAGTATCCACTAGTCAAAGGACTTTGTATGTTAGAATGCTTAACTATGCTAGTAGAATTTGTGGGTGGAAAATACATATCAAGATAATATGGAATGATATTATTTTTGTTTAACTAAGAAAACAACTATTATTAATGAAACACCTGGGTGGATTGGGACTTGCTTGGATTATGTTGAGTGGTTACTCAGGTGGATTGGGACTTGCTTGGATTATGTTGAGTGGTTACTCAGGGGCCATGTCTATGGTCAGCTGGTGTATCACACTTGTGGATGGCCACCCAGGAATAAAGAGATTGGAGACATTCTTGTCATGAAGCTTCTAGTGCAACCACATGGCATATGGGCTCTGCCTTGACCAACTAAGTTGCAAGAACTCAGCCAGGCGGACAGAGGGTGGTAGTGATGATAGGATGGAACGCGTCTATGGTGGTCTGAGGGATTGCTTCTGAAAGGTCTTGTCTCGATGCATGTCGAGTCATGTGGGGAAAGCGCACCACCTCTCGAGAGGGTAAAACTAAGTACTTAGCCATGTCCCCGGTTATGGACAACTTCTGAGCCTCAAGACAGTGAAGTAGTTCAATAATCTCCTCATCCAAATTTCTCTAAGTTAAAACTTGTGGGTGAACAGGGATAAAGGTTCAGTGATGTCTATCATTGGTACCTTATAGATTGAATGAAAAACTTCTACAAAAACTATAAGTTAAACTATTTTAGCAAAGCCAGCCATAACCCCACTTAGCCATATATTCATGTAGTTGTTGGATTATACTAAGTAACTTTAGTATCACTTGCCAATACAATTCCAAATGTATTGACCCTTGTGGCTGTAAATTATTATGTTGGAGGTTGCTCTGATGATGAGTAGGGTAGCGAGTCTACACTCGACATGCTTGCCTGTGGCACATGAAGACTAAGGACTCTATTATTATATGTTATGTGAACTTGTGTCTTAGCCTTGGGCTAAGTGAGTTGTAAGAACTATTATACTCCTGGATGTGCGATGTAATAATGACCTTTGTTTCTGTGTACTTCATCTTAAATTGTGGGTGCTAGCATTTCGATCCAGGGACTAGCACTGCAATCACAGGGATCTTACCTTATCATGGTGAGATTTTACAGATGGTATCAGAGCACTGTGTTGCCTGTAGGATCGTGACCCTAGAATGGATTAGACTAAGGAAAACCCTTAGGAAAACTCTATGTTCCAACTTTACACTTGTCTTTTCATCTCGTAAAACTTTTCTTAATCATCCTTCTCATCTATTTTTGTAGATGTCCACCATCAATGAATCTGTCAAGAAGGGACCACTGATGACTATGACCTTGGAGTGCGAGACAGAATTCCCCAGTGTGCTCAAGAATCTCATGCTTGGCTTGGGGATGAATGGTGAAGCCGTGTACAAGGGATTTCCTGTGATAGATGAAGGACAAGAGTATTGGTGGGTGCAACTCCACTTGTACAAGAACAAGGAGGACGATCCCAATAGTACGGGATTTTGCATGTTCACCAACTCTGAGATGGACCCGTCATTCTTTGACTCTGCAAGGAATGCTGCATGGAGAGCTATTGAGGAACCTGGGGAGAGACTCAAGTATAGAATGCTCAATACTCAGGAGGATCTCAAGGAGGAGAAGCATCTTGCCCAAGACTCAAAGGCCACTGTGAAACGCCTAAGTAAGGATATCATAGACCTAGCATTGGAGCTATGTGACCTAGACAAGCAGATTTCTGCCAAGGATGCCCTGATTGCCACCTTGGTTAAGGAGTGAGATATTAGTTGGACCACCACCCTTGGCGTTTTATCACGTTAGTATCTCGACCATACCAACCTATATGGTATGGCAAAAATAAAGTTATGTCTGGAACCTTGAGTGCTTAAGTTGAATTAATGTATTGCTACTTGGAATGTTTTGTTGGTTGAACTCTCTTTTATTTTGTGACTTGTATTTTCTTTCTCTATTGTGTTGCTAATTTTCTCCATACTATGCAAAAGATGCCGAATTTTGTCTACAGCACGGCCAAGGATTTCAAGGGGACTCGCTTTGGGACTCGCCTATTGGAGCTAGTCCAAGTGCTCGCTCTTCCAATCCCTACCATTCAGGGACTTCAGCTGCGGAAGTTTCGGAGGAAGGACTTATGGGGATTCAAAGTTACTCAACCAGGACGTGAGATGGAGCCTCAAACTGGGGAGATTACCTTCAAGATACTCCATGATGACATGGAGAGGGGCCTTGACGTCGCTATGCAGGAACTGTTGGGACGCCTATGTGGACATCACTCTTCTGAGATCAAGAGCCACTACTTCCATTTCTTTGGGAGGCGCGACGAGGAAGGAGAGCCTATTGTGTTGGACAAGGCCACTAAGGAGTCTATCAAGCCCGTATGACACTACCTCCAGGACTTAGAGAGCCTCATTAGACACCTTGATACTGATAGGACTAATGTGATGCTTAGCAATGATGAACTACGAGTCCAACTCAAGGAGAAGGACAAGGACTTCCAGGAACAGGAAAATCGAATCAAGGAAATGGAGAAGAAGTTTGAAGATCAAGATAAGAAATTCAAGACCAAGAGAAAAGAGTTCAGGAGAAGAACAAGAAGATTAGAGACTTGGAGACCGAGTTAGAGCTACAGAACATTGAGCTGGAAGCGGATCACGAGGTGGTAGAGAGGCTACGCACACATAAGAGAGAGTTACAGACGAAGATCGATGCTCTGACTACCAGCTTGGAGGAATACAAGGCAGGATTCGCATCAGCAGGACTTGCTCTAGTGGAGGAGGAAGTCGACATGGAGGAGTAGTGATACTGTTCCATCTACCTTTAGTTTATTATTATTGAGTTGCATAAGTCATACTGACTTGTGGGTGACTATGCTAGTATGTTATCTTTGCAGACTTTGTTATTGTTGTGATGTTGGAGCTTGCATGTGCTTGTTTGTTTGAATTGTTGTTTTATTGGGTTATCTATCATTACTTACCCTTACTAAACCCACAGATGCCTCCCCGACGCAACAACGAGGATAACCATGACAATGACAATGGAATGCAGCAGATGATGGATGCACAGACCCAATTGATGCAAATGATGACTCAATTCATGGCGAACCAGAACCAGAACAACAATAATAACAATAACAACCAGAACAATCCAGCACCTTTGGATATGCTGACCAGATTTCTAAGGCTGAGACCTGCCAAGTTCTCAGGTACCTCAGACCCCATGGTAGCAAATGATTGGTTACGCTCTGTGAATAAGGACCTAGTCACGGTTGGGTGCACGGATGCTGAAAAAGTCAGTTTTGCAGCACACTTGTTGGAAAGTCATGCAGCTGCTTGGTGGGATAATTTCCAGATTACCCACCCTATTGAGGAAGTGACTTGGGCAATGTTTGAAGATGGGTTTCGCACCACTCACATCTCTACTGGAATAATGGGATTGAAGAAAAAGGAGTTCCATAACCTCAAGCAACGCCACCGTAGCATCTCTGAATACATCGAAGAGTTCAATAATTTGTCACGTTATGCACCCGACGATGTTGACACTGATGCAGAGAGGAAGGAGAAATTCCTGGATGGGCTGAATGATGAAATTGCTATGCAACTATCTGTTGCATATGTTCCAACTTATCAATCTTTATGTGATAAAGCTACCATCCTGGAAAACAAGATGAAGCTAGTGGAGGGTAGAAAGAGGAAGCACCATTTCGATAAGTTTGGATCAGGATCTCCTCACAAGCGCCCTCATGGTGAAGGAAGTGGGAGCTCAGGATTCCACAAGAATGGGAATCATAATAACCATGGTAACAACAACCACAACCATGATGGAAACAATCATCGTGGGCACAACAAAAGTGGATTCAGGAACAATCACAATAATCATGGCCATGGGAACCAAAGTGGTCACAGTCAGCCAGCGAAGAAAGACATCAGTCAGGTGGAATGTTTCAGGTGTAAGAAAACAGGACACTATGCTAATGAATGCCCAGAAAAGAAGACTGATGGGGCTAAGCCTAATCCATTCCAAAAGGGCCATGTGAATCACATTAATGTGGAGGAAATCCAAAAAGGATCTGATGCCGTGATCGGTAAGTTCAAAATTAATGCCTTTTCCGCACTTATCCTTTTCGATACTGGCGCATCGCATTCATTCATTTCAAGAGCATTTGTAATCAAAAGCGGACTCACCACTGAAACTATTGGATGTACTATTAAGGTAAGTTCTCCGGGTGGAGAAATGATAGTAAATTCAGGTTGCCGACAGATTATCCTAGAAATTGGGAAACACAAGTTCCCGATTAGTTTAATAATCCTAGAGTCCCAAGGATTAGATGTCATATTAGGAATGGACTGGTTGACCCGTTATGAAGGAGTGATATATTGTGCCAAGCGAACTGTTATGCTCACCACCCCAGAAAAGAAAAGGATCAGGTTCAAGTCTAACTTTGAACCCAAGGGGAGCAAGGTTAATTCTCTTAAGGGAGTTAGCCTACACAGTGTGCCAATAGTGAAGGAATACCCAGATGTGTTTCCCAAAGAATTACCTGGCATGCCACCAGATAGGGATGTGGAGTTTCTAATAGACCTACTACCAGGAACAGGGCCTATAGCAAAGAGACCTTATAAGATGTCAGTTGACGAGTTAAAAGAACTTAAGAAGCAATTAGGAGAACAACTGGAAAAGGGATTTATCCAACCAAGTTCATCATCCTGGGGAGCACCGGTTTTGTTTGTTGAAAAGAAGGACCGAAGCCAAAGACTATGCATAGATTATCGTTCACTTAATGAAGTGACCATAAAGAATAAGTACCCCCTGCCTAGAATAAATGATCTCTTCGATGAACTAGAGGGTGCATGTGTGTTCTCAAAAATCGATCTCCGATCAGGATACTTTCAACTCAAGATTAGAGAACATGACATACCCAAGACTACATTCACCACTAGATACGGGTTGTATGAATATACAGTGATGGCGTTTGGATTAACTAATGCACCAGCCTATTTCATGAACATGATGAATAAAGTATTCATGGAATTCCTTGACAAGTTCGTAGTGGTGTTCATCGATGATATATTGGTATATTCCAAAAGCAACAAAGAACATGAGGAACATCTACGCCTGATTCTAGAGAAACTCAGGGAACATAAACTTTATGCCAAGTTCAGTAAATGTGAATTCTGGCTGAACGAAGTGGGTTTTCTTGGACACATAGTATCTAGAAAGGGTATAGTTGTTGATCAAGCAAAAGTGGCAGCTGTGACAGAATGGGAACCTCCTAAATCAGTTAAAGAAGTCCGTAGTTTCCTTGGTCTGGCAGGATACTATCGAAGGTTCATTGAGAATTTCTCTAAGATAGCAAAGCCCATGACTAATCTGCTGAAGAAGGAGAATAAGTTTAATTGGACAGAATCTTGTGAAACCAGCTTTCAGGAATTGAAAAAGAGACTTGTGTCAACACCAGTGTTATGTTTGCCAGATCTTGAGAAAGATTTTCAAGTCTATTGTGATGCATCTCACCAAGGACTGGGAGGTGTACTGATGCAACAAGGTAAAGTTGTAGCTTATGCATCAAGGAAACTCAAAAATCATGAAGTAAATTATCCTACTCATGATCTAGAGTTGGCATCAGTTGTGCATGCACTAAAAACATGGAGGCATTATCTTATGGGAAAACGTTGTGAGATGTTCACCGATCACAAGATTTTGAAATATATTTTTACACAGAAAGAGCTCAACATGAGACAAAGAAGATGGCTAGAACTCATCAAGGACTATGACTTAAGTTTACAATACCATCCTGGAAAGGCAAATGTTGTAGCCGATGCATTAAGCCGCAAAGTCTATGTGAATGGCCTCAACAAAGGAGAATTGCCGGAGGAGTTGTGTGCTCAATTTAGAGAGCTGAGACTGAAATTGTGCTTGAAGGGTACCTTGCATCCTTGGAAGTGCAGCCCACACTAATGGATAGAATTCAAGAGGCCCAAAAGTTGGACAAAGAAATGGATGAAATCAAAAGTAAAGTTAGTGAAGGAAAGGCAAAATGATTTCGTGTAGATGAACAAGGAATCTTATGGTACGAAAAACGTATCTGTGTTCCACAGGATCCGGAACTTAAGAAGTTGATCTTACGAGAAGCTCACAATTCACCATATTCAATTCACCCTGGCAACACCAAGATGTATATGGATGTTAAGGGAAGATTTTGGTGGAATAATCTAAAGAAAGATATAGCAGAACATATTGCTCTATGCGACGTGTGTAGTCGTGTAAAGGCAGAACATCAAAAACCGGCAGGACTATTTCAACCGCTACCAATACCTGATTGGAAATGGGATAAAATCGGTATGGATTTCATCACTGGACTGCCAAGGACTAGGTCTGGATACGATTCCATATGGGCTATCGTTGATCGCTTGACGAAAGTGGCCCATTTCATACCAGTGAAGACCACTTATACAAGTGCAAAACTAGCCAAGATTTACATGAATAGAATTGTATGTTTGCATGGGGTACCTAAAAGTATCGTGTCTGACAGAGGAACTCAGTTCACTTCACACTTTTGGCGACAACTTCACGAGTCACTAGGAACTCGGTTAGAATTCAGCACTGCATTTCATCCGCAAACAGATGGACAGATAGAAAGGACCAATCAAATATTAGAGGATATGCTAAGAGCATGTGCGTTAGATTATGGATCCAGTTGGGATGAAAGTCTACCTTCGCAGAGGTTTCTTACAATAACAGTTATCAGTCGAGCATAGAAATGGCTCCATTTGAATTCCTTTATGGAAGGAAGTGTACTACACCATTGCTATGGAATGGAGTATGAGAAAGAAACTTGTTCGGGCCAGACCTAATCAAAGAGGCCGAGGAGAAAGTCAAGATGGTAAGAGATAGGCTAAAGGTAGCTCAATCTCGGCAAAAGAGCTATGCTGATCCAAAACGTAGAGAGATTACCTACGAGGTTGGTGATAGAGCTTATCTCAGGGTATAACCACTTTGTGGTGTGAAGAGGTTTGGAATCAAAGGGAAACTAGCACCACGCTATGTAGGGCCTTTGAAGATTTTGAGTCGCAAAGGAGAAGTAGCATATGAGATATAATTACCAGAATCTTTGTCAGCAGTTCACAATGTATTCCATGTTAGTCAGCTGAAAAAGTGTCATCCAGAGATGGAAGAAACTTCGTTGAAAGACACTATACCATTGGAGGAAGTTCAGCTAGATAATGATCTCACTTATGAAGAGAAACCTATTAAGATTCTAGAAACTGCAGAAAGAATTACCCGTACCAAGACCATCAAATTCTGCAAAGTGCAGTGGAACCATCACACCGAATCAGAAGCAACCTGGGAGCGAGAAGATGAACTTCGGAGAGATCACCCTCACCTATTTGCTAGCCAACCCGAATCTCGAGGGCGAGATTCATCTTAAGGGGGTTAGATTTGTAACATCCCAAAATTTCATCTGAAATCATCATCATTGCACTCATATCATCATGGCATGTTTTTGCATTGCATTTAGAATGTCCTCCAAAAATCTGGTGCAATTTTGGGTCATGGTTAGGAATTAATGAAAGTGGAACCAAAGAAAATGCTATATTACATATTAAGTCCAAGTGAGTACTTTGGATTAAAATAGTAGGTAAATATGTTTTATAATACCCTAAAAACCTAGTTTGAGTTTTTACAAATTTTCACAAATTGGTTTGAATCAATTTGAACCATTTAATCAAAAGTTTTGGAGAAAACTGATTTAGAAAAAGAAAAGGAGGGAAATTCAAACAGCAGCAGCTGCAGCATTCTGGCCTAACCTAGCCCATTAAGCCCACCAGGCGTTTCCCCTCTTTTCCCCTTTCTTACCGCGCCCCTGGCTACTCCCTCTCGCTGACAAGCTGGCCCCACGCCACGTCACCCCCCACCCCGTCGTCTTCAACCGCGCGCCGTCGAGCAAACCCCCCCCCCTCTCAGCCGTTTTCAAAACGATTGATCTCCGGCCATTTCTCGCAGTGATTATCCCTGATGAATGCTCCTACTTAATCCTCACCCCCTCCTCGTCATTTTGCCCCAGTCGCCACCCCCAGAGAGCCCGCAGGCTCCCCTAATTCCGAGCTCGAACCGCCACAGTCCGATGAACTCCGGTGACGATTCCGGTGAGCCCAGGCCGCCCGGCGCCCTCCCCTTGGTCCCATCTACTTCCCCATCTCCTGGTGCACCTACTGACCGAGCCACGTGATTTCTTTTGCCCCAGGTCGACGACACGGACAATTCCGGCGAACTCCCTCTGCCGCCACCGTCAGTCGCCTTCTCCGGCAAAGGTAGGGTTCCTGCCGCCCCTTTTTGGTCTTTACTAGGTCGTGCAGACGCTTGCGCACCTCGCTGACCTCTTTGCCGATTGGTTTGAGCCCCAGGTATTCGTCTCCGTCGTTGAGCTGTGAGTTCTGCCGGCGACCGCAACTCCGGCGAAGGATCCAGGCCAAGCCCGAGCACCCCCCGCACCGCAGTAACCTCCATCGAGACCGCCGCGACCTCCCTGACCTCTGGTACATGTCCACGGTCTCCCAGCCCTCGTAGAGTCGCCAGAACCCCATTAGCCGACGCTCCGCCGCCGCGCGCCGTCGTTAGCACCGCCAGACTCCGGCGAGATGCATAGCAGCCGTTCGATTAGATCCTAGCGGTTAAGATTAGATCACTTAAACGAAGGGGTACGGCTGATCTGATCCGTCCAACGTCACTTAAATCTGACGGCTCGCAGCAGTCGATCCGTCCGAACCGGTATCCACCAATAGGAAAACGCCACGTCGCCAGACTATTTCTATTTAATTAGAAAATAGACTGATTTAGTATTTAACTTGGAAATTCAATAACTTTTGTTCCACAAATCAAAAAAATACAAATTTGGTGTCTATGGATTCAGAAAAATGAGACCTTTATTATGGAGGCCTTGTTTCACACTTGTGCCTCTGGAAAAATGGAATTATAGACAGAACCTTTTTAGGAGTATTTTATTCACAAAAATTGTTCTATAGATTATTTTTGAGTATATCTTATGCATTTAGATGAGGTATTCTATCCTCAGTACTCTAGACTTTGTAAATTATGGAGTTGTGATCATATCTTTGCATGTTGCATGCATTCATGTGTTTGTAATGTTTTATTGATTGAATTATTATTGTTGTATTGATCTTGTGTAGATTGTGTGGATTGTGAAGTTTGTTGCTGTGAGGATTGTACCTATTCCCCTAGCTACCAAGGCAAGTGATATTTCATCCCATGTCCTATTATTTTCACTATAGCACTAGTGATATTTTGGTAGATCTTGGTATGATAGAATTATTCCTATATTGCTATACTATGCTATGCTATATAGATTATATCTTGGTAGTATCCACTAGTCAAAGGACTTTGTATGTTAGAATGCTTAGCTATGCTAGTAGAATTTGTGGTCGGAAAATACATATCAAGATAATATGGAATGATATTATTTTTGTTTAACTAAGAAAACAACTATTATTAATGAAACACTTGGGTGGATTGGGACTTGATTGGAGACATTCTTGTCATGAAGCTTCCAGTGCAACCACATGGCATATGGGCTCTGCCTTGACCAACTAAGTTGCAAGAACTCAGCCAGGCGGACAGAGGGTGGTAGTGATGATAGGATGGAACGTGTCCGTGGTGGTCTGAGGGATTGCTTCTGAAAGGTCTTGTCTCGATGCATGTCGAGTCATGTGGGGAAAGTGCACCACCTCTCGAGAGGGTAAAACTAAGTACTTAGCCATGTCCCCGGTTATGGACAACTTCTGAGCCTCAAGACAGTGAAGTGGTTCAGTAATCTCCTCATCCAAATTTCTCTAAGTTAAAACTTGTGGGTGAACAGGGATAAAGGTTCAATGATGTCTATCATTGGTACCTTATAGCTTGAATGAAAAACTTCTACAAAAACTATAAGTTAAACTATTTTAGCAAAGCCAGCCATAATCGCACTTAGCCATATATTCATGTAGTTGTTGGATTATACAAAGTAACTTTAGTATCACTTGCCAATACAATTCCAAATGTATTGACCCTTGTGGTTGTAACTTATTATGTTGCAGGTTACTCTGATGATGAGTAGGGTTGCGAGTGTACACTCAACATGCTTGCCTGTGGCACATGAAGACTAAGGACTCTATTATTATATGTTATGTGAACTTGTGTCTTAGCCTTGGGCTAAGTGAGTTGTAAGAACTATTATACTCCTGGATGTGCGATGTAATAATGACCTTTGTTTCTGTGTACTTCATCTTAAACTGTGGGTGCTAGCATTTCGATCCAGGGACTAGCACTGCAATCACAGGGATCTTACCTTATCATGGTGAGATTTTACAGCAAGTGATATTTCCTCTTATGTCCTATTATTTTCACTATTGCACTAGTGTTATTTTGGTAGATCTTAGCATGATAGGATTATTTATGTTACTATACTATGCTCTGCTATCCTATAGATTTTATCTTGGTAGTATTTCCCTAGTTGAAATACTTCGTTTGCTAGAGTGCTTAGCCATGCTATTAGAATTCGTGGGTGGAAAATACATATCAAGATCGTATGGAAGGATATTATTTTGTTTGACTAAGAAAACAACTAATGTTAATGAAACACCTGGGTGGAATGGGACTTGCTTGGATTATGTTGAGTGGTCACTCAGGGGCCATGTCTATGGTCAGCTGGTGTATCGCACTTGTGGACGGCCACCCAGGAACAAACAGATTGGAGACGTTCTTGTCACGAAGCTTCCAGTGCAGCCACATGGCATATGGGCTCTGCCTTGACCAACTAAGTTGCAAGAACTCAGCCAGACGGACAGAAGGTGGTAGTTATGATAGGATGGTACGCGTCTGTGGTGATCTGAGGGATTTCTTCTGAAAATTCTCATCTCGATGCATGTCGAGTCTTGTGGGGAAAGTGCACCACCTCTCGAGAGGGTAAAACTAAGTACTTAGCCGAGTCCCCGGTTATGGACAATTTCTGAGCCTCAAGATAGTGAAGCAGTTCAATAATCTCCTCATCCAAATTTCTCTAAGTTAAAACTTGTGGGTGAACAAGGGTAGAGGTTTAGTGATGTCTATCATTGATACCTTAGTGTTTGAAAGAGAATACTTACGCTTCAAAAACTATTGAGTTAAAACTTGCTTTTAGCAAAGTCAGCCAAAACCACACTTAGCCATATATTCATGTAGTTGTTGGATTATATCTATGGTATCACTTGCCAATACAATTCCAAATGTATTAAGCCTTGTGGCTGTAACTTATTATGTTGCAGGATACTCTGATGATGAGTAGGGTTGCGGGTCTACACTTGACATGTTTGCCTGTGGCACATGATGACAAAATACTCTAATATTATACTATGTAATGTGAACCTTGAGTATCTTAGCCTTGGGCTAAGTGAGTTGTAAGAAACATTATATTCCTGGATATGCGATGTAATAATGACCTTTGCTTCTGTGTACTTCATCTTAAACTGTGGGTGCTAGCATTTAGATCCAGGGACTAGCACTGCAATCACAGGGATCTTACCTTATTATGGTGAGATCTTAAACCATCTACTGTTCAGGTTTGTTACTATTGTGGTCCTTCACTGTTCTGGCCTACCACTTTTTTTGTCTTTTACTGTTTTGGCCCGTTACTGAGCTGGGTTGCCTTTGGTCTGGCCTATTACTGTTTTGGCCTGTTATTGTTTGACCTGTTACTGTTCTAGCCTGTTACTGTTAATGGTTGCCACCTGAGGGTAGGCCCGTTACAGTCGCGGACACCTACAGTTTCGGCCTTTCTAAAGCCCAGGCAAATATCATAAAAGGAGAATAATTAGCGAGCATCTTTTACTGTTCATGGTAGTCCTAATACAATAAGGGCAAATAACAAAGACCTAAACTCTTACCTGATCGACCTGGCTGGCGCAGTGATGATACCGCCTACTGCCATGCTTGGACAACGTCAACTAAATGCTTACATGGCCCAGCTCAAAAAAACGCCTACATGGCCTATGCGAGTTATCTAGATATTACATCAGCTACAAACTTCTTAAAAATATTACATAATATCAACGCTCGAGAAAGAAAATTCAGTATTTCAGTTGACAATCAAGTTGATTGCATTATCCTCAATATGCTTTCTCAATCCATCAACTGCATCTCCCTTTGAGTGTGACAACTACATTGGAAAACCAGCTTGAGACATGATCTTGCAGCTCCCTCTTTGGTGGAAATAGCAATAATTGCAGTCTGACACTAAGTAATAACAAGTTAATACAACAAACAAGACAAACTACTCATAGCTAAGAATGAACCAGATAGAAATTATAATCGCATCATACGAGAACTTTGTATAGCAGGAATGAAAACGAGGAATGAACTATATATTGTAGAGGGTAGTTATGTCGTTGCTTAGGACGAACCAGAATCAGATGCGAGATATAGTAGCGTCACTTGTGAACCTGTAGAAGAAGACAAACAATCATTAGACAAGTGTGCCTACAATGAAATGAGCAATCAAACAAAGTGCTTTTTAGAATTTCAGCAACTATAAACTAGGCAGGTCATATAAGCAAATATATATAGAAGTAGTGGTATTTCCCGGAATGCAAGAGACATACGGTGACTCAGAATTTACGGTGAGTTACACAATGTAATGCAGTTTCTGTCATAGCTAAGCATCAACCAGATAGAAATATAATGGCATCATAAGAGAACTTCTAGAGCAGGAATGGAAACCACGAGTGATCTACATAGTAGACGACAGTTATGCCATTGCTTAGGATGAACCAACACCAGGTAAGGAAAAATAATGGTGTCGCTTGTGAACCTGTAGAAGAGGCTATGCAAACCATCATGTTCATTGTTCTATTCTAGGCTCTATGCAAGAAAAAGAAAATAGTTACTGTTGCATCTTTTGAAGAACCAGATGGCAACAACAAAATTATAATCGAATTAGTATGAAGAGTCTACAGACAGCATAACGATGCCAAGGAGGAAACAATAATAGGAACTTATCTCAGGACGAACTAGATAGATTCATTAACTATGGAGCAGGGAATCCAAACTAATATTTTCCACTGATTTTACATTTTGCAAGAACTACACGATAGCAGGCAACTACTATTGTTCGGAGTAGCTAAGGACATGTGCATGAATTCAAAATTTGTAGAGCAGCTAACGCAAACCAACATGTCTACTGACCTACTCCGTAGTATCTAGCACGAAGAACAGGCGTGCGCTTTGACTGGGTGTACATGACGATTAGAAAAATGCACTTCACTGCAACAGGCTTGAACCTGCTGTACTGCTGACAAAACAAAAAAAGAGTTGCTGATTTGGTTACCATGGTCAGATAGGCTTCTAAGCATCATCCGTACCACGTGCGGGTGACATCCTTGTCACCCAGGGTGCTACGGTTGTGCCGGCTGCTTGCATCGGGGAAGCGGATCTTGGGCGCTCGATGCCGGCTTGAGCGCGGTAGACGACAGAGAATCGGTGCACTGCACGGCGGTTCAGGTAAGGTTCGGGTGGGGAGGAAGCTGGCGGGGTTGATGTAGATCTTGGGAAGTCATTGACGGATTCGGCGTTGTGGAGGGGAAAATGGGAAAAGGAAATCAGGTGCGGTGGACGACGACAGACTCGGTGACCAAGGTCGGGTGCGGTGGACATCGGTGAAGAGGCAATGATGCTTTGCATGAGACCGCAGCTGATGCAGCTCCGGTATACTGTTGGCTGAGGAGTGCATGGTGTCGAGTTCCGGCGGGCAAAGCCAGCCGGAGAAGTGTTGCGGAAGGTTCCGGGCACGAGAAATTTTGCAGTATTTGAAATGGAGGGGCGCGAGGGAGTGGGGACCACATGATTTTGGTATCGTTTGAAACGGAGGGGCGCCAGAAATTTTGAAGTGTTTGAAATGGATGGGCACGAGGGAGTGGGGACCACGTGATTTTGGTATCGTTTGAAACAGAGGGGCGCCAGAAATTTCACAGTGTTTGAAATGGAGGGGCGCGAGGGAGTGGGGACCACGTGATTTTGGTATCGTTTGAAATGGTGGGGCGCCAGAAATTTCACAGTGTTTGAAATGGAGAGGCGCGAGGGAGTAGGGACAACGTGATTTTGGTATCGTTTGAAACGGAGGGGCGCCAGAAATTTCGCAGTGTCTGAAATGGAGGGGCGCGAGGGAGTGGGGACCATGTTATTTTGGTATCGTTTGAAACGGAGGGGCGGCAGAAATTTCACAGTGTTTGAAATGGAGGGGCGTGAGGGAGTGGGGTCCACGTGATTTTGGTATCGTTTGAAATGGAGGGGCACCAGGAATTTCATAGTGTTTGAAATGGAGGGGCGCGAGGGAGTGGGGACCACGTGATTTTGGTATCATTTGAAACGGAGGGGCGCCAGAAATTTTGTAGTGTTTGAAATAGAGGGGCTCGAGGGAGTGGGGACCACGTGATTTTGGTATCGTTTGAAACGGAGGGGCGCCAGAAATTTCACAGTGTTTGAAATGGAGGGGCGCGAGGGAGTGGGGACCATGTGATTTTGGTATCATTTGAAACAGAGGGGCGCCAGAAATTTCACAATGCTTAAAATGGAGGGGCGCGAGGGAGTGTGGACCACGTGATTTTGCTATCGTTTGAAACAGAGGGGTGCTAGAAATTTCACAGTGTTTGAAATGGAGGGGCGCGAGGGAGTGGGGACCACGTGACTTTGGCCATCTAGCAATCTTGTATGTCCATCCAAAATACGGGCCATAGGGGATACCTTCCTTTTCAAGGCTCTGGCACTGACGCCTATGCAAGCAATCGCTTGGTGTCCCAGAGTAGACTATAGGGGTATATGTGTAGGTTACTGTAGTAGCAGACCATTAATCGGGTTAGCTAGAGCAATGTCATTTTGGTGCTCCACGAATTCAAACTTTTACTTATGGTGTTCAGGAGTGAATGGATGCAGCTCAAAAAAAGGTACTTACGTGATTACATGTATGATATTATTAGGATACTGAGTTGCATGCATCGTGTAGTAATGAGTAGATTCTATTGGGTTGATCATTGTATTACACATATTCTCTCTCTGTATATATGTTGATCACAATCTAGTTACTGAGTTGCATGGATGTGAGCACAATTGATTGAGTGACAAACCTTTTTTTTGTGCGGTTGAGGCCCCCGTCCGCTGATGACCCTCGTTGATCAACACATCTCACACATAACTGTATTTTTATGTAGTAGTAGGAACATCATGCAGGGAGACATAGTTCAGTGTCTAGCAATCTTGTCCGTCCAATCCGAAATCAACTGGTCAAAGCGGATACCTTCCCTGTGAAGGCTCTGGCAGGAATGCCTATGCAAGGAATCGTTGGGTGTCCATGGGTAGGCTATAGGGGTAGCTATGCTTGTGACCCAAAGTACTCTAGACAAGAGCTAGGTGTCCCTGATGCTAATGGTGCATTTTCTTTTCTAGATAGACACCGCGCCTCCTGATAGTTTACACTACTACTTTCTAAACGGCGGAGCACAGTTGAGTAAGAAAGATTCCCTGAGGTGAGTCTAGTACTACACGATGTCTACTGCAATAAAGAAATGAAAAAGGAACCAGAGAAGAGAACAAGGTTCAACAAAACTTGTAAGTTAAACATAGACTATAACATGCATAAGTTATTAGTCTATGTTAATACAGGAATAGACTAATTATTAGGTAATAGACTAATTTCAGCTTGGTATGTGTGAATAACTTAGTTCCACGTAAGCAATTTTACTGAGTAGGACCCTTAGACCAGCCACACTGTATTGAAAAAGCAATTCCTAACCTTCTCTCACCTCCTATTGAACCGGTTCTATACATTTTAGGAATCGGTTCATGCCACCTGACACAAAGAAGCGGTTCAAGAACTGTGGGCCCAAGTGGTAGAAATGTGAGGAGAGCCATGATGCATGTATGCAGAGAAAGTAAATAGTTCGCTTCTTTCATGCAACTGTCGGGCCAATTGGTAGAAATGTCAGGAGAGCGAGGATGCATGCATGTAGAGAAAGTAAATAGTGGGTCCCACCAGTGATTCCATACACTACAACTTTCCCATAGCGGTCCAAATTCTGACAAAACAAATCTTGAACCGACACAACGGTGTGGCTGATACTCATGAAGTTATTTGCACTATGACTAGCCTAGAAGGACTATTCCCCTAGATTTTGCTTATCTCCAGCAGCAACCCTATATTATCTCCCCTATATCATAACCACAATATTTTAATAGGAAGAGCAAAAAAATCACCCAATAACTCACTCAATGATGTAGGGGCCACGTAAAGGGAAGACAAAATAGTTGATAAGAATACTATACACTGGATCCCTACACATCTGACAAAGTAGAAAGTATGACCAAATTTAAAGATCACTCATTGACGATTTAGTTATTTTGATTTATCAGACATACTCTCCCTCCATCCTAGTTTTTTGAAAATGCCCTCCAACCTAATTAAAAAGGATGTCACATATTTGACTAAATTTGAATGTATATGTACACTAAACAATGACTACTATATGGCAAGTATATTGTTACAAAAGCTCCACAGAGCGCATTCAAATGTTAAAGAGTGAAATATAATCATGCGAAGACGGATGAGAAAAAACGATCCATGCACCCAAAAGAAAGAAAAAGGAGGGCCAGACCGATAAGTCCTCCCCTTCCTAGTTCCTACTCCAAGATTCGGCGATTGCAACATTGTGGCCGCCCTACGGAGGCGGGATCTCGACGACCTCCGCAATGGTCGCGACCTAGGCGGCCAACATGTGATGGCTTCTCTCTTCCTACTTAGCGGGGCGTGACCTGGACATTCTCCGCAATGGTAGCTGCTGGTTGCGGATCTCCGTGACTTCCTTCTTCAAATTTTTGCACTCAGCGCGAAGCGTGGAGGAGTCACACTCGTAAGATCGTTCGAGCTTCATTTGAAAAGCCAAATCGGCTCAGAGGCGATCACACTCTAGGTTGAGCTGAAATTTTTTCTAAAGAATGTTGATGTTATGGCTGTAGATTTCATCTACTTTGGCCGAGATTCTCGCCCTGACTTCCTGCATGGAAAATACATCATTAGTAAGAGAGCATGGAGTGCATGCAGAGAAGAACATAAAACGCCATTACATGTATAGTGACTACAATACCTCTCTTCTACGACTGAGAGCAGGCATGAGGGCATCGTACGCGTCAGAAATATCCATCATGCTATCGACCCGTGGAGGGGAAAATTCGACGCTCGAGCCGCCTGCCCTGGAAGATGTATAAATACGGTTCAATAGTAGAAGAAGACAACCCAAGAATCAATAGAAGTACAAACCTACCCGAACTCTTGGTCCCCATGATAGTCGCTCTTCGAATACATGCGCGAAGACGAGCCCTCACCACATGGTTGGTCTCCTTTCTCGGTCCGAGCCTGCAGGTCACCCTGCCGGCGGGATTTCTCCACGACTCTAACCACCACCATCTTGATATTTTTCTAACGAGACAGGATATTTTATGACATCGCTGGATGAAGAAGTAGAGAAGAAAAGGAGGAGCAATGGAAGAAAATGGTTTATGCGAAGGCGGAGTGAGGTACTACTAGTAGGATGAGAGAGGAGAGTGAATAGTGGAAGCAAAACATCAAGTACTGGGTCTCGTCACCGACCTTCGAGCAATCGCGTTGGTCCATCAAGCGATCGAGCTACTAGCTGCAAATATTTACGACCCACCCAAAGTTTATGGAGAAATTTGGCTAAATACATAGTGGTGCAATCAATTGGCTTATGTTGTACTAAGTGGGTCCCATCTTTAGGATTGGTTTTTGCCGGCCAGTCTAGTAAATTTCAAGTAGATTCGCAAAAAAAGTCTAGTGTGTACATTTCTTAGCCACGTTTGGAACGGCTCATGTTGTGCTTGCTCGTAGTAGTATACTACCTCTGATCCATATTTACTTGTCACTAAATTGGACGTATCTAGCAATGAATCGAAGGGAGTAGTAGTAGTCGCAATGAATATACTTAGGGCTTGACGCATAAGTATCACAAACGGTCGCCAAAAGATCGAATGACAAACTTGAAGATAACTTAGGGCTTCTTTGGTTAACAGGATTTAAAAACACAGGAATTTGACTCGGTCACAGGTACAAAACAATGGATTGCAAAATAGAGGAAATAGCTTTCTTTGGATCATAGAATTTCAAAACACAGGATAACAGGGTCGGAGGTACAAAAAAAATGAAATCTGCTGGGTTAAAGTCATTTCAATGAAACATAGTAAACGCGGAGGAAAATTGCCTCAATCCTACGTGAATGAGTGTAAAAAATTGCATGTTGAAATTCCTATGGGATTGGGGTGTAGAAATGCAATCTATATGAATTTTGGAGGTATGATTCCTTTGATCCAAAGGGCTTCCTTATGAAAAAATCCTGTGGGTCGAATTCTTCCAAAATTCCTTTGAAAGATCCTTCGATCCAAATTGGCACTTAATTAAGATGTGCGTGCTCACGACAGATGAACACCTTCCGGCAGGAAGTGATGCGGTCTTAGATTTTCATCTTGAACCTGTCTGCGGTGACCTTGAACGTAAGGCAGTCACCCTCCTTCAACTCATGGAAAGCAGCAAAGGTAGCCCACTCTTTGTCCAGGACGATCTGGTCTTTGTTGCGGTTGGCATGGACAACCCACTCGCATTCCTCGCATGCTTGGACCACCACTAGTTGTGGGTAGGGGCATCCCTTCAGGTAAGGCTTGAAGTAAGTCGGGATGATAAGCATATACAAGTCATGCTGGACTAACTGGATGTAGAAGCACCTAGGATGATTTGTCGTGGCATGGTGTCTAATCGACCTAGGGCGTCTTCTCGATTTGGCAGAACTAGCGACCGACCTGGTAGCACTTGCCCTTTACCAAGGCCACCACTCTCCTGCTCGGTAGCTTTAGCTCCCTTGGTATGATGGGGAGAGGATCTTCATAGCCACCTGGAGCTGGAGCAGTCTGGTCAAGAATGTAGTCTAAGTTTGGCATTACAACTAGGTCGTCCTACATGAAAATTACCATTTCACCAGTCCTTTGGAATTACCAAAACACCACAATGAATTGTATAAATTGACTAAAGATCACAATGAGTCATTGCACCATTAAAATTACCTAAACAGCACATGGTATCAAGTAAATTAAATTGCCTACAGAGCACAATGCATGATCAGAATAACCTAACCCGATGGGTCCTCAAAATTATCTGAACAGCTACTAGAAGGCATAACATTTAATTAGATTGATTAAACAACGCAATGCATAATCTGAATGGCTAAAATAGCACAATGCATTATCTGGATAGACAAAACAGCATATATGCAGTGCATCATCAAAAATACCAAAACAACAGAAGGTATCATGTAATTAAATTTAATAAAAAGTGTTTGCACAATCAAAATTACCTAAACTGATGGGTCATTGAAATAATCTGAATAGCTAGAAGGCATATCATTTAATCCTAAACAGCATAACATAGATCAAAATGAACGAAAGAACACAGTGAGGAGACATGACACAATGCATCATAAAAAAACCAAAATAGCACAATGCGTCATGGAAAATTCCTAAACAGCAGAATGCATCATCTAAGTACCAAAACAGAACCCTGCATTATTTTCATCAAGAATATTCCATAACTAAGCAGAATAGCACAAAAGACAAATATAGATACATTCGAATCTAGGAAAAGTCAAGTCAGTTTTTTCTGGATGGAGGGAGTATAAAGAACTGCACAAAAGAGAATTATCAAGAATATGACATACAACTAAGTAGTTCAACAAAGGACCTGTAGTACACGTTGCAAAAATCTGACTAGATGCATGTTGGATTTCGGTTAAAGCCCCAATCCTCCAGATCTAACCTAGTTGCAGTTGGGGGGCGCGAACTTGCACATGGGTTGATGGGTTGAGCAGATGAACAAGGCACCACTAACGAAGAACCAGCCACATACACCGAAGAAGCATAGACAATCCCTGATGAAGGGGGCCACCGATAGGGGTTTCACCGCGTACACACCGAAATTTGGCATACTGGGAATTAGTGTACAACCTACAGATGAAAAGGACGCGTCCGTCGCTGCACGAGCATTCGGTCCCAATGCACATGGTGCCAGAGGCTTCGACGACCGCTCGGCGGGCGATGAGGGTTTCGGCGCGACTAGCTGAAACCCTAAGGGCGATGGACGCCTCACCTTGGGCACGACCCTCACACACGCGAAAGGCGAAGGGTGCTTCAGAGAGGGTGCTGAGGCCATCGGAATCGAACAAGCCACCTGCAGCTCCGAAGCAGAGCTTGATGAGGACCCCCTGCTCAACCACAGACAAAGGTTTTGGCATTTGTTTTGTCGAGGCAACAGATGGGTTAACGACCGAGAGTTGTGAGGTGAGTGTGGGAATGTGATAGCGAGAGAGTGAATGGTGGGGGAGGAGTAGAGAATGGGAGTACCGTACTATAAAAAAAACTATATTTCACATATCATCACTTTTTGACGAACTAGTTCATTTCTTTGTACTAAAATAGTGGGTACCCTTTAGGTTTCAAACTTCCATCTAGTACCTGTTTTGCTAGTAGTAAGTACAGTACAATACTTTGTATTACCCTCCATGGTACTACTATAAAACATTTTTTTAGATAGAGGAAATTGCACGATCCACCATGTTTTCATCGCACTTTTGCGCAAAACACTTGGTGGATGCCGTTTTTGCACATTTTAATAGTTTTTGGCCTAATATGCACAAATTTGGCCAGTTAGTCCTGTAATGACCGATTTAACCTCATTAGTAGCAATACTGACAAGTGGTCCCCAAATGCCATTTCTCCCATTCACACGCGAAGATTTGAATGATGCTAAAAACTGGATACTAGTGATATTTATCACCCACGATACTTTTTGGATGCATGTAGCTAGTATGTAAGAGACTTATTTCATATGAAACGTCAATGTTTACACAAAGTTACCAACATATCAGTCCATCGCACATTGAATTTGTGAAGGCTTTATTTGTTCGTAATAAACTTGTTTTTGAACATAACTTGTTTGTACATAAGATTTGACGTTTCATTCACATATCCAAATGTCCATCGAAGAGTTTCTTTTAAAGTGTCGGACGAACAATATATGTCTGTTTATTACACCTCAGACAAAAAAACATCTCAATTTATCATAAACTTTAAGCAGATTATTATTTTCCTGGGATTTATTTTCCTTAGAGGAAGCACGGTGAATATGCCTCGGAATGCCATAAGCCCAGTTTCCAGACAAATTTTATACATGTTTCACTTACGATTATGAACTTTTTTGAGTTCTCAAGGTTTCCTTGCAAACTTCACATTATTAAACTAATTTAAGCTGATTTATCAATGTTAGATAAGATTTGAACTATGAGTAAGTAGTAGATTGCTCTTAAAGTTATACAAGTATCATTTGAAGGTACCCACACCCGGACAATCAATATATTAGAAACCAATGAATTTGTTGAATTCAAGTTCTTGCTAAGCATTTGCATGTACAAAATTTGTATTTTATTTGAAAACAATAAAAAAACATTGCGCGGTGACCTCTGGCTTGCCCTACTTGCTGTGAAAAATGATTATTATCAAGATATTTCGCATATAAAAACAATGTAATTGAAAATATGGCCTTCCATCTATGAACATATTCTTAGGTTTTAGGCCGAAAGACAAGCTAAATGGCCTTATATATGTATACTATACTTTATGGTAATATTCCCATATTTGGTAGATGAGTGCATATTGGCATGGTGAACAATAATGCTCTCAAGTACTAGGAGTTTCCAAAATTTAGGAATAAAAAATCATTTTCAAATTTGAACTACAAGTAAACATGATAGAATTCTCTTAAAAAGTTACAAACATCCTTTGAGTCTTTATGGTACCGAGGCGGTCAATACTTCAAAAACCAACGAGAGTTCTGTAGGATTAAAATTCTTGCTACGAATATGCATGTTGAGAATTTTATCCTCACTAGCTATGAACAAAAATAATGAAAACCCTAAAAATGAAGCCTTCTTCATGGCGTCATATTGTGTGTACTACTATTTGCACTAAGAAATAATTAATAACCGTGAGTCATCATAAATTACAAAAAAATAGATACACAATATATATGGCCCACCGTGTATGAACACTCTTGGGTTTCAAGCCGAACGACAAAGGTAACAACCATATGCACATCGTATTCCCATATTTGGTAGATGTGTGCATCTTGGCAAGGTGAAAAATGGTGGCAACCAAAGTTTCCAACTCATAAGAACAATAAAACTAAAAGTGACAAGATTTTTTCTGTAAGCAAGTACGAAGAAAAATGGCTCAGAGTACCACAACAACAACCCTAGTTTTCAGACAAGGGTGGACCTTGATACACTTAAGATTGATTACCAAGTTTTATGAGGTCTCAAGCTTCCCAGCCAACTGTTTCCTTGCTTAATTTTAGGGTGCTTTGTGCTAAATGTATGGACATCGATGTAATTTTACCTTTTTTAGGTCCTTGATGAAAATGTACTTCCACCGTCCGTGTAAAATTTGAACCTAGAAGCAAGTGGTAAAATTTAAACGTATTTAAGATTATTAATTGTCAATGAGTATGAACATTCTTGGAGTTTCAAGCTAAACGACCAAGGTCATGGTCATATCAACATCACACTTTATGTTGATGATGATCCCATATCCAAGAATTTGCATGCCACCAAATTTGGCCATATATTTTGAAATAAATGAATAAGAAGTAGTGGTATGAAGAGTATGGATCGATCGGGTGCTCCTCGAGAATGAGCCGAACCCGACAGTTTTATTTCTTTGCTTAATTTTGGGGTACTTCATGCTAAATGTAAGGATCTCGATGTAATTTCCCCCCTTTTAAGGTCCTTGATGTAAATTGTACTCCCACCATACGTGTAAAATTCGAACCTAAAAGAAAGTGGTGAAATTTTAAACATATTTAAGATTATTAGTTGTCGATGAGTACGAACATTCTTGGGTCTCAAGCCGAATGACCAAGGTCATGGCCATATCTACATCATCCTTTATGTTGATGATTCGTGATCCCATATCCAAAAAATTGCATGCCGCCAAATTTAGCCATATTTTGAACACAAACGAAGAGGAAGTATTATGAAGATTATGGCTCGATCAGTGATGTCTACGCACTTCTATTCTTGTAGACAGTTGTTGGTCCTGCAAGTGCAGAGGTTTGTAGAACAGCAGCAAGTTTTCCCTTAAGTGGATCACCCAAGGTTTATCGAACTCAGGGAGGAAGTGGTCAAAGGTATTCCCTCTCAAGCAATCCTGCAATCAAGATACAAGAAGTCTCTTGTGTCCCCAACACACCCAATACACTTGTCAGGTGTATAGGTGCACTAGTTCTCCGAAGAGATAGTGAAATACAAGTGGTATGGATAATTATAAGTGGTAACGGTGCCAGAAAATACTTCATGGCGCGTGGTTGACGTGGAAGAGACTAAAGGCAAACTGAAATAAAGATGGAAGCAAGCATACATATAACAGATCTAGTTGCAAACGGTGTTTCAATGCTTAGAAACAAGGCCTAGGGATCATACTTTCACTAGTGAACACTCTCTTATAAATATATTATCTTCATGATACTAGTCTAAACTACTCTCCGGTTGGACACTCTATCCATGGTAGGGCTATAACATCACAGCTCAAAGTAAGCCTTTCCCATCTAGAAAACCCCACACTATCGACTTGAGCACTAGATGGTTCCAACAAACACCAAAATATCATAAAGACATCCAACTCCAAATATAACTCTAACAAGTATTTGTAATCTGTAGCCTAAGTGCCACCATGGTGTGCACGCTGTCACTTTCACACACATAGGGAGAGCAGAGATCTATTAAAGCACTTGAGTAGCAAGGTAGCTCTACTTGATTACAAAGCTCATGATCGCAACATGATCGTGCATAGAGAGAGAAATGAAGACATACCTACCGGTAGAACCCTTAGCCTCGAGGAAGAACTACTCCCTCACCATCATGGGAATCAACAATGGTGATGGAGATAGTGGTGGAGATTGATGGAGATGGCTCCAGGGGCACTTCCCTGTCCCGGCAGGGTGCCGGAGCAGAGACTTTCTGTCCCCCGAATCTCCCCTTTGGTGGCGACAGCGCTACGGAACTTTTTGTGGATTTCTGATTGACGATTTACGGTTTTTGCATCGGGAGGCATCTTATAGGCGAAGAGGCAAGGTCGGTGGGCGGCCAGGGGGCCCACACCACCTGGTGGCGTGGCCAGGGCTAGGCCATGCCACCACATGGTGTGGCCAACCCGGTGCTCTACTCCGTCTCTGCTTCGTATTTCCATGTTGCTCTGGGAAAAATAGGCATATTGGCTTTTGTCCTATCCGATTATGAGAATATTGATTTTCTGCCTTTTCTGGAACTAAAAACATAAGAAAACAGGCAACGGGCACCGTGGCATCTTGTTAATAGGTTAGTCCCAGAAAACATATAAAAATACCTCAAAGTGTTGACAAAGCAAAGCAAAGTAGATACTAAACAAGCATGGAACATCAAAAATTATAGATACGTTTGCAACATATCAGCATCCCCAAGCTTAAATCCTGCTCGTCCTCGAGTAGGCAAGTGATAAAAAGAAAAAATAATTTTTGAGGTGACATGCACCATCATAAACTTGATCAAAGTATTTGTAAACATTGATAGCTAGGATCATAGTACTTCAACATACCATGAAAGATAAAGTTCTAGCAATAAGACATACCAACTATGTTGTAACATGAAAGGCACAAACAAAAGATTCATGAATAACAATGCTTTGCAAGACGTTTGTTTGTTTCACATAAAGAAAACATAGCATAGTGGCATTCAGCTTGTCCCTCATAGAGTAGCAAACAAAGATGCATAGGACACCTTCAAAGTTTATAAGGGTGACTAGATACAAATAGTTTAAGAACAAGCAATATCAAAATTATGCATCAATCAAAAAGTCTTGGGACAATGCACATAGAACGAAGAATGACCACTATGCTCTCTTAATAGGTGCATAAAGATAGAAGATGGAGACTCAACATAAAAGTAAAAGAAAGGCCTTCATGGAAGGAAGCAGGGATTCAAGTATCATAAAGAGTTTCCAAAAATTATGGTACTTATTAGCTTTCAGCTCTCATTGCCCCTATCATAAGCATCTTGAAGTGATTAAGGTTAAAGTGACACAACTAAGAGGATATGCTTGACAAGTTATAATCCGAAATATCATGTCCCTTACTTACGAAGACCGAACCTCATGCTACTCAACTTTAGTCACAAGTAAGCTCTTGTCACTATAAGTACATATGTATCATAGAGAACCGCCAACGAGATACCCCTTGCACATGATACAGGAGCTATCCCCTAATCAAAATGACAAGGCAAGCAGACAATGAGCATCTTAGCGATCTTTTTATTTGCTATTGCATAGGTTTTTATTGAGGATGCTTCATAGAGTGCTCATTATGGTGATGCTACAAGTTTCCACCATGATTAGGCATGGCTTAGGCTAGTGTCCCAGGCGTTTCTCTAACACACATAGAAACTCCATGATCTTACAAGTTCCACTTTTATTTCACACCGCCGGGATCCATAAGCAAAAGAACATGATATCAACGGGGTACAAAGTATAAGTGCAGTGTTGAAAGCGTTCCTCATGGTACATGGTTCTGCTAATTTCAACTTATAAAGCGCAAGCATATACGCAACAAAGATGGAAACAATGGTTCAAGTTTATTAAATGCAAGAAAAGTAAAGCGTGCCATCAAGTTCGTGAGAGCTTTAATCACTAATTTTCACATAACAAGTTTAATTTGGAAGGTAGATAAAACATGAATATACTTGGAATAGCAAGTGCTAATAGGTAGGTATGGTGGACTCTTTGGAATAACCTGGTTTTCGGAGTTGGATGCATGAGTGGGACTCATACTTGATTACGGAGGCTAGCAAAAGACTGGGAGCGACCAACTAAGAGAGCAATAATGGCCATAATCATGCAAAGCGACAAATCATCATTGATTAAAGCATAAAGTGATATTACAAGTCGAAAACTAAAGGATCATCAAGGCTATGGTGACTTTGGATAGTCATGACATGGTGTGAGCATGCGCCAAGTAAACCCAAATAAAGCTTCAAAGGAGAATACTACAATACTATAATTTAATATGCTAAAACAATGCATGATTCTTCCAAGGCACATTAAGCAATCTCAATTGTTTATAACATGTCATGCTACAACAAAAATCACTAAGCATAAAGCCAAAACAATATCAAGCATGACATGAGAAAGCCTAGGACACAGTCAAAAACAAGCTCCTTTTATACCACTTAAGCATGAACTTTCCTACTCTTTTCCAATCCAAACCAACTTATTTGAAAGAACTCACAAAGGTGATAATAAATAAAGATCAGTGAGCTTGTCTCACAAATCCAAAAGAAAGAATTAAAAATTTCTAAGCTGAAAGCACAAGAAAACTAAGGCTAAACACAGTGCTAGCAAAGGAGAACACTCACAGAACAATAAGAGTGAAAACTATAGTGTTCTAGGCAATGAATAACGGGGTGTGTCTCTCTCAAAAAGAAGTGTGTTGGGATCCAACCAACTTATTCAAGCAAAATAAGCAAACCAAGCAAATTAAAACAAAAAACGAAAACAAAGATGCTCCAAGAACAACACAACAGTGCATGAAACAATAAAAACGAAGTGTTTGGAAGAAACCTGAGATTTTTATTGATGAAGAAGGCGATGCCTTGGGCATCCCCAAGTTTTGAAGCTTGTAATTCTTGGATATTTTTTTGGGGTGACACGGGGTGGCATCCCCAAGATTGAGCTTTAGACCATTCTTCATCTCATTACATCATTCTCTCCATACACCTGAAATCTTCCTTCATACAAAATTTCACACAATCTTTATTAGCAACATTACTGCACTCAAGATAATAAGTTTTTAGGTTCACTTTCAACACCAATAAAACTTCCATTAAAACACAAGATACTGTACCAATTCCTTTAAAAAGTTCAAATGATCAAAGAGAACCCAAAGAGAAAGAGATTAAGAGGCAAATGCAAATAATGGCAGAAATCTATCAAAACAGACCAACAGGGATCAAATTCAACAAAATAGCTATCATTATTATTCTGATCAACATAGTCATCAAATATAAGAGGCATATGTAATCATAATTAATTTTTTCCTCAATAGTAGGTGGACTGTAAATATCATATTCATCATTGTAATCATCATATATTGGAGGCATAGTATCATCAAAGTAAATTTTCTCCTCCATGCTTGGGGGACTAATTATATCATGCTCATCAAAACCAGCTTCCCCAAGCTTAGAATTTTCCATACCATTAGCAATAATGGTGTTCAAAGAATTCATACTAATAACATTGCTATTAGCATGCAAATAAATTTCCATAGGTTTTTTAATTTTCTCTTCAAAAACTTCATGTCCTAACTCAAGATAAATACTATAAAGCTCTCTATTTTTTTCCATTAAGCCTAACTAGTGAAAAAAGATATAATTGCAGAATCTAAAGGAAATAACTTCGAGCACTCACACAGCAGCAACCGCACTAGAAGATAGCTTAGTAGCCAGAGGATGTGAGTACCTTTTACCTTAACTCCTCGGCAACGGCCTCCAAGTGCAGAGGTTTGTAGAACTCAGGGAGGTAGTGGTAAAAGGTATTCCCGCTCAAGCAATCCTGCAATCAAGATACAAGAAGTCTCTTGTGCCCCCAACACACCCAATACACTTGTCAGGTGTATAGGTGCACTAATTCGGTGAAGAGATAGTGAAATACAAGTGGTATGGATAATTATAAGTGGTAACGGTGGAAGAGACTAAAGGCAAACTGAAATAAAGATGGAAGCAAGCAAACATGTAACATATCTAGTTGCAAATGGTGTTTCAATGCTTAGAAACAAGGCCTAGGGATCATACTTTCACTAGTGAACACTCCCATATAAAATATATTATCTTCATGATACTACTCTATACTACTCTCCGGTTGGACACTCTAATCCATGGTAGGGCTATAACAACACACCTCAAAGTAAGCCTTTCCCATCTAGAAAACCCCACACTGTCACCTTGAGCACTAGATGGTTCCAACAAACACCAAAATTTCATAAAGACATCCAACTCCATATATAACTCATGACAAGTATTTGTAATCTCTAGCCTAAGTGCCACCATGGTGTGCACGCTATCACTTTCACACACATGGGGAGATCAGAGATCTATTAAAGCACTTGAGTAGCAAGGTAGATCTACTTGATTACAAAGCTCATGATCACAATATGATCATGCATAGAGAAAGAGATGAACACATAGCTACCGGAAGAACCCTTAGCCTCGAGGAAGAACTACTCCCTCATCATCATGGGAATCAGCAACGGTGTTGGAGATGGTGGTGGAGATCGATGGAGATGGCTCCGGGTGCACTTCCCCGTCCCGGCAGGGTGCCAGAATAGAGACTTTCTGTCCCCCGAATCTCCCCTTCTGTGGCGGCGGTGCTGCGGAACATTTCGTGGATTTCTGATAGACCATTTAGGGTTTTTGCATCAGGAGGCATCTTATAGGTGAAGAGGAAAGTTTGGTGGGCGGCCAGGAGGCCCACACCACCTAGTGGCGCGGCCAGGGCTAGCCTGTGCCACCACATGGTGTGGCCACCCTGGTGCCCTACTCCGTCTCTGCTTCGCATTTCCATGTAGCTCCGGGAAAAATAGGCATATTGGCTTTTTTCCCATCCAATTCCGAGAATATTGATTTTCTGCCTTTTTTGGAACCAAAAACAGAAGAAAAGGCAACTGGCACTATGGCATCTTGTTAATAGGTTAGTCCCAAAAAACATATAAAAATGCCTCAAAGAGTTGACAAAGCAAAGCAAAGTAGATACTAAACAAGCATCGAACATCAAAAATTATAGATACGTTTGCAACGTATCAATTATCTTCTCTCACGAGAAGGAGCAAACCATGACTATTTCCCTGCTTAATTTTAGGGTGCTTCATGCTAAATGTATGGACCTCGATGTAATTTTACCTTTTTAAATGTATTTAAGATTATTTGTTATCGATGAGTATGAATATTCTTGGATTTCAAGACGAACGACCAAGGTCATGGCCATATCTACATCATAATTTATGCCGATGATGATCACATATCCAAAAAAATTCATGCCACCAAATTTGGCCATATTTTGAAAACAAACGAAGAGGAAGTAGAATGAAGAGTATGGCTCGATTAGCTTCTCTCTCGAGAAGGAGCCAAACATGAATGGTTTCCCTGCTTAATTTTAAGGTGATTTGTGCTAAAAGTATGGACCTTGATGTAATTTTACCCCTTTTTAGGTCCTTGCTGTAATATGTACTCCCACCATCCGTGTAAAATATGAAGATAATAGCAAGTGGTAAAATTTAAACGTACTTGGGCTTAGTTGCGAATGAGTATGAACAATCTTGGATTTCAAGACGAACGACCAGGGTCATGGCCATATCTACATCATACTTTATATCGATGATTCATGATCCCATATCCAAGAATTTGCATGCCACCTAATTGGGCCATATTTCGAAAACAAACGAAGAGGAAGTAGTATGAAGAGTATGGCTCGACCAGCTTCTCACTCGAGAAGGAGCCGAACCCGACTATTTTCCCTGCTTAATTTTAGGGTGCTTCATGCTAAATGTATGGACCTTGATGTATTTTTACCTTTTTTAGGTCCTTGATATAAAATTTACTACCATCGTCCGTGTAAAATTCAAACATAAAATCAAGTGGTAAAGTTTAAATGTATTTAAGATTATTAGTTGTCAATGAATATGAACATTCCTGCATTTCAAGCCAAATGACTAGGGTAATGGACATATGTACATCATACTTTATGTTGATGATTCATGATCCCATATCGAAGAATTTGCATGCCACAAAATATGGCCATATTTGGGAAATAAACGAAGAGGAAGTAGTATGAAGGGTATGGCTCGACCAGCTTTTCTCTCGAGAAGGAGCAAAATATGACTGTTTTCCCTGCTTAATTTTAGGGTGCTTCGTGCTAAATGTATGGACCTCGATATAATTTTACCTTTTTTAGGTCCTTGATGTAAAATATACTCCCACCGTTCGTACGTGTAAAATTTATACATATAAGAAAGTGCCAAAATTTAAAAATATTTAAGATTATAAGTTCTCGATGAGCATGAACATTCTTGGATTTCAAGACGAGTGACCAAGGTCATTTCCATATCTACATCATACTTTATGCTGATGATTCATGATCCCATATCCAAGAATTTGCATGCCGTCAAATTTCACCATATTGTAAAAACAAACGAAGAGGAAGTAGTATGAAGAGTATGGCTCGATCAGCTTTTCTCTCAAGGAGCAAAACATGACTATTTTCCCTGGTTAATTTTAGGGTTCTTCATGCTAAATGTATGGACCTCGATGTAATTTTACCTTTTTTAGGTCCTTAATGTAAAATGTATTCCACCGTCCGTACGTGTAAATTCGAACCTAAAAGCAAGTGGTAAAATGTAAACGTATTTAAGAGATTATTAGTAGTAGTCGATGAGTATGAACATTCTTAGATTTCAAGACGAACGACCAAGGTCATGGCCATATCTACATCATACTTTATGTTGATGATTCGTGATCCCATATCCAAGAATTTTCATGCCGCCAAATTTGGCCATATTTTGAAAACAAACGAAGAGGAAGTAGTATGAAGATTATGGCTCGATCAGCTTCTCTCACAAGGAGCAAAACATGACTGTTTTCCCTACTTAATTTTAAGGTACTTCGTGCTAAATGTATGGACCTTGATGTAATTTAACCTTTTTTTAAACATATTTAAGATTATTAGTTGTCGATGAGTATGGACATTCTTGGATTTCAAGATGAATGACCAAGGTCATGGCCATATCTACATCATACTTTATGATGATGATGATCACATATCCAAGAATTTTCATGGCGCCAATTTGGCCATATTTTGAGAACAAACAAAGAGGAAGTAGTTTGAAGAGTATGGCTCGATTAGCTTCTCTCTCGAGAACGAGCCAAACATGATTGTTTTCCCTACTTAATTTTAGGGTGCTTCGTGCTAAAAGTATGGACCTCGATGTAATTTTAACCCTTTTTAGGTCCTTGCTGTAAAATGTACTGCCAACGTCCGTGTAAAATTTGAAGATAAAAGCAAGTGGTAAAATTTAAACATATTTAAGCTTAGTTGTGAATGAGTATGAAGAATCTTGGATTTAAGCCGAACGACCAAGGTCATGGCCATATCTACATCATACTGTATATCGATGATTCATGATCCCATATCCAAGAATTTGCATGCCGCCAAATTGGGCCATATTTGGAAAACAAACGAAGAGAGAGTAGTATGAAGAGTATGGCTCGATCAACTTTTCTCTCAAGAAGGAGCAAAACATGACTATTTTCCCTGCTTAATTTTGGGGTGCTTCGTGCTAAATGCATGGACCTCGATGTAATTTTACCTTTTTAGGTCCTTGATGTAAAATGTACCTCCACCGTTCATACGTGTAAAATTCGTACCTAAAAACAAGTGGTAAAATTTAAATGTATTTAAGATTATTAGTTGTTGATGAGTATGAACATTCTTGGATTTCAAGACAAACAACCAAGGTCATGGCCATATCTACATCATATTTTATGTTGATGATTCGTGATCCCATATCCAAGAATTTGCATGCCGCCAAATTTGGCCATATATTTCGAAAACAAACGAAGAGAAAGTAGTATGAAGAGTATGGCTTGATCAGCTGCTCTCTCAAGAAGGAGCCGTACCCGACTTTGCTTAATTTTAGGGTGCTTCGTGCTAAATGTAAGGACCTTTATATAATTTTTTCCCTTTTTAGGTCCTTGATGTAAATTGTACTCCCACCGTCCATGATGGTCCCATATTTGGGCATAAAATGGGTGTGAATCATGGCATGGTAACAATGTTACCACTCGGAGTTTCCAACCACGAGGAAAGGAAAAAAATCAATTTTCCAGGTGAGAGGAGTGTATTTTCTGTAAAGCAAGTAGGAAGAATATGTATTTCTGTAGAAGAGAAACAAAGAGAAAGAAGAGAAACTATGGGCACAGAGGAAGCGACTCGAGAGAGCAGCGAAGAGCAGGAGTTGAAGGTGGTGTGATATGAGAGCAGAGCTGTGCTGGCTTCTTGACACGAGGTACAGGGTACAGTCACCTAGTAGTACTAGTAATACGGAACTAGTACTAGTAAATTTCAGGACCTTTACTATATACTATATGCACGTAAAACAAATTGTGTTTTCTCTCTCCTTCACTGCCTCATCACCATCCCCACACCCATGCTAAGTGATCTCTCCCTCGTCTGAAACGTGGCACTGCGCATGTGTGTCGACCTGCCTTGCCATCGGCTCCGTGTCAGTATCAGTCGTGATGCGTAGAAGGAACCATTTTAGGGCTTGGTGACAAAAGGTACAGTACTCATACTATTATTAGAGTCGGAGTTCAAACTTTCGTAGTTTTGAAACTTTCACATCCTTCCCAAACATCTGGAGGGAAGGTTATTCAAAAGATTCAAAAGATAGTGGTGCACAAGGGATTGTTTATACTGTCTGCAGTACGTCCCATCGCATTCGATGCACCTCATTACGATCTGACCAACTTTACCACTACTCCGTAGTACTCCATTGTCGTTCCATTTCACACCCTTTGAAGAGGAAGCCACCAAGCACACCCACGGCACCCTGGATCGAAAGTGCAGTAGGAGTAGTATGAAGGGTATGGTTCGGCCGCTCGCTCTAGAAGGACCCGCACCCAACTGTTTTTCATTGTTTCACTTTAGCACCCATTTGTGCTAAATGTGTGGACCTCTACGCGATTTTATATTTTTAAGGTCTTCGATATCAACTGTACTCCCACCGACCTTCTCATATTTTAACTAAATGTAAGCGCGATAGGTTGCTCTTAAAATTTTCCAAAAATCTTTTGAAGCTAAGCAGGAATTTGGTACATCAAAAAACCACCGAAAGTATTGAAAATTCATGTTCTTGCTACGCATCCGCATCCCAAAAAAGTTGACACGGTTTTCATAACTTTTCAAAAAAAGAATAATAAGTATAATATTTTTTTTGTGGCATCATGTTACGTGTATCCGAAAACACGGGTTATAAAAGTATAATACAAACATCATTAATTATTCTTTGGTTTTGATAATACTTTATGTTAATGAAATTAGGTCAAAATTGAACTACAAGTAATAAATTATAGGTTGCTTTGAAAGTTTTATGAAAAAAGCTTTTGGAGGTACCCATCGAGCGGTTAATTAATATATCAGAAACCACAGAGAGTTTTGATGAATGATTCGACTTCTAGCTAAGATTTTGCATCATGAAAATTTTGAACACCTTTTGAAAACGATCACATGAAATAGGGAGAGAGGGGAAATGATTTTTCTATTCTCTATGGGCAACCCACAAGCTTGAGGTGCACCTTAGGCTTAAAGATACAAACTTTATTTTCTCCACAATGTATATGGTGAATCTTAGCGGATGCCATATACTAGGCCTTAAGGTGTGCTTTTGTACACATTGCTGATGCCCTTATTAGGGAAAAAGCAAATAGTATATTAGTACTTGTACACTAGTATAGTAGTACTCATTTCTTTTCTTAGACATATGCTCACCTCTGTCCATGTGTTGTACATGCTGAGAGAATAAAACGTAGGCAGGGTAAAAGAGAGCATCAGCGAAGAGGAGTTGAAGGCGGTTCGATGTCAGAGGAAAGTTATTATGGGTTCCTGACATGAGCTACTCCTGTGGCCACTCTACTACTAGTAAATTTTAGGACCTATCCACGCAAAACAAATTGTGCATTTTCTCTCTCCTTCGCTGCCTCTCACCATCGATCATCCCTCTCTCCTACCCTTTTCCCTCGTGCACCGGCCCGGCTGATCTCTCCCTGGTCCACAGCATGGTGCTGCGCATTTGTGCCTTGGTATGGTGGCTCTGTGTCTCTGGTGTGTTCCACAACCGCGTTGGTGTGGAGTAGCGATGAGGAGTACATAGGAAGGAACCCACTTTGGTCCTTGGCGGCAAAAAAATTCAAACTTTTCCAGTTTTCAAAATTTTCACTTGCTTCCCAAACATCGGGAGGGTAGGTTACTCAAAAGATCAGCCATTCGCAGTATTTCTTATCTTATCTCTTACAATACCATACCATACCACTGTATAGTGTACGGATAACTTTGAACATTGACCGTTGGATCAAGAGCGGCAAATCCAAACTTTGCTAACCATTGGATCTTCTTTTCCATTCTTAGCATCTACAAAGATTCTACTGATAGTCTTTAGCACGATGAACGCTAGTATGTGCAAACCTCAAAACACACACTTCATTGCTCAGTTTTAGGGTCCTTGTGCTAAATGCATGGACATGGGTGCAATTTCCATTTTTATGAGGTCCTTGATATAACTTATACTTCCACCGACCGTGTTAACTCTCAAGCACCTCGCTCCTACGAGACCTACAGCTAAAAGAAAAATGCAACCGCCCTAATTATCACACGAACTGGACCACGGCTTCATCTATGTAATACCCAAGTTTTTAGTACTAGGATTTTTCAAGCTTCCTAGCTAACTTCACACACTTAAGTGACTTCTTGTCGTTTAAGGAAATTAGGTCAAACTTGAGCTACAAGTAAGCGCGATAGATTGCTCTTGAATTAAATGTATTTTCAGAGGTAGATGGGTGTTCTTTGAGTAAATACTATCGTCAGTGTGAGTTTCTAACTATCGGGAAATAAAATTCTCAGTTTTCCGAGTGATGACGAGATGGTTCTTTTCCATAAAGAAAGCCCAAAGAATATGGATCTCAATGCCATAAGCCAAGCTTCTAGAAATATTAAGTGGACCAACATGTTTTACTTATGATTGCCATATGTTTTTGAGTTTTCAAACTCCCTAGCAAATTAACTCTGCCCACTTGAATGACTACATGCTGATTTATCGAAATTAGGTCAAACTTGAACTATAACTAAATTGTAGGTTGCTCTAAAAGTTTTACGAAAAAGCTTTTGAAGGTACCATACCGATCGGAGGGACCACAATCAATATATGAGAAACTATTGAGAGTTTTGACAACATGTTTGACTTCTTGCTAAGATTTTGCATCGCATGACACTATTTAACGAAATTGGGTCAAACTTGAGCTACAAGTAAGTGCGATAGATTGCTGTTGAAATATAAGACTTTTCAGATAGGTATATGGGTGCATTTTCTTGTAGCAAACACTATCGTCGATGTGATTTTCCAACTATATCAGGAAAGAACATTCAATTATTCTCAATTTTCTAACTGATGACGAGCGAGGTTGTTCTTTTCCATAAAGAAATGTCCGAAGAATATTGGATCTGAATGCTAGAAGCCAAATTTACCAACATGTTGTACCAACGATTCCCCAGTTTTATTTATGAGTTTTCAAACTTCCTAGCTAACTCTGCCCATTTGACCAAATGACTTTATGAAGATTTATCGAAATTAGGTCAAATTTGAAACTACAAGTAAATTGTAGGTTGCTTTGAAAGTTTTACAAAAAATCTTTTGGAGGTACCTATCGAGGGGTCACAATTAATATATCATAAAAGACCAAGAATTTTGATGATAGGTTCAACTTATTGCTAAGATTTTGCATCTTGACAACTTAACGCAATTAGGTCAAACTTGAGCTACAATTAAGCGCGATAGATTGCTCTTGAATTAAATGTATTTTTAGAGGTAGATCGGTGCATCTTGTTGTAGTAAACAATATTGTCAGTGTGAGTTTCCAACTATCAGGAAAGAACATTTAATTCTAGATCTTCCGAGTGAAGACAAGCGAGGCTAGTTGCTCTTTTCTATAAAGAGAAGTCCAAAGAATATTGGATGTGGATACCACAAGCCAAGTTGATAGACATATATAGTGGATCGACAACGTGTTGTACTTGTGATTCCCATGTTTTATGAGTTTTCAAGCTTCCTAGCTGACCCCGCCCATTTGAATGACTTTATGTCGATATCTCGGAATTAGGTCAAATTTGAATATACAAGAAAATTCTATGTTTTCCTTTGATAGTTTTGCGAAAAAGCTTTTGGAGGTACCCATCAAGGGGTCAAAATTAATATATCAGAAACCAGCGAGAGTTTCGATGATAGGTTCGACATCTTTCTAAGACTTTGCATCTTGACAATTTAACGAAATTAGGTCAAACTTGAGCTAGCTACAAGTAAACGCCATAGATTGCTCTTGAATTAAATGTATTTTCAGAGGTAGATCATTGGTGCATCTTCTTGTAGTAAACAATGTCGTCGGTGTGAGTTTCCAACTATCAAGAAAGAACATTCAATTATATGTTTTCCGAGTGAAGAATACAAGCGAGGTTGTTCTTTTTCCTGAAGAAAAGTCTGAAGAATATTGGATCTGAATGCCACAAGCCAAGTTTACATACATATATATTGGACCAACATGTTGTACCAATGAATTCCCATGTTTTATGAGTTTTCAAACTTCCTAGCTAACTCTGCCCTTTAGAATGACTTTATGTCGATTTATAGAAATTAGGTCAAATTTGAAACTACAAGTACTAGTAAATTGCACGTGCGCTGCACGCGAGACTCAGATAATAGACATTTGGCATATCATCACTATATAAAATTATAATAGGTAAAGCAGAAAAATATAATAGGTAAAATATGAACTACTACAAGTAAACTATGTAGGTTGTTTTGAAAGTTTTACGAAAAAGCTCTTGGACGTACCCATCAGAGGGGGGTTCAATTAATATACTATCAGAAACCACAGAGAGTTCTAATGACAGGTTCATCTTCTTACTAAGATTTTGCATCTTGATAGTTTAATGAAATTAGGTCAAACTTGAGCTACAACTAAGTGCGAAAGATTGCTCTTGAATTTAATGAAATTATGTCAAACTTGAACTACAAGTAATAAATTGTAGGTTGCTTTCAAAGTTTTATTAAAAAAGCTTTTGGAGGTGCCCATTGAGCGGTTAATTAATATATCAGAAACCACAAAGAGTTTTGACGAGTGGTTCGACTTCTAGCTAAGATTTTGCATCATGAAAATTTTGAACACCTTTTGAAAACGATCACATGAAATAGGAAGAGAGGGGAAATTATTTTTCTATTCTCTATGGGCAACCCACAAGATGGAGGTGCACCTTAGGCTTAAATATACAAACTTTATTTTCTCCACAATGTATATGGTGAACCTTAGCGGATGCCACATACTAGGCCTTAAGGTGTGCTTTTGTACACATTGCTGATGCCCTTATTAGGGGAAAAGCAAATAGTATATTAGTACTAGTACACTAGTATAGTAGTACTCATTTCTTCGCTTAGACATATGCTCACCTATGTTCACGCGTTGTACATGCTGAGAGAATAAAATGTAGGCAGGGTAATAGATGGCAGCAACGAAGAGGAGTTGAAGGCGGTTAGATGTCAGAGGAAAGTTATGATGGGTTCTTGACACGAGGTACTCCTGCAGCCACTCTACTAGTAGTAAATTTGAGGACCTATGCACACACACAAAAATTGTGCGTTTTCTCTCTCCTTCGCTGCCTCTCACCATCCATCCTTCCTCTCTCCTACCCTTTCCCCTCGCGCACCGGCCAGGCTGATCTCTCCCTGGTCCACAGCGTGGTGCTACGCACGTGTGCCCTGGTATGTCGGCTCTGTGTCTCTAGCGTGTTCCCACGTTGGTGTGGAGAAGGGACGAGGAGTACATAGGAAGGAAACCACTTTGGTCCTTAGCGGCAAAAAATTCAGACTTTTCCGGTTTTCGAAATTTTCACTTGCTTCCCAAACATCAGGAGGGAAGGTTACTCAAAAGATCAGGCATTCGCAGTAATTCTTATCTTATCTTTATCTTTTCTTATCTCTTACAATACCATACCATACCACTGTATCGTGTACGGATAACTTCGAACATTGACCGTTGGATCAAGAGTGGCAAATCTAAACATTGCTAACCGTTGGATCTTCTTTTCCATTCTTAGGCTAATCATAGTGGGAGTAACTAAAGTAGTAACATGCAATTACATAAAGTGCCAACTAGGCGTTTTGATGACATGGCGTGCTATTAAATGAGGAAAGAGATGGATGTAGTAACTAGCTAAGTTACCATAACATCACACTTTTCAAGTGAAAATGAGTCTACAAGATAATTAATATAGTCTTATATTACACTACCTATTAGTTACTATGCACTATGAACGTGGTAACTTAGACTAGTGTTAGCTGCATGACACTAGTTGAAGTTACTCCCCACTATGACCAGCCTTAGCATCTACACAAGTAAGGGCAATTGATTGCTATTGAATTAAATATATTTTCATAGGTAGATGGGTGCATCTTCATGTAGTAAACAATATCTTCGGTGTTAGTTTCCAACTATCATGAAAGAACATTTAATTCTCAATTTTTTGAGTGATGACAAGATTGTTCTTTTACGTAAAGGAACATAGAAGAATATGGATCTGAATACCATAAGACAAGTTTTTAGACATAAATGTATGGACGTTGATGTAATTTTACCATTTTAGGTCCTTGATGTAAAATGTACTCGCACCGTCCATGTAAAATTCGAACCTAAAAGCAAGTGGTAACATTTAAACGTATTTCAGATTATTAGTTGTCGATGAGTATGAACGTTCATGGATTTCAAGCCGAACGACCAAGGTCATGGACATATCTACATCATACTTTATGCTAATGATGATCCCATGTCCACGAATTTTCATGTCGCCAACTCTGGCCATATATTTTGAAAACAAACGAAGAGAAAGTAGTATGAAGAGTATGGCTCGATGAGCTTCTCTCTCGAGAAGGAGTCAAACATGACTATTTTCCCTACTTAATTTTAGGGTGCTTCGTGCCAAATGTATGGACCTCGATGTAATTTTACCCCTTTTTAGGTCCTTGCTGTAAAATGTACTCCCACTATCCATGTAAAATTCGAACACAAACGCGAGTGGTAAAATTTAAACGTATTTAAGCTTATTAGTTGTCAATAAATATAAACATTCTTGCATTTCAATCCGAACGACCAGGGTCATGGACATATGTACATCATACTTTATGCTGATGATTCATGGTCCCATATCGAACAATTTGCATGATGCAAAATTTGGCCATATATTCAGGTTCTTTCTCGAGAAGGAGCCAAACCCGACTATTTTCCTTTGCTAAATTTTATGGCGTGCTTCGTGCTAAATTTATGTACCTCAATGTAATTTTCCGCTTTTAGGTCCTTGATGAAAACAAACGAAGAGGAAGTACTATGAAGAGTACGGCATGATCAGCTGCTCTCTCAAGAAGGAGCCGAACCGGACTATTTTATTTTCTTAATTATAGGGTACTTCATGCTAAATGTATGGACCTCAATGTAATTTCCCCCCTTTTTAGGTCCTTGATGTAAAATGCACTCCTACCATCCGTGTAAATTTCAAACCTACAAGTTAGTGGTAAAAGTTAAACGAATTTAAGGTTAGTCGTGAATGAGTATGAATAATCTTGGATTTCAAGCCGAACAGCCAAGGTCATGGCCATATCTACATCATACTTTACATCGATGATTCACGATCCCATATCCAAGAATTTCATGCCGCCAAATTGGGCCATATTTTGAAAACAAAGAGGGAAGTAGTACGAAGAGTATGGCTCGACCAACTGCTGTCTCGAGAAGGAGCCGAACCCAACTGTTTTCTTTGCTTAATTTTAGAGTGCTCTCTGGTAATTAAATGTATAGAACATGATGTAATTTTACCTTTTTAGGTCCTAGCTGTAAAATGTACTCCTATCGTCCATGTAAAATTTGAACATAAAAGCAAGTGGTAAAATTTAAACGTAATTAAGCTTATTAGTTGTCAATGAATATGAAAATTCTTGCATTTAAAGCCGAACGACTACATATCTACATCATACTTTATGCTAATGATTCATGATCCCATAGCGAAGAATTTGCATGCCACCAAATTTGGCCATACCTTGAAAACAAACAAAGAGCAGGTAGTATGAAGAGTATGGCTCGGTCAGCTTCTCTCTCTAGAAGGAGCAAAACATGATGGTTTTCCCTGCTTAAATTTAGGGTGCTTCATGCTAAATGTGTGGACCTCGATGTAATTTTACCTTTTTTAGGTCCTTGATGTAAAATGTACTCCAACCATCCGTGAAAAATTCAAACCAAAATGCAAGTTGTAAAATTTAAACATATTTAAGATTATTATTTGTCGATGAATATGAACATTCTTGGATTTCAAGACGAACGACCAAGGTCATGGCCATATCTACATCATACTTTATGCCAATGATTCGTGATCCCATATCCAAGAATTTGCATGCCCCCAAATTTGGCCATATTTTGAAAACTAACAAAGACGAAGTAGTATGAAGAGTATGGCTCGATCAGCTTCTCTCACGAGAAGGAGCAAAGCATTACTATTTTCCCTTCTTAATTTTAGGGTGCTTCGTGCTAAATGTATGAACCTCTATATAATTTTACCTTTTTTAGGTCCTTGGTGTAAAATGTACGCCCACCGTCCGTACATGTAAAATTCAAACATAAAAGCAAGTGGTAAAATTTAAATGTATTTAAGATTATCAGTTGTCGATGAGTATGAACATTCTTGGATTTTAAGACAAACTACCAAGGTCATGGACATATCTAAATCATACTTTATGCTGATGATTCCTTATCCCATATCCAAGAATTTGCATGCGGCCAAATTTGTCCATATTTTGAAAACAAATGAAGAGGAAGTAGTATGAAGAGTATGGCTCGATCAACTTTTCTCTCGAGAACAAGCAAAACATAATTGTTTTCCCTGGTTAATTTTAGGGTGCTTCGTGCTCAATGTATGGACCTCGATGTAATTTTACCTTTTTTAGGTCATTGATGTAAAATATACTCCCAACATCCGTACGTGTAAAATTTGAACCTAAAAGAAACTGTGAAAAATTTAAACGTATTTAAGATTATTAGTTGTCGATAAGTATGAACATTCTTGGATTTCAAGAGGAACGACCAAGGTCATGGCCATATCTACATCATACTTTATGCTAATGATTCATGATCCCATATCCAAGATTTTGCAAGCCGCCAAATTTGGCCATATTTTGAAAACAAACGAAGAGGAAGTAGTATGAAGAGTATGGCTCGATCAACTTTTCTCTCAAGAAGGAGCAAAAATGATTGTTTTCCCTACTTAAATTTAGGGTGCTTCATGCTAAATGTATGGACCTCGATAAAAATTTACCTTTTTAGATCCTTGATTTAGAATGTAATCCCTATGTCCTTACATGTAAAATTCGAACCTAAAAGCAAGTGGTAAAATTTAAACGTATTTAATTTTATTAGGTGTCAATGAGTATGAACATTCTTGGATTTCAAGCCGAATGACCAAGGTCATGGCCATATCTACATCATACTTTATGCTGATGATGATCCCATGTCCAAGAACTTTCATGCCGCCAAATTTGGCCATATATTTTGAAAACAAACAAAGAGAAAGTAGTATGAAGAGTATGGTTCTGCTCTCTCGAGAAGGAGCCGGACCCGACTATTTCCCTTACTTAATTTTAGGGTGCTTCATGCTAAATGTAAGGACCTCTATGTAATTTTCTCCATTTTAGGTCTTTGATGTAAATTGTACTCCCACCATCCGTGATGTTCCCATATTTGGGAGTAAATTGGTGAATCATGTCATGGTAACAATGTTGCCACTCGGAGTTTCCAACCATTAGATAAATCTAGCACGAAAACATGACTATATATATATTCTAATCTAGATAAATCTGAGAACATTATATGGATCAGAGAGAGTAGTATATATGCATTGAAAACAAATTATGTTCTATCTCTCCTTCAGTGCGGCATCACCATCGCCACACACAAAGCAAATTTGAGAACATTTCGAACTTTTTTTCTTCAGCATGGTGTGATTTGCTATCCCTAGCTACCTACCAGAAAAAACAGTAGCGCCTCAAACTAAGGGCCAGCATTGCGGGCTGGAGCATTGAAGGAATATATCTAATTTTCTATTATTATTCCTTTTTTGCATAAGCGTCTATGTTAATGTCCCGCATTAGTTTTTCCCTAATATACCGGGTCGGAGTAGTCGATTTGACAACCAGAGGAGAACTGGCCCATGCCCCTCATCGTCTTCCTCTGCCGCTTCGGCCGCTTGTGCACCATCGTAGCCCCTCTCCACCCTTGCACAAAGGTAGAAGCCGCTAACCCATCCTGACTAATCTTCTGCGGTACTCTTCCCCGGAACAACATCTCGAGCGATGAAGCGTAAGATATCTGAGGGCTATAGCCAGGCAATCGGATTTGGCAACCTCCACTGCGGACCGCTGAGCAACATTACCGGTCACGCCGATCTTCTAAGCACCACTCACCTAGCTCACGGTATCATTGGCATGCGTCGAGGGACTGCGGAAGATCCTGGTCTCCTGTTTGGTTTTCCCTGCCTACTTCACTCTGACCCATAGACATGCCCACTAGACCATGACGAGCAGGTAAAAATCAGTTTTGCATGATTTTTGTAGGACTTGAATCCTTAGATTCATTGCTATGGATTGAATTTGGATCAAAGGAATCGTGGTACGTAAATTCTTTTGAACTACATCCCCCCACCCATGCTTAAATCCCGTAGGAATTGGAACATGTACTTGAGACTCAACTCTCATCATGCCATTCATGTAGGTAGTTTTCCTATGTTTTATAATCAACTGTTTTTCACTGGCAAACCTGTGAAATTCTTGTGTTCTCAATCCTGCGATCGAAAGAGGCCCAAGACTTTTTCTTTAGTGTCCCCCTTCTCCTCCAAACATACTAATCTAAAAACACAAGAACGACCAGGATTGTTAATACCCGTGACGGAAGGTATTGGCCAATCAAGGCTGGCATTATATTTCAAGTTTCATGTCTTTTACAAACACAAGATTTCTGTAAAAAGTAGGTTGTTTGGTTTACATGAATACAAAAACTTAAGGTTACTTTAAAACATGGTAAAATCAAAGTCAAACCTCACAGGAGAGTATATCTATGATGTTATTGTGTCTCTTGGGACCTCATTCTTGTTCTTTGCACGCGTAGGAATTTGAAAATGAGGTGCAAGTTGGATATGAAGAATTGCATATGAGTTTTGGAGGATTCTAACCCATAGGATTTTGGAAGATATCAAATTCCTATGGAGTCACTTCTTAGTTCATATGCCCTCCATTCCATAAGAATCTAAACATGAGCCCCAACCTCATTCTATTTCTCCTTTGATAAGTCCAATGCGCTCACACTATATTCCTGCAAAACTCCTGTGTTTTTTTCCTATTCACCATCCAAAGACACATGTTACAAAATTTCTGCGTTTTTAATTCCTAATATGAATTTACTGTACCTACCATGTCAATCCTGTGTTTTTCCTATTCCTATGTTTTTTAAAAACCATTGATCGAAATAGGCCCCTAATCTTGTTAATCAATCATAAGAAAAATTCCTAGATTTTTTCCTCTCGTTCATTCCTCTGAATAGTGCCAGCATAGGAAACGTAACTATTCCTACACTTTTTCTTTAATGCAAACAAGACCTTATTCCTTGGTGTGTTTGTCTGCATGCATTCATGAATTATTCATCACGTTTCTACATCATTCAGATAGTAGTTTTTCCGCAAAGCTAGCTAGCACTCCCCCCCTTTGTCAAACACGTTGCATGCCCCTAGATATGAAGAAAATATGTTGCAAGGCATTGACGCGTTGCTGATGCCACTAGATAATCCAATAGTAGAAGCATTTGTACCAGTTGATGATGACATACCCGGAACATGGGATGATGAAGGATTTGAAAACAAGGGTCGCTGGGTTGTGCCAGCATAGAATGGATTGCGATTGCAAAGCACCCGAGGCGCTGGTACCTCCAAAATGTCTATAGTATGGCACATATCGAGCTGCCACGTGTGCAGCGTGTTGATATTTATCCATCGGGTAACCAGTGTTTGCCTGGCCCCCATGCACTTACCTCAACAAGAACGCGAATATCGATCTGCTGAAGATACCAATAGCAAAGAAACCGTACAGATTTGACAACCAATGCCACTACAATGCGATGGCGGTGTTTGACAAATTCATTGCTACCATAGATTTTCCTTGTGACAGGGACTGGATTATCCTTCGAAACGACTATCTTGCACCAGCAACGTATGTCGATGCCATTGCCAAGTGTCTAATCATTGGTTCTATGATCGCATATACGCGGTGACTGAACCACGGGGAGATGTTCTTGTGTAGGAACCAAACAAGTGGAGTGAGTCATGTTATTTAAAAGTAAAATTTATAAATTACTTACAACTGCATTGTTCGTGATACTTTTGCTAAGTGAAATTCACACACAGGAATACTTGCAGGCACACGTGTCATACAAGCTCTAGTAATTGAAGAGCCGGCAAACGTCCAAGCCAGTGACGATGTCGAGGCTGAAGATCTTGCATTACGTAGCTGGTACTTGGTAGAGCTGGCTGAGATATCCTGTGGATTCACACCAGGGGTGCATGAACCAGCAGCCATGGTAATCCTGTATAATACATGGGTAGAGAAGTTCTCTCTTATCCCTCGCTCCACTGCCATGTTTTCCAAAGGGCCCTTAATTTGGATGACCTTGTAGCACCAGACTGGATCAGAAGGAATAATCTTGAAGGGAGGTCAGTGTTTCTGGGAATCAACTATCCATTCATCCTCGAGCCCATACAAACTCCGAACCTAGTGTTGCCGAAGCTCTGCAAGTGTTTAGAGGAGACTGTGTGTTTGCTACACACGTGTGCTGCCAAGATCATTCACAACCAGTTCTAGATTGGAGCCGCATGCACGTCAATGGGGGGCTACCATAGGTTCATCACTTAACTACACTGGAGCGGAACATAGGGAGAAAATGTTCGAGGCGCCAATGTGGTCCGTGACAACCCTGCCTCGTTAGAACTATGTGAAGTTTAGCCAAAATTGAAGGAAATATGCCCTAGAGGCAATCATAGAGATGATTGTATTTCATGTGTATCCATGAGTTATTATAATGTTCCTTGAATATCCATATACCAGGAAACTTGTATTGATTGGCAATTATGTGAATTGTTTGTGAAACTCTTTACTTGTATGGTTATCTAATAATTGTCCCTAGTCGGAGTTCATGCGAGGACACACGTGAATATTAGACTAGCACATCGATTGGTTAATGACTATGTTTCGCAAGTCATTGACATGGAGATGTCAAACCAATGATGTGGACACATGTTATGAACATGGGGTTGGACTGACCCAACATGAGACTAGCAATAATACTTGCAGCTCTCTCTACACATCGTGTACGTTTTGTCCTTAGACCTGAGATTGTCGCATGTACTTGAGATGTGGATCGACCTACTTTGGGGCTATCAAACACTACTCCGTAACTGGGTAGTTATAAAGGTAGCTTTCGGGTTTGTCCTGATACATGCTGCAAGGCATCGGTCAATCAAGATGGGATTTGCCCCTCTCTACTTGAGAGAGATATCTCTGGGCCCCTCGAGTGATCGGATCCAGAAATGCATGGCCGTGCTACATATGGTTAAGAGTTAACCTAGTAAAGGGATTCTGAATCACAGTATCGAGAAAGAGAGGTCAGCTTAGAGCTAGACCAAATATCGTGAGGCAAAGGGAAAGACATGTACTCAACCTTGTGATGGTTCGTCCGAATGATCTTTATATGCGTTTAGGAGTTGGCACGTCTTGCTAGAGGCCGCTACCAACTATTGACGGAGTAAGTGTACTCGCGTCATGTCTATACGTGTATGAACCTATAGGGTCACACACTTTAGGGGCTGGAAGCCTAATGAGGATTGGATCCGAATTAGACCAGGCTTAGGCTGCTAATGGGCTGCTAATGTAGAAGCCCACCAGGGATGCCTATATAAGAGGGAGTGAGGCGAGCTGAAAAGGAGAGAGCATTCCACCCAGCCGCCACTCCTCTTCCGCCTGTGTTGCACGCGCAGACCTAGCAGTCTGGCGTGTGACGGCTTCCACTCCGGACGTGTGGATACCTCGGAGGTGCTGCATCTGTAGCACTTGGACGAGCCGCGCAAAGGGGAGCTGCTCGTGGGACGAGGACGAGGAGGAGACGTAGAACATCTACACTGCCGCAACGTGCTTCATCGAGTTCCGCACCTGCGCGTCTAGCGGTAATCCCGTGATCTATGACAATAGTATTCCTGGTTGACGCGGTAGAAATTTTTGATTTTACGCTAGTGTAGCCTACCCGTTACCCTACAGTGGTATCAGAGCCGATGCTATTCAGTCATAGGTTCGGGAAGTTTGCATATGGTGATATGTAGATTGATATGAATGATATGATCGTTTGTATGGCGGTGTTTCTGGATTGATCTATGATCTTAATTTCCGTGATCATGATTCTAAGGTCGTCGAACGACTTACCCCTACCGGTCGGTTTCCGCCATCGGGGTAGACAGTGACACATAAATCCTTCTGAATCACGCGAAGATCAATATGATTGATCGAATCGGGAATTAGATCTGAATCGACGTACCATGATCAAAGGAGTTTGGTCAAATCGGAACTATGGTCGGTTTATGGTAAATTGGATTTGCCGATCAAAATCCTTAAAGAAAATTGGATTTGCCCCTTCGAACCCCGCAGGGGGAGACCCCCTAGACCCCCCTTAGTCGTAGCCCCCTTTTTGTATCTCGTTAAGGTTCATAGGTGGTACGATTTCACATGATCCGGTAGAATGCGATTCTATGCACAACTTGTTTTTGCAGGATTTATGTGATCAGTATGGCCCAAAAATGTATGTGATGCATGTATGTATTTTTTCATGACCTGCGTGTCGTGAGTTGGGCAACACGGCTGGAGCCATATGTGTTGTCAATTATTGTAATGGCCTGCGTGCCAACTTGTGATGATCCCAATACCATGTAATTTTGATTACTAGATGTTAGGAGTAATAGCTTGTATTAGTTCTTGGAGAACTCATCACTTGGAGGATGGCTCGCATAGAGCATGAAGATGGAGATCATCATGGTGGACAGGTTCTATGGCGATGGAGATCACCATGAGAAAATGGGCCATACTGTATCACATCTATGTGAATGCTATTCTTATACGTTTTACTACTATGCATGCTTAGATGATAGAAGTAGAACGATCCCTCACAAAGTTTAAGTTAAACCATGCCCTCCCAACCAAACCTTGCACCATCCTATGCCCTGTACAATCGTTGGTGGGTCTATGAAATTAGGGTGCCACGGTTTTCCTTGGCTGGATGGGTTTGTATCGGATACCTACACGCATAAGGGTTGGTGAGCTTAACAAGGTCATCTTAACAGTTAAGGACCTTGGGGCATAAAGGTTGGGCGCCTAGGTTTGACATAGAGATGTCACCCAACAACAAGAGTCATATGTGATATGATTAGCAAAGGTTGCTTACCGATTTACCTTGTCTTCTAGCAGTGATGCTAAAGCTCACTAGTCGACTTGTTAATTGTGGATCTTGAATCACTTAGTATCAATAGAGGGATGTTGATTTAAGTGGGAGTATATGCTATTAAATTGTTTAATATGTTTTACTCTTTCATGGTTACATGGCTTAGTATTTTGCATTTTTTTTTGTTGTAGATCAATGGCACCGAACAATTCATCACCTTTTGCTTTGCGTTCGATTCTTGAAAAGGATAAACTAAATGGAACAAACTATTCGGACTGGGTCCGTAACCTGAGAATTGTTCTCAGGGCTGAGAAAAAGGAAACTGTTCTGGATACCCCAATCCCGGATGAACCTGCTGATAATGCAACTGCTACCCTTAAGAATGCCTACAAGAAAGCATGTGATGAATCTCTTGAGGTCAGTTGTCTTATGCTTGCATGCATGGAACCTGATCTTCAAAAACAGTTTGAGGATCAGGAAGCGTACGATATGATCGTTGCGCTTAAGGACATGTTCCAGACTCAGGCTAGGACTGAGAGGTACAATGTCGCTAAGTCCTTTGTGGAATGCAAGCTGGCAGAGGGAGCAGCTGTAGGCCCCCATGTGATCAAAATGGTTGGTTACAGTCAGACTTTGGAAAAGCTTGGTTTTCCATTAGGCCAAGAGTTGGCCACTGACTTCATTTTGGCATCTCTTCCATCTAGCTATGGGCATTTCATTTCGAACTACCATATGCATGGGGTGGAGAGGGGCCTTAATGAATTATGTGGGATGCTGAAAACAGCAGAATGTGACATTAAGAAGTGTGCAGGGCATAGCCATGTGATGGCTATGCAGAACAAGCCTAGCTTCAAGAAAAAGGGCACTTCTTGGCAGAAGAAGAAGGGCAAGGCTAAGGATACGATCCCTAAGCCAAACCCTGCACCCAAGAAAAAGGCTGGTCCTGCAGGAGACACTGAGTGTTTCTTTTGTCACGAATATGGCCACTGGAAGAGAAACTGCAGCAAGTACCAGGCTTCTTTGAAGAAAAGTGGAAGTAAGAGTACTTCCCACTCAGGTACACTTGTTGTAAATGTTGTGGACATTTTTCTCGCAGATTCTTATGTTAACTCTTGGGTATTTGATACCGGATCGGTTGCTCATATTTGCAATTCGATGCAGGGGCTAATAAGGACTAGAGAAGTGCAAAAAGGCGAAGTGGATTTTCGCGTCGGAAATAAAGCAAGGGTTGCTGCATTGTTCGTCAGCGTCATGCAACTTCACCTTCCGTCAGGATTTATCATGGAGTTGAATAATTGTTATTACATTCCTAGTATGGGTCGAAACATTTTATCACCTTCATGTTTGATGAGGGATGGTTATTCATTCGCGAGTACAAACAATGGTTGTGTAATCTCTAAGAATGCTATGTTTGTGGCTGATGCTCCCATTGTGAATGGGTTATTTATTTTAAATCTTGATAATGCATGTGTTTACAATGTTAGTGCTAAAAGGCTTCAGCCAAATGATTTGAGTCCTACCTATCTATGGCATTGTCGTTTGGGGCATATAAGTGAAAAGCGCATGAAGAAGCTCCATGGTGATGGTCTTCTAACTTCGTTTGATTTTGAATCATACGAGACATGTCAAGCTTGTTTACTTGGAAAGATGACCAAGACGCCTTTTACGGGGTTTCCCGAGAGAGCGACAGACTTGTTGGAACTCATACATACTGATGTATGTGGACCAATGAGCACGACAGCCAGAGGAGGATATCACTACTTCATTACTTTCACTGATGATTTCAGTAGATATGGCTATGTCTACTTGATGAAGCATAAGTCTGAAACTTTTGAAAAGTTCAAAGAGTTTCAAAATGAGGTAGAGAATCAACGTGGCAAGAAAATAAAGGCCTTGCGATCTGATCGCGGAGGCGAATATTTGAGTCACGAGTTTAGCAATCATCTTAAGAGTTGCGGAATTGTTCCACAGCTCACGCCGCCCGGAACGCCTCAAAGAAACGGGGTCTCTGAACGGCGTAATCGAACTTTGTTGGACATGGTTCGATCGATGATGAGCTAGTCGGATTTACCATTATCATTTTGGGGTTACGCGCTAGAAACAGCAGCTTTCACACTAAATAGGGTACCATCTAAATCCGTAGTTAAGACACCATATGAGATGTGGACTGGAAAGAATCCCAGTTTGTCTTTTCTAAAGATTTGGGGTTGTGATGCATTTGTCAAGCGACTTCAGTCGGACAAGCTAACACCCAAATCGGATAAGTGCATTTTTGTGGGATACCCAAGGGAAACCTTAGGGTATTACTTCTACAACCGAGAAGAGGGCAAAGTGTTTGTCGCTCGTAGCGGTGTTTTCCTAGAGAAAGAGTTTCTCACAAAGGGAACGAGTGGAAGGTCGGTGCGACTTGAAGAAGTTCAAGATGAGCCAGTCGGGGATGCTTCTACGAGTGATGCTATTGTAGCAGAACAAGTTGAGGAACCCGTGGCAATAGAAGCACCACAACCACGAAGGTCGGCGAGGCTCCGCGAAGCACGAGAGTTATTATTGTTAGACAATGATGAGCCTGCGACCTATGCAGAAGCGATGGTGGACCCAGACTCTGAGAAATGGCTGATTGCCATGAGATCCGAGATAGAGTCCATGGGAGACAATCAAGTTTGGAACTTGGTTGACCTGCCTGATGGTTTTAAAGCCATCGAGTGCAAGTGGATCTATAAGAAGAAGATTGATATGGATGGAAATGTTCACATCCATAAAGCTCGACTTGTTGCAAAAGGTTTTCGACAAGTTCAAGGAGTTGACTACGACGAGACTTTCTCGCCCGTAGCGATGCTTAAATCTATACGGATCATTCTAGCCATTGCTGCACATTTCGATTATGAGATATGGCAGATGGACGTCAAGACGGCTTTCTTAAATGGAATCCTTTCTGAGGACGTGTATATGATGCAGCCCGAAGGTTTTGTCGATCCAAATAATGCTGGAAAGGTATGCAAACTTCAAAAGTCTATTTATGGGCTGAAGCAAGCATCTCGGAGTTGGAACATTCGATTTGATGAAGTTGTAAAGGAGTTTGGCTTCACCAAAAACGAACAAGAACCTTGTGTGTATAAGAAAGAAAATGGGAAATCACTTGTGTTTCTAATCTTATATGTGGATGACATATTATTGATTGGAAATGACATTCCTATGCTCGAGTCTGTTAAGACCTCATTGAAAAATAGTTTTTCTATGAAGGACTTGGGAGAAGCGGCATATATTCTGGGTATCAAGATCTATAGAGATAGATCAAGGAGGCTAATTGGATTAAGCCAGAGTACGTACATTGACAAAGTGTTGAAACGGTTCAGCATGGAAGAGGCTAAGAAGGGGTTCTTGCCCATGTCTCACGGCATTAAACTCAGCAAGACTCAGTGTCCTTCGACCACTGATGAGCGAGAACGCATGAGTAGGGTTCCATATGCTTCGGCTATTGGATCCATCATGTATGCAATGACATGTACTCGCCCAGATGTTTCCTATGCTCTAAGTGTTACGAGCAGATACCAGGCTGATCCAGGTGAGATTCACTGGACAGCGGTAAAGAATATCCTTAAGTACTTGAGAAGGACTAAGGATATGTTCCTAGTTTATGGAGGTGAGGTTGAACTCAGTGTAAAGGGTTACACAGATGCGAGTTACCTTAATGACTCAGACAACTCGAAATCGCAATCAGGTTATGTGTTTGTCATGAATGGTGGTGCTGTGAGCTGGAAAAGTTCCAAGCAAGATACAGTGGCCTCCTCTTCAACAGAAGCTGAATATATTGCTGCCTCGGAGGCTGCAAAGGAAGCTGTTTGGATTAGGAATTTCCTGATCGCTCTTGGTGTGGTTCAGGGCTCGTCCAATCCCTTGGACGTTTATTGTGACAACAATGGTGCTATTGCACAAGCCAAAGAACCTAGACAGCACCAGAAGAACAAACATATTCGCATGCGCTACCATCTGATTCGTGAGTTCATTGATGAAGGTAGTGTCATGTTATGCAAAATACATACGGACTCAAATGTTGCTGATCCCTTGACTAAGCCACTCCCGCAGCCTGCGCATGAAGCGCACACAAGAGCAATAGGTATTAGATACTCTCTAGATTGACTCTAGTGCAAGTGGGAGACTGAAGGAAATATGCCCTAGAGGCAATCATAGAGATGATTGTATTTCATGTGTATCCATGAGTTATTATAATGTTCCTTGAATATCCATATACCAGGCAACTTGTATTGATTGGCAATTATGTGAATTGTTTGTGAAACTCTTTACTTGTATGGTTATCTAATAATTGTCCCTAGTCGGAGTTCATGCGAGGACACACGTGAATATTAGACTAGCACATCGATTGGTTAATGACTATGTTTCGCAAGTCATTGACATGGAGATGTCAAACCAATGATGTGGACACATGTTATGAACATGGGGTTGGACTGACCCAACATGAGACTAGCAATAATACTTGCAGCTCTCTCTACACATCGTGTACGTTTTGTCCTTAGACCTGAGATTGTCGCATGTACTTGAGATGTGGATCGACCTACTTTGGGGCTATCAAACACTACTCCGTAACTGGGTAGTTATAAAGGTAGCTTTCGGGTTTGTCCTGATACATGCTGCAAGGCATCGGTCAATCAAGATGGGATTTGCCCCTCTCTACTTGAGAGAGATATCTCTGGGCCCCTCGAGTGATCGGATCCAGAAATGCATGGCCGTGCTACATATGGTTAAGAGTTAACCTAGTAAAGGGATTCTGAATCACAGTATCGAGAAAGAGAGGTCAGCTTAGAGCTAGACCAAATATCGTGAGGCAAAGGGAAAGACATGTACTCAACCTTGTGATGGTTCGTCCGAATGATCTTTATATGCGTTTAGGAGTTGGCACGTCTTGCTAGAGGCCGCTACCAACTATTGACGGAGTAAGTGTACTCGCGTCATGTCTATACGTGTATGAACCTATAGGGTCACACACTTTAGGGGCTGGAAGCCTAATGAGGATTGGATCCGAATTAGACCAGGCTTAGGCTGCTAATGGGCTGCTAATGTAGAAGCCCACCAGGGATGCCTATATAAGAGGGAGTGAGGCGAGCTGAAAAGGAGAGAGCATTCCACCCAGCCGCCACTCCTCTTCCGCCTGTGTTGCACGCGCAGACCTAGCAGTCTGGCGTGTGACGGCTTCCACTCCGGACGTGTGGATACCTCGGAGGTGCTGCATCTGTAGCACTTGGACGAGCCGCGCAAAGGGGAGCTGCTCGTGGGACGAGGACGAGGAGGAGACGTAGAACATCTACACTGCCGCAACGTGCTTCATCGAGTTCCGCACCTGCGCGTCTAGCGGTAATCCCATGATCTATGACAATAGTATTCCTGGTTGACGCGGTAGAAATTTTTGATTTTACGCTAGTGTAGCCTACCCGTTACCCTTCAAAAATACCGAAAAGCTGATTATGAGCACTTGCAACATCATTTCTGTAGCTAGTACTTGTCACCATGTAATGTACAGTACTATGTATATAGTACTTTCATATTGTATTGTAGTATTAGTACTTGGAACATCATTTCCACTATTGCTTGTACTAGGCACCATGTACGTAATAATATACTTTCATAGTATGTTTTTGATGTTTCCCTATTCAAGCACTCAAGCTGACGTGCCCAATTTTCTGAGCTATTAATTTTTGCATAGCAACTAGTAGTACTGTATTTGTGTAAGGTTTGCTTTGTCCACAGCATTCGTCTAACCTCGCCGCATTTATTCCCTCACCAGCCCTAGCCCCAACCCTCTCTCACACAACACTCCTTAACCGTCATTGCGCTTCCCTCCATTGACGACCACCACCGCCGCAACTTACTCGTCTTAGGCGGGTCGGCTGCGGGTGGCGGGCCCTGCAACCTCATTTATAGAGCCGTCGCATCCCTCAGACATCGCGGTGACAGTGCGGTATGTACATAATCCCCGAAACCCTTGATCTTGATGATGAGATGCGGTCAAGATTTTATTAGCGCTTGGTTAACATTGGGTAGGTGTTGAGTATAGTTCTAATCTAGTGCATTTAACCCGTTTGGATACTATAGTTCAGTTTTACACATGCAAGCTAGTTCCAGGGCTAGATCTACGGTGAATTGTAATAATAAGTTCAAATTTTGTATTGATTGATCCACGGCTGATGATGATTTGGGAGGCCACTCGGTATGTTTTGCTTTAGATTGGTCTTAGGGGGAGGTCCCTTTAATTTGGGCAAGTTAGGGCGGCTGCTGCCCTACCCTCATTTTTGCCAAAATTTTAAGTATATGTATGCATCTCTAGCATTGGCAATAGATAGAGCTCATCATGTTCGTCCGTTCGTCTGTTCCTAGGTGTTCGGTATCTGTACTGCTCGATAAAGAACTGCACTAATGTGATGCCTAGACATTGGATGTAGTACTAATATAACTAGCGTTCATGCTAGCTAGAGTTAGGACTTTAATTTGTGTACTTCGATAAGAAAATTGCTCCACTTTATTTTCTTAGTTGATCTTGTATTGTACTCTATCAGCTAATACTGTACTATTTTACAATTATTGATAGCTGGTAGAGATATTGTCTATCCACAGGATTTTTTTGCAGTGTTCGAGCAAAAAGCTCAAGCTTGGATAGACTCATCATCGAAGAAGACAAGAGAGCCCTATGCAGTCTAGATGGAGGGGCAAGCCTGGAACACCCACGTGGAGAACACCTGTGACGAGTTCTGCAAGATGTTGTTAATACTGGGAGGGTTAGATGTGCGGAGAATACTCAACTCCTTTTTGCCAACGTTTGGCGGTGAGTATCTAGAGGCCATCAAGCTGAAGAAATGCAAAGCCTGCAGCTAGGACGTCGAGCTGAAGAAGCAAGATGGCAAGGTAATCCTTGACTAAGGATGGCTTGATTTTGTCAAAGCACAAGAATTGAAGGTAGGATACTTTCTGGTATTCAAGAAACTTTCCACCATTTCCTTTAAGGTGATAGTATTTGATCATGATAGCTGTGAGAAGGTGATCAGATGTGCAGGTTATCACCCATCATTTGATAGACAATTTACTATATCATAGGTGTATTAATGTAGTGACTGTTCGCTTCTAATTATAAATATTATGTAAAGAGGTGCTTGAACACCTTCCGTTCTCATGCATCATGTTGGAACACTGTGGTACTTGATCGCGCTAGGCTCCAATGTGGAGGTATTTACTGTACTATGTTTGCAGCAAAACTGCAAAACAAACATCTAGTGTACTAATGATATTATTGTACTACCTCCTGTTCGACTGTATAATCCTTTTTAGCTAACCAATAATCATCTTGTTAGTTCCACCACATATAAGAGTTTTGCCGTGTTGGTGTACCTAACAATCAAGTGGGTAGGTGTAGTACAACTCCTGTATGCAGTGGAACTAACGATATGATTGTTCATTGTACTCTACTGCTAGTAGTAATACATACTGTACTGGTACAAGTTTATTACTACTAGGTAGGAGTACTATTTTTTAGGAAAATAGAAGCTATAAATAAACATCATCTGGTTAAACATGACAACAGTAGTAACTCTAGCCGGGGTACATGGCAGCGTGCCGGCCTAGCTATAATGGCCCAGGTTGTGGCATGGTTAATTTAGCGCACGACAGCGTGCCAGCCTAGCTATAAAATGCGCTCGGATTTTAGATGGTTAATTTAGTACACTGCAGCGTACCAGCCAAGCTAATCGGCATCCTAGATGCAACTCTAGAGGCCTTGCAAAAAAACTTATTCAAAGAGCCATCCCATCTTCCCCATCTCGGTTGTTTTTATCACCACTCGCCAATGTCGCCTGGCCCCGCATTTGGGATCGTCTCTAGTGCACGCTTCGCACATTTTCCTCGCCATCTCGCCGCTGCATGGGATCTTGCAGGCCGCGCCACCCCTCTCCAAAAGTACCCCGATAGTCATACTCTGGTCTGACCTCATCCCCCAATCCATCCCGATGTCACAATTGACACACAACCCACTGCACGGCGTCTAGAGCAAGGTTGGCAACAACGTTTTCAATGAAATTGCTATGCGTCTGGACACTACAAGCGCCGCCCGTCTAGCCGCATGCTCCAAGGAGTTGTACCGCCAAGTCGCGGGCAGAAAAGGTAGCAGATGCCCCAACGACCACTGCAGGACATTCGTCCACTACAACAACGTCTATGACCACATAATCTGGTGCTTTCACGGCTAGCAAGTCTGCATGGAGCCTGGATGTGAGTTCATCACCTCGTTGGTAGATCTAACACCTATGGTAGAGCTCGTCCGCCACCTCAAAGTTGCCCACTCAAGGACTACACCCATAATTCCCTATAGCCACAAACACTAGGAGTCGTCTAAGGCGGTGTCCACAGGAGGCTCGCAGAGAGCGGATATCATCGGCATCGGGAAAGAGGGCACCGTGTTCATTGCCCAAATTGATGGCCACACCATACACATGGTCATATCACCCAAGTTCGTTAGTTCAGGGGCATGCGAATCACCGCGATACAAGGTGAAGCTTTGGTCGATGTCTTTGTGGCATGAGCTCCATGCGGTCGAAATGGTGGCGACATCTGAGCTGACGAGCAGACCATCGTCGGCCGAAGTTGCCCTGGAAGTGCTCAGGTCGTACATGTCGCAGCCACCGTGTTACCTGGAAGCTTCTGAACTATTCGTCGGAATTCCCTGTGGATTACGAGTATTGCATCAACAAGTTTCAAAAGTGAGATAAAACATCTAAATATTCTTTGTGATGATCCCAATGTTAAGATATGTAACGTTGTACTAATTAATTACTACTGTATGTTCGTGACAGATTCAATTTGTATATGGAGAGGTGGAACAAGTTTGTGGCAATGTATACCTATTTCCAATGTACACTACTGACGTAGTGGGCCCACAGGTGACGGCGTGACAAGGAAAGTGTAACAGGCAGGAAAGAAACCACTACCCGGCCAGCACTTGACACGCTGTTGCGTTATGCCAAGTATTTTGTATGGAGGTCTTAACTTGCTACTACTAATCTATTTTGTAGTAATACATATGTACTGATACTTGTTCAGATCGACCGATCAAGTGCTGAATATGGACTCTCTTTCCTTTTGAGTCATGGCCTTGCTACAACTATTAAATTCCAATGTCTGCATTGCTGAATCTATCATTTCTTTCGGCCATTGTCTGTACTGCTGAATCGGTCACTTTGAAATGCTGATGAATCTGTCAAGTGGTACTAAATATGAACTGGGAATCTGTAGATATTTTTTCTGTCTTATTATGTATTGCTCAAGCTTCAAATCCTACTCAATCTGTCAAGTGTTATGTCGTTACTATTACTAAGGTATTTTCTAGAACTAATACTTATGTACTGGTACTTGTTTAGATCAAGTGCAGTAGATGGTCTTGCTTTCCTTTTTAAACTTGGCTTTGTCACAATCTAGATGAGGCTTGGGTATTTTGGGATGCATATATGGGGGTCACACTAGCATTAATGTGAAGAGGAGGTATGCACACAAAAGCATACTTGATCGTCTGTTATGCTTGCTCCAATGATCGAGTGTGTTTGGAGAAACGGGAAAATTGATCGTGCAACAAGGATTTTAGAGATGAAACATGAACAGGTTCTCTCTGTACTGCTATTGAGTTTCAGTGTCTGTATAGCTGAAACAGTCACTTTGGAATGCTACAGAATCGATCAAGTGCTGCTGAATATGCTAGGAATCTATCGATATTTTTTCTATCTTATTCTGTACTACTGGATCTTTCAAATACTACTGAATTTGTAAAAAAGTTCTATCACTGCTGCTAGGCTGCTTGCACTAGAGCTTTTGCCTGTGTGTCATCGGAACCGTTGGATGTGTTTTGGATAGAAATAAGAGGGTACCAAGTGAAGTCATTGGATACCAGTCCAGCTTTTGCGCACGCGGTCTGTGTCCCTTGTTCTTTAGATATTTTTACGTGAATATATGTCAAAAGAATTATAACTTTTTTTCCTCTGGTAGTGAGGTCTGTGTTCCAAATTAGGCCGATCCACAGCATAATGCAAATTTTACTAAAGAGGAGGTAAAATCTAGCACATTCGGCCCCTATTTAGCCCAGAACAATTTAATTCAGCCTTGTAGGGGTCAGGGGACTTGCTGACGACAACTCATTTAAATATTTATCAAGGAGCCCATGAAGAATAACGCATGGAGTATAGCCCATTGAGTATAGTAGATGTAGAATAGCCCAAAATGTTTAATTCAACATTTTTGGAATTTCCCTTTAAAACAAAAACAAAAAACCCGCCTACCCATGTTTTTGAGAAACTACTCCATTATCTGGCATTTAATAAATTGAGATGCCAGGATCGCTTCCTGTTTATTTTAATAAGAGAGATAACATGGACACATAAAATATTTTTAAGAAGGCTAATATGTAAGTTATAGGTACTATAAAGCTTCTTAATGAGAATGTTCCTTTTATTTGTTTTTCATTGTGGCAACACACATGGTTTATATGTGTTTTGAAGTCTTGTGTTCGATTCTCTGTGCTTGACATAAAATTATCTTGGTTTTACATTTTTTATTCTAGCAATATTGCTTTATGGAGAGGCTGACATCCGGGACCGACCAGCCTGCAGCATCCCTTGAGTTTAATGGTCGGGTTTGACAAAAAAGTTAAATACTTGTACAGAGAGGCTGGCATAGGGAACCCACCTGCCAGAACATATGAGGCTGCATCTGGGACCCACAAGCTAGAACATACCAGAGGCTGACATGGGGGCCTCAGCAACAAGACCATACACAGCTGCCACGTCGAGCAACATTGCCAAGGTCAAAACAGCGGACGCAGCCGAAAAAAGTCCATCATACGTAGGTTTGATTTATAGAGAGACCGGCATGTGGGACCCAGTAGCGCGGCCTTATACAAGTTCCGCCTCGAGCGATATCGCCATGTTCGAAACAGGGAGGCGCGAGCGAGAAAAATGTCTAGCATGCACACGTTTCTTCTAATGAGAGGCTCACATGGGGACCCAGCAGCCTGGAAAAACAGCAAAAAAATCCATCATACACATGTTTCTTCTAATGAGTGGATGGCATGTGGGTTCCTTCATCATGATTAAACGATAGATTCAGCGAGCAACGCTATCATGTTCGAAACATGGAGGCGCGACCGAGGGAAAAAATTCTATCATACACACGTTTCTTCTAATGAGAGGATGACATGTGGGGTCTAGGAGTTTGATTAAACGGTAGATGCATCGAGCAACGTTATCAAGTTCGGAATAGGGAAGCACGAGCAAAGAAAAAAATTCCATCATACACACGACTCTTATAATGCGAGGCTGGCATGGAGGACCCAGCAGCATGACTAGACGGCAGATAGATCGAGCAACATTATTGAGTTGAAATCAGGGAGGAAATAGCCAAGGGAAAATATTCCATTATACACACATTTCTTCTAATGAGAGATGACATGTGGGTCCCAGGAGGTTGATTAAACGGTAGATGCATTGAGCAGTGCTATCAACTTCGGAACAGGGTAGCGTGAGCGAAGGAAAAGAATTCCATCATACACGCGATCCTTCTAATGAGAGGCTAACATGTGGGACCTAGCAGCCTGACTGTTGGGGATATGCTATATGGGTATCCTCATAGCATGTCACCAACCCACCTAACCCGGGTGGCCCATAGTTAGTAGGAAGACCTATGGCCTGCTGGGCGGCCCAGTTAGACGGATCCTAAAGGGAGGCCCATGCTAGATAAAGGAAGGCTATGCAGGAGTCACCGACATACTCGGAGCCTTAGAGTACAAGACATGGAAGACTAGTTCGTGTAGGTGTAGGACTCTTTACCTTGTCCGGCAAGGACCTTTCCCTGTAAACTCTAGGTCTTAGCGCCTTTATAAGCCGGTCTACGGGAGCCTTTAGGGCACAACTTCTCTGATTGCAGCGTACAACGCGCAACACCTCGCACAGTGAACCTATCTCTGTAACTCGGCGTATTGCCATTATAGTGATTTATAGGAGGAGTAGAGTTCCACCACCGTTGTGGGACTTGAACCTGGGTAAGCTGTGTTACCTCATACCCGCCAACTCTCCGCCTTACCCCACGTCTCTAAACACGAACTATGAGCACCCCTCCATGGCATACTCATCGGCAATAGCACGACAGTTGGCGCCCACCGTGGGGCAAGAGGCGCTTCGAGCTCTACACAGGGTGAGGTCCAATCTCTTTGTGGGAATAGGTGATACAGTAGCCATCGGTCATGTTCTCTTATCCGACAACATCCCGATCGTCCCTCCGGATGAGTTTTGGGTGCCGGCGAAGACGAACCCCACGCGCTGCTCCATCATCCCCTTCGGAGACATCCACATCTTCATCGGCGAAACTGACTCGGGTGCTAACTCCTAGGAAGTCAGAAACTCATCAACCCACGCACGGACTGCCTTTGAGCAGGACATGTTCGCGGAAGGATCTGGGCCATACCTCTCTATGGAGTATGGTGGCTCGGATCAAGAAAATTCAAGGCCCACCCAAACCGCCCATGTGTAGGATATAAAGGTGGAAAGACCCTGCAAATCCGCTTGGCTTCCCCGAGCATTAGAGATACGCAAGTCACGCTTTGTCAGTGTCGTCACCATCTTCGATCTGGCCAGATGCGTTCAAAGGGATGGAGAACCTCCCCACGAATACCTCGCTAGATGGATGAGGTTGAGGGAAACCCTAGAGGGCGATCGCCCCAACGAACTCGTGTACCACTTTGTGGAAGGGCTCACGCCTGGAACACTTCTCCGGCATACCCTCCAAAGGCGGCAGGCCACATGCCCTCTTACCCTTGGTGAGATGGTTGCCATTGTCAACGAATACGCGGATGCCAATGAAGAGGCCATGACGGCACACGCTGTCATAGCCGGAGGAGATAACAACAACAACGGCCCGCCTCCATCACCCTCCACGTCCGCCACTGCCAACACCGAAGCTAACTCCGATTCCGTCCTCGACACACTTTATGCCATTAGTATGGATGCCGGTGGCTCGGACGCTAACTCAAAGGAGTATGCCATTGTTATGAGGGAGATCGAGAAGGAGGAGCGCGCCGAGAAGACCAACACCTCCCACCAGGTGCTAGTCGCCATTGGGAGCGTGATGGAAGAAGATGTACATGAACAGGAACGTGAGAGAGCTCCGCCCACGCGAGCGGTCACCACAGCAGCAGCAGCTAAGAAAGCCGCCAAGCCTCCGACTCCAGCCAAGGCTCTACCTCCTCCGGTTTCCCGCCCGCCACCGGCGCAGGAACTTACCACGACCGCTAATACGGTCCGACTATCGAATCAACCGCCAGTGCCACCATCAACGTCTGCAGCTGGCAACCTAGTAGCCACCCCCGCTGACGAAGCAATCTACGGCGCACTCCTCGTTGAGCCAATCACCGTCACCCATATCCGGAGTGTTACGAAGCTTGATGAGAAGCGTGTGGAAATCTTGGCAGAGACCAAGTGCATCGCTGAGCAAGGAGCCAAGCTGGACGAAGACATGGCTAATGCGTAGCAATCCATCAAGGTGACAAGAGCTATGGAGGTCGAATACAAGCAATTCTTGTTAAAGCATAAAGCAAAAAAGGTACTAGCTCATGTCGTCCAAGATCCTGGCATTCGGCAAGGCTTGGGATTTGACGGGTCTAAGCCGACAAAAGCCACCCCTTACATAGATTCTGAGGGGAGGCAGGTCATGCCAACCCTCACTCTCAACATTGGCATCGCCAAGACCCTCCTGGAGCAGGACAGGTCGCCAGAAGCAGTTGCTCAGGTGTATGACCGTGTCGCTAAAGCATGCAAGCAACAGGAAAAGGCCGCCTCGTAGAGGCTTGAGTCCCACCCAGAGCTTTGCTAGTCAACCCTGAACAGCCGCAGAAGCCCAATATCTCCCCATGACGAGGGATCGCATACAGGCTCCACAAAGCGAAGACGGAGGGAGGCATGCAACAGGACTGACGCTATCCCCATATCCTCTGACCACGGAGAAAAGGCTCGTCCCCATCGCTCGCCACCTCCACCGCCATCTCGACGTCACGAGGAACCAGAGCCGTGCCACCGCACAAGCATCAATTGGCACGAACCTCAATCCCAAATAGGAAAGCACGCTCGTCGAGTTCCTCCGTGAGAATAGGGACATCTTTGCCTGGCAACCTGCCGACATGAAAGGTGTACCTGGGGAACTTGCCGAGCACAGCTTGAATATTGATCCTAATACCAAACTAGTAAAACAACCTCTACGATGCTTTGGGGATGAAAGACGAAGGGCTATATGCAAAGAAATAGCTAGGTTACTTTAGGATGGCTTTAACCGAGAAGTTATTCACACCCGATGGGTGGCAAATCCTGTACTTGTCCCAAAAAAGGGAACCAATGAAATAAGAATGCGCGTTGATTACACCTGCTTGAACAAAGCGTGTCCGAAGGATCCATTTGCTTTGCCTCGCATTGACCAAGTCATTGACTCGACGGTTGGCTCAGAACTTCTGTGTTTTCTCGATGCCTATTCAGGATACCACCAGATCCAGATGCGAAAGTCAGACCAATTGGCCACTTCATTTACAACACCCTACTACACGTATTGCTACGTCACGATGCCCTTTGGGTTGAAAAACGCTAGTGCTACGTACTAGCGGAAGATGCAACGTTGCCTGCATGACCAAATAGGTCGCAATGTACACGCTTACATGGACGACATCGCGGTAATGTCAAAGAAATCAAATGATCTTATCACCGACTTGCAGGAAACCTTCGACAATCACCGAAAATACAACATGATGCTAAACCCAAAGAAGTGTGTCTTCGGGGTACCATCCAGCAAATTGTTGGGCTTCATCAGTCCGCATCGCGGAATTGAGGTGAACTCGGGGAAAATCAAGGCCATCCTCGACATCAAACACCCGACATGCCTGAAGGACATATAAAGGCTCACAGCTATGTTGTAGCAGTAAGCCGGTTCATCATCTGACTTGGTGAGAAGGCTATGCCTCTCTACAAGTTGCTCAAGAAGGCTGACAAATTCACATGGACGGACGAGGCTGACGAAGCACTTCAGGAGTTGAAGAGAATACTCTCCTCCCCACTGACTCAAGAAGGCGGACAAATACCATGACACTAACTAAACGGCAGATGCATTGAGCAACGTTATCGAGTTCAAATCAGGTAGGCGCAACCGAAAAGTATGGTCCGCTAGAGGCGATTGTTGGTTTGCGGCCTGAAATTTCCTAGGCGAGTGCATCGCAGTACCCAAGTTCCCTGTAATTGCCGTGTTTTGTAAAGTTGGGCTTCCAACTACTGAGATGGGCCATTTTGAGGCAAACTCATCTCACCCCTGCCAAATTCAAAGATTTTGTTAAACTGCCCCGTGAAGTAGATGGTCGGGAAACACATGTCGGTCATTTGTCTGTGACGCAAGCGCCAACGCGGCAACCCCTTAGGCAAACCGAGGAACTAAGTGGATTGGATGCGTTGACCAATTTCATGAATCCATTTCCTCCTTTCCCCTAGCACCGGCGCGTCAAAATCCACCCTCCAGGAAGAACGATCCCTTCAGACATTTGACTTCCGACGCCAAGTTGTTGCACCCAGTTGCTACGCCCATTCACTAATTTCGAGCTCCAATGGCGCATGACATAGCCGCCATTGCGAGGCTCTAGCCCGCCTCTACCACCGACGAGCTGAGCAGCTCGGAGGATGGCAGATCCTATTACCAAGGAAGAAGAAGTTCTAGCTACATGCGAGTGAGCTACCCTTCTCTTTGCTATTCGCACTAATTATAACTACTAGCTGGCTACTGAACCTAAAATTGTTTGTTAAACCAACGCTGACAAACATATTTTGTCCCTAGTTTTCTATCAAGTGGGATCTTCGCGGACCACCCTTACTTGGTTATGGTAGCCCTCTTCAACTACGACTCTAAATTAGCAGGGGTGAAGGGCAAGTGGTATGGACACCATTGTATCACGATGGAAGAAGCGCCTGCGCAGATCTGCACTATCTCTGGTATGGTTGATGCTCTGCGTAATCATGATGAAATATGGCCGAAGTAGACTGCAAAGTTTAGCTTCATGGATGAACGTGACATCATGGTTTCTCTAACATGTGATAGTTAGCTAATTGGGTTGATGAAAAGGTATGCTTCATCTTGCATGTTTGAGTTGAATTGTGATGTACTGGATGTGGAAGCTGCTGCAACTAGGATTCGCCCTTCTATTATTGGACAGGGTGGTCGCACAAACCCAATTAGTTCCTGGTAAGCAAAAGTCTCTTGGGGTTCGCATGTTCGTGCTAAATTGTAATTTTTGTTTTACTTACTCTTTAGATATTGGGCAGTTATGCAACAGTCCTATTTCTTTGACAGGAAGCGCCGCAAGGTTAGAAACATGACTGCCGGGTCAGTCATTTTGGTGCCCGAAGAAAATAAAAACGAGTGGAAATATGATGCTGGACACAGTTCTGGTGCTGATTGTCCCGGTGACGCATAGTGCATGAAGCTAAGAAAACTGGCACCGAGGAAGTGGAAGAAGGCAAGAAATGAAGAAGCCACTGTACGTGAAGTCTTAGCACCCCAGCTGGGGAAGAAGGCTGCTGGCAATGATGATGGATAGTAATGTGTTAACTTGAACCTATATATGTAATTCGGTTAAATTCTAGACCTCTGTGTGGAACTTTGCGGGGCGAAACAATCTACCCACGTTCTCGGAGTAAAATATACCACGACTTAGGGTTTGGAAATTCCCGAGTTAGTAGTTGATTCCGAAATTGTGATTGTGCCACTACTATCTAAAAACACGCAGCACCGGTTCCACGATTGCTGAGGGGAAGGAGGTCTCCAAATTCGATGGAATGTAAGTGGCACATAAATAAATTATCTGGTGGATCCATGTGGTTTGTGAAAGGCACAGACATGCAATGACTCTAGTTGTGGTTAATGAAAAGGACACACTAGCAATGACACTAGTGGATCCATATGTGGTTTGTGAAAAGAACACACATGCAATGAACTCTGGTGGATCCATATGTGGTTTGTGAGAAGAACACACATGCTCATGCGGTTTGTGAAAAGAACACACATGCAATGACACTGGTGGATCCTTATGTGGTCTGTGAAAAGAACACACATGGAATGACACTGGTTGATTAATATGTGGTTTGTGAAAAGAACACATATCCAATGACTCTGGTGGATCCTTATGTGGTTTGTGAAAAGAACAGACACGCAATGATTCTAACTATGGTTTGTGAAAATAACATGCAATACAATGAATCTGGTGGATCCGTGTGTCGTTTGTGAAAGAATAGACTTTAACTGACTCTAGTTGTGGTTCATGAAAAGAACACACATGCAATGACACTGGTGGATCCATATGTGGTTTGTCAAAAGAACACACATGTAATGACATAGGTGGATCCATATGTGGTTTGTGAAAATAACACACATGCAATGACTCTAACTGTGGTTAATGAGAAGAACACACATGCAATGACACTGGTGGGATCCAAATGTGGTTAATGAAAAGAACACACATGCAATGACACTAGTGGATCCATGTGTGGTTTGTGAAAAGAACACACATGAAATGACTTTAGCTGTGGTTAATGAAAGGAACACACATGCAATGACTCTAGGTGTTTCCATGTGGTATGTGAAAAGAACAGACATGCAATGAATCTAGTTGTGGTTAATAAAAAGAACAAACATGCAATGACTCTGGTGGATCCGTATGTGGTTCGTGAAAATAACACACATGCAATGACTCTAGCTGTGGTTAATGAAAAGAACACACATCTAGTGACACTGGTGGATCCATGTGGTTTGTGAAGGCAATAGACATGCAATGACTCTAGCTGTGGTTAATGAAAAGGACACACATGCAATGACACTGGTGGATCCATATGTGGTTTGTGAAAAGAACACACATGCAATGAACTCTGGTGGATCCATATGTGGTTTGTGAGGAGAACACACATGCTCATGTGGTTTGTGAAAAGAACACACATGCAATGACACCGGTGGATCCTTGTGTGGTCTATGAAAAGAACACACATGCAATGACACTGGTGGATCAATATGTGGTTTGTGAAAAGAACAAACATCCAATGACTATGGTTGATCCTTATTTGGTTTGTGAAAAGAACAGACATGCAATGACTCTAACTATGGTTTGTGAAAAGAACAGGCAATACAATGACTCTAGTGGATCCATGTGTGGTTTCTGAAAGAACAGACATTCACTGACTCTAGTTGTGGTTCATGAAAAGAATACACATGCAATGACACTTGTGGATCCATATGTGGTTTGTGAAAAGAACACACATGCAATGACACTGGTGGATCCATATGTGGTTTGTTAAAATAACACACATTCAATGACACTAGTGGATCCATATGTGGTTTGTGAAAAGAACACACATGCAATGACTCTAGTTATGGTTAATGAAAAGAACACACATGCAATGACACTGGTGGATCCATATGTGGTTAATGAAAAGAACACACATGCAATGACTCTGGTGGATCCATATGTGGTTTGTGAAAAGAACACACATGCAATGACACTGGTGGATGCATATGTGGTTCATGAAAAGAACACACATGCAATGACATTGGTGGATCCATGTGGTGTGTGAAAAGAATAGACATGCAATGACTCTAGCTGTGGTTTGTGAAAAGAACACACATACAATGACATTGGTGGATCCATATGTGGTCTATGAAAGGAACACGCATGCAATGACTCTAGGCATTTCCATGTGGTATGTGCAAAAAATAAACATGCAATGACTCTAGCTGTGGTTAATGAAAAGGACAGACATGCAATGACTTTGGTTGATCCATATGTGGTTTGTGAAAAGAACAGACATGCAATGACTCTAGCACTGGTTAATGAAAAGAACACACATGCAATAATACTTGCGGATCCATAAGTGGTTTCTGAAAAGAACACACATGCAATGAAATCTGGTGGATCCATATGTGGTTTGTGAGAAGAACACACATGCTCATGTGGTTTGTGAAAAGAACACACATCCAATGACACTAGTGGATCCTTATGTGGTCTGTGAAAAGAACACACATGTAATGACACTAGTGGATCAATATGTGGTTTGTGAAAAGAGAACACATCCAATGACTCTGGTGGATCCTTATGTGGTTTCTGAAAATAACAGACATGCAATGACTCTAACTGTGGTTTGTGAAAAGAACATGCAATATAATGACTTTGGTGGATCCATGTGTGGTTTGTGAAAGAACAAATATTCACTGACTCTAGTTGTGGTTCATGAAAAGAACACACATGCAATGACACTGGTGGATCCATATGGTGTTTCTGAAAAGAACACCCATGCAATGACACTAGTTGTGGTTAATGCAAAGATCACACATGCAACGACACTGTGGTTCCATATGGGGTTTGTGAAAATAACACACATGCAATGAACACTGGTGGATCCATATGTGTTCTGTGAAAAGAATAGACATGCAATGACACTAGTTAAGGTTAATGAAAAGAACAGACATGCAATGACACTGGTGGATCCATATGTGGTTCGTGAAAAGAATACACATGCAATGACTCTAGGTGTGGTTTATTAAAAGAACACACATGCAATGACACTGGTGGATGCATTTGGTTTGTGAAAAGAACAGACATGCAATGACTCTAGTTGTGGTTTGTGAAAAGAACACACATACAATGACACTGGTGTATCCATATGTGGTCTATGAAAAGAACACACATGGAATGACTCTAGCTGTCGTTTCTAAAAAGAACACACATGCAATGAACTCTGGTGGATCCATATGTGGTTTGTGAGAAGAACACACATGCTCATGTGGTTTGTGAAAAGAACACACATCCAATGACACTAGTGGATCCTTATGCGGTCTATGAAAAGAACACACATGCAATGACACTAGTGGATCAATATGTGGTTTGTGAAAAGAACACACATCCAATGACTCTGGTGAATCCTTATGTGGTTTGTGAAAAGAACAGACATGCAATGACTCTAACTGTGGTTTGTGAAAAGAACAGGCAATATAATGACTCTGGTGGATCCATGTGTGGTTTGAGAAAGAACAGACATTCACTGACTCTAGTTGTGGTTCATGAGAAGAACAGAGACATGCAATGACACTAGTGGATCCATATGTGGTTTGTGAAAAGAACACACATGCAATGACACTTGTGGATCCATATGTTGTTTGTGAAAAGAACACACATGAAATGAACTCTGGTGGATCCATATGTGGTTTGTGAAAAGAACACACATGCAATGACTCTAGTTGTGGTTAATGAAAAAAACACACATGCAATGACACTGGAGGATCCAAATGTGGTTAATGAAAAGAACACACATGCATTGACTCTGGTGGATCCATATGTGTTTTGTAAAAAGAACACACATGCAATGACTCTAGCCGTGGTTAATGAAAATAAGACACATCGAGTGACGATGGTCAATCCATGTGGTTTGCGAAAAGAACACACATGCAATGAACTATGGTGAATCCATATGTGGTTTGTGAGAAGAAAACACATGCCCATGTGGTTTGTGAAAAGAACACACATGCAAATGACACCGATATATCCTTATGTGGTATGTGGAAAGAACACACATGCAAAGACACTGGTGGATCTATATGTGGTTTCTGAAAAGAAAACACATCCAATGACTCTGGTGGATCCTTATGTGGTTTGTGAAAAGTACAGACAGGCAATGACTCTAACTGTGGTTTGTGAAAAGAACAGGTAATACAATGACTCTGGTGGATCCATGCGTGGTTTGTGAAAGAATAGACATTCACTAACTCTAGTTGTGGTTCATGAAAAGAACACACATGCAATGACACTAGTGGATCCATATGTGGTTTGTGAAAAGAACACACATGCAATGACACTGGTGGATCCATATGTGGTTTGTGAAAAGAACACAGATGAAATAAACTCTGGTGGATCCATATGTGGTTTGTGAAAAGAACAAACATGCAATGCATCTAGTTGTGGTTAATGAAAAGAACACACAAGCAATGACATTGGTGGATCCATATGTGGTTAAAGAAAAGAACACACATGCAATGACTTTGGTGGATCCTTATGTGGTTTGTAAAAAGAACAGACATGCAATGACTCTAACTTTGGTTTGGGAAAAGAACAGGCAATACAATGACTCTGGTGGATCGATGTGTGGTTTGTGAAAGAACAGACATTCACAAACTCTAATTGTGGTTCATGAAAAGAACAGAGACATGCAATGACACAAGTGGATCCATCTGTGGTTTGTAAAAGAACACACATGCAATGACACTGGTGGATCCATGACACTAGTGGATCCATATGTGGTTCATGAAAAGAACACACATGCAATGACACTGGTGCATCCATATGTGGTTCATGAAAAGAACACACATGCAATGACACTAGTGGATCCATATGTGGTTTGTGAAAAGAACACACATGCAATGACTCTAGTTGTGGTTTATTAAAAGAACACACGTGCAATGACACTGGTGGATCCGTGTGGTTTGTGAAAAGAATAGACATGCATTAACACTAGTGGATCCATGTGGTTTGTGAAAAGAACAGACATGCAATGACTCTAGCTTTGGTTAATGAGAAGAACACACATGCAATGACACTGGTGGGATCTATATGTGGTTAATGAAAAGAACACACATGCAATGACACTGGTGGATCCATGTGTGGTTTGTGAAAATAACACACATGCCATGACACTGGTGGATCCATATGTGGTTTTTGAAAAGAACACACATGAAATGACTCTAGATGTGGTTAATGAAAAGACAGACATGCAATAACTCTGGTGGATCCATCTGTGGTTTGTGGAAAGAACAGACATGCAATGACACTAATTGTGGTGAATGAAAAGAATAGACATGCAATGACACTGGTGGATCCATGTGGTTTGTGAAAAGAACAGACATGCGATGACACTGGTGGATCCTTATGTGGTCTGTGAAAAGAACACACATGCAATGACACTGGTGGATCAATATGTGGTTTGTGAAAAGAACACACATCCAATGACTCTAGTGGATCCTTTTGTGGTTTGTGAAAAGAACAGACATGCAATGACTCTAACTGTGGTTAATGAAAAGGACACACATGCAATGACACTGGTGGATCCATGTGTGGTTTGTGAAAAGAACACACATGCAATGAACTCTGGTGGATCCATATGTGGTTTGTGAGAAGAACACACATGCTCATGCGGTTTGTGAAAAGAACACACATGCAATGACACTGGTGGATCCTTATGTGGTCTGTGAAAAGAACACACATGCAATGACACTGGTGGATCAATATGTGGTTTCTGAAAAGAACACACATCCAATGACTCTAGTGGATCCTTTTGTGGTTTGTAAAAAGAACAGACATGCAATGACTCTAACTGTGGTTTGTGAAAAGAACATGCAATACAATGACTCTGGTGGATCCATGTGTGGTTTGTGAAAGAACAGACATTCACTGACTCTAGTTGTGGTTCATGAAAAGAACACACATGCAATGACACTATTGGATCCATATGTGGTTTGTGAAAAGAACACACATGAAATGAACTCTGGTGGATCTGTATGTGGTTTGTGAAAAGAACACACATGCAATGACTCTAGTTGTGGTTAGTGAAAATAACACACATGCAATGACAGTGGTGGATCCATATGTGGTTAATGAAAAGAACACACATGCAATGACACTGGTGGATGCATATGTGGTTTGTGAAAATAACACACACGCAATGACACTAGTGGATCCATATGTGGTTCATGAAAATAACACACATGCAATGAAACTGGTGGATCCATATGTGGTTAATGAAATGAATAGACATACAATGACACTAGTGGATCCATAGGTGGTTTGTGAAAAGAACACACATGCAATGACTCTAGTTCTGGTTTTTTAAAAGAACACACATGCAATGATACTAGTGGATCCATGTGGTTTGTGAAAAGAACAAACATGCAATGACTCTGGTGGATCCATGTGGTTTGTGAAAAGAACAGACTTGCAATGACTCTAGTTGTGGTTAATGAGAAGAACACACATGCAATGACACTGGTGGGATCCATATGTGGTTAATGAAAAGAACACACATGCAATGACACTAGTGGATCCATGTGTGGTTTGTGAAAAGAACACACATGCGATAACCCTGGTGGATCGATATGTGGTTTTTGAAAAGAACACACATGAAATGACTCTAGATGTGGTTAATAAAAAATAGACATGCAATGACTTTGGTGGATCCTTATGTGGTTTGTGGAAAGAATAGACATCCAATGACACTGGTGAATCCATATGTGGTTTGTGGAAAGAAAAGACATGCAATGAGACTGGTGGATCCATGTGGTTTGTGAAAAGAATAGACATGAAATGACTCTAGTTGTGGTTAATGAAAAGAACATGCATGCAATCACTCTGGTAGATCCATGTGTGGTTTGTAAAAAGAATAGATATCCAATGAACTCTAGTGGATCCATGTGGTTTATGAGAAGAACATACATCCAATGAACTCTAGTGGATCCATGTGGTTTATAACAATAACACACATGCAATGAACTCTAGTGGATCCATGTGGTTTATGAGAAGAACACACATCCAATGAACTCTAGTGGATCTATCTTGGCATAATTTGATGTATTCCATGATGTATTTCATTGTTCAAGACACTCACTTTCCATTTTTATACTACTCAGTTTTGCCCCCTCTCTCTCTTTCGTAGAAGCCCAAACCTGTGCTCACTTTGTTTGCTACCGCCTGATTGGTTGTCACAGTTATCACGCGGATTGTGCGCACCAACCATTGATCCTGTGTGATCCAACGAGGATCGTTGCACACGTCGTGCCCTTCAATGTACAGTGTGAGACAGCACGGACGTCTCCCTCAGCGAGACTTCTACAAGAAGAAACATGAAGCCGTCCATGGAAAAAGTCATCGACTGGTCATGTCATGTTTAATCAAGTATGAAAAGCCTACTACTGCTACTACTACACCACAACACATGCGTCATCAAGTGCACAGTCATCGATGGGCAGGTGCAATTTATTGCCACTTGATTTTGATAAGACATATCCCATTTTTTATGCAGCGACTCTCAATCTCACTTCCAACTGGGCCCCATCGTAAGAAACTTCCACGCGTTAGCCGGAGGCCGAAGAGCTGAGAACCTAACATCTCCGCCTTCATCGAGTCACTCGCACTCATCAACACATCCATCTACCCGATCTAGCACAACCCCACGAATCTCGTTGTACAGCCACCTACCTTCTCCTCTACATTTCCCCTTTTAATTATCGTCAATTTTATGGCCGTGTCAAACTTCGTACATAGAAATTGTGTATGCGCCCCTTGCATGCGGCTCAATACAAAACTGTCATGCATGGCCCGAGAAAAAAGTGACGTATCGTGCACGTGTCGCAGTGCACGGTGCAGTAGCCTATGCGGCGTGTTGCACGGTGCTGCAAAAAAACGTGCATTGCTTCCATTCACCTTAAATATAGATTCCCTCTCTGAATACCCACTCTCACTCTCGCTCACTCTCCTCACGCAACCCTCTCCACTGTCCCACTAGCTTCTGCAAACTCTCGAGAAAACCCCGTCCGTGCCGGTGATGGCGGGGGAGGATACGGTGGCCATCGTCGCCTCTAAGGCCACTAGCGAGGAGGCTCCCGTATCCGTCCCGGTCACCCTCGACGCGTTGAAAGTAGCCGCTGTCCCCGTCCAGGCCCCCGTAAAGGCATCGATGGAAGCCATCGTTCCCGTCCAGGCCCCCATCCCCGCTACCAACATAGCCGCCGGTGAGAAGGCCCCCGCCGGCGAGCAGGCCCCTGCCGGTCACAAGCAGATCCAGCTCTTCCGGGACCCCTACGATCCAGAGGAGTGCATCGTTCTGGTGAACCCCTACGACACCGGCATCGACGACCCATGGTCAGAGGTAACTAGGGTTTGCTCCCCTTTCCTGTATCTTCTCCCGTTGCCATTGCTGGATGATAGATCTTGGTTTATTAGGATTCGCTTGTTCGCATTTCGATTGCTCGATCTTCTTACATCATCTAATCCTCCCTTTTCCTTTTCTTGCAATAGGTTTACGGTAGTGACGTCTGCAGCGATGACGAGTCCAGGCACACCAAGACTCGTCAGGTGCTGAGCAGGCTGCAGGCTTGCCAGTACGACGCCTTCCTTGCTGGCGACGTCTACAGTTGCCCCTTCTGCAGGACGAGACTCGCCGGCACCGACTTCAACTGCGTCGTGATGCATGCAGGGGGCCCGAGCTCCGGCACCCCCAAAGTCGGCCAGACGGTGAACGTCAATGCCTACACCGCTGAACACCAGGCTCTCGGCATTCACCTCCGAAACCTCTAGTGGGTGGCCATCGAAGAGGGTCGCATGCCTCTGATCAAGTCCAAGGCCCCCAAGATCAAGGGACTGGGCAGCAAGAAGTGGAGGAAGCGCCAGAGGAAGGAGGCGCAGGCGCATGCAAGGAGGGGTTAAACATGCCTGCTGCTGCTGCTAATCAGCTTCTTTTAATTTTCTATATTTTGCGTGTATCCTATTTCTGCATGCAAGGAAGGGGTTGAATGTATCGAACCTCGTCAAGTAACCTACTTTCTATCACTATATCATATTTAGCTGCGCACAGCTATATCTACATTTGTTTTGTTTTCTGAATGAATATATTCTTCCTGGTGTGATTTGCTGCTCTAGATTGGCTACCAGATCGAAGGCAAAAAGAGGTCCAAAAGGGAACGAATGATCGAAGAGAGAAGCTGTTCTAGATTTGCTACCAATTTGGGCAAAATGAAACATATTTGTTTAGCGAGAGAGGAAAAAGGTACTCTTTCAAACTGCCAGTTAATGAGCTACAATCTTGACAAGCTACCAGACCCATACAGAAACATAACACAAAGAAGTAAAATTTATTTTACTACTGTCACTTTAGACGCTAGCCATCTTGACAAGCTAACTGAGTTCCACAAAACAGAAACATAACACAAAGGAGTAGAATTTAATTCACTTTTCATCAGACCACTTGAGGCGCTTGCCATCATTCCTAGGCAACCAACTGCCATCATTCCAGGTGGATCTTACATTATTGGCCGTCCACACTCACGAAATGCAAGTTTGTCCCACCTCGGATCTGACTTGGCTTCCCTATCTTCAGCATCCTGTGGCACAATTAGCGGTGCATCACATGCCTGATTGTTGCCGCTAGAAGATGATGCCTCTCTGTTTCCTGCTTCTACTTTAGCCGCAGCCTATCTCTCAGCTGCTTCTGCAGCCTCTCTATCAACTGCTTCAGATGCAGCCATTTTCTTTGCATATGCAGCTTCAAACTCAGCTATTCTGCATTTTCTACAAAGGGCTCTCCTACGCTCATCTTCCCTCTAGCAAATTGGGCAAAACACGAGGTAACATAGAAATAAATGGATATTTTTGTACAGCTGGTAGGTCACATAAGCAGCTATGGCTACATACTTCAGGTTTATATCAGACAACAGCCACTCCTCCTAGAAATCGTGCCTATTCGTAGGGAAATCTGCCTTCATTCTGTCGTACGACTCATCGAGGATTCTAGTTGCGAGTGTAGCCATTCCATCCTTCCTTGAGCCCCCATGATCTTGACAAGACTCTGAAAATTGATCCAGTTGTGTGCAGGAATTGTAATTCCCTCTCGATGAAATTTCAAAAAATCAGTTGTATCGACAGTGCAGAAAACAATTCCTTTTTCTACAAGGAACTAGCGTAGCGCCGGACAATTCCTGTCAGTCCTGAAAGTATGTAGTTTGTCACCACCAAAATTTGTAACTACAAATATTTTGTCAATGCAAGATCATCATCTTAATATATTTTTAAAAAGTTTAGTAAATGCAAGATCAAGACTCTCAACATTGGCTTGTCATAATTTATTTGGTCCTAAATAAAACTCAGTAGTTGCAAGATGAGAAAATGGATAAAGAACAAGAGGAGAAAACCCTAAAAGCGGTTAACTACAGAGAGAAGATCTACAAACCGGGAGAAGTGGTAGACGAGGATGTGTTTCCTCATGGCCAGTTGAATGACGTCGACTTCATTCTGTTCATATGGGTTCTCCGGGGTGTACTCGAGGTCCAATCCCACAATCTTGTCCTCGTCTTTCTCAAGCCAACCCTCATACATCCTAAGGACTCGCACCACTGCCTCCTCCTTGTTGGTATAGACGATGTCTATCTTCTTATTATCATGGGTAGTGAAGCTTGTCTCTAGAGTGCGACGGCCTTCCATGGCCGCAGGGAGAAGACGGAAAGAAGACAGATGATAGGAAGAAGAAGAGTGGTTTCTGCGAGACAAGGAAACGATGGAACTGTCAATGCGTTTCTAAGGTAGTGGTTAACGACGGGGATGGAAGTCCAATGGAGAGACGTGTGGCGGTGGCCGTTCCAGCTTCTGAGTAAACAAAAAATAATTATGACAACGATATATGTGCCCTGTGTTGTCACGTCAATACACTGGGCCAGTCGTGTTATCTTATCCACTGCGCTAGCGCTGCAAGCCTACGTGACAGCCACCATGTCTAAGCGACGGGAGTGACATAACAGCGAGGACTAATAGGGGGGCCAACTTGACGGCCGTTAGCCTGATATTTTGTATTGAAATGTAAAGTTGAATTAGTGCTGAAAAAGACCCTCTGAGTATTTGGCACACCAACTGTGGTGATCGCGGCTGATTACAGGCAACTTAGGTACCACGTTGCCTGGGCGCCCCAACTTTCGAGCCGCAAAATGAAGTTCTCCCGCTAGAGACACTTACGTCTAGGACCCACACGCCTCAAAAGACTTTGACGAGTCAACACCACGCGAGGAAATGAAAATCTTGCTTCTGCCACGCGATGGCCGAGCTTCCTCCATGTTTTTAGCAGATCTGTCATACTAGAGGGCCGCGAAACCAGAAAAAAAGTTTTCCATTGGCCACGACCGAGCTGAGAATTTCGTTGCGGAAGACGCGCCTTCTACGACGACCATCGGGCCAATTCATTGTGGAAGGAAACTTTTCTTCTAGTGGTAACCAATCTAAGAACCCGAGTAATTATACCCATGTCAACCACCATTGTCCGGTAAAGACGATGTTTAAAGAAGCAATTGATGTAATCATGCATAATAATTTCACGTGCTGCTTAAATTTAGGTTATTACTCCCTCCTTCTCAGTTTATTAGGCTTACTAGAAGATTAGAAAAATCTCAAAAGTTAGACTCATATCTAGCACAAATTAACACCCACTATGGCATGCAACCAATAGTTGGCCTCCTAAAACGCTCCCACTAATCCTAGCCAATCCCTAATCACCTAAATCACAATGCCATTTCTATTAAGCCTAATAAATTGAGAAGGAGGGAGTAACCTTTTTGTATGTTTTACCCAATTTCTAGGCATTTAATAGTATGTTCCTTCATTATAAATGATTCAAGGCATATTAATGCATTTCCTTTCAATTTTTAAAAAATAATTCTGTTTATATACTTAAATAAATTCTAAATAGTTTTTAAAAGATAATTATAATTTATTTTTATTATGAGTAACAAAATAAAAATATTAAAATGGATTTAATAATTCTTATAGCATAAAGTTTTAATAATTCTAATTTGACTTAGAATTTTATATTTAGTATTTTATTAAAATACTAGAATATTTTTCATAAACAAAAGTAATTTTTTATTTTTACGATTTTTCTGCATTTCTCTAGGCTTATTTGAAATTGATATATCATTATTATTTTTCTTATCTATTTATTTTAAGAAAATGGGCCTGGCCCACCTACCAGCCCAGCCCACCTAGTTAGACTAGAACATCCTATATTGGGCAACCCAACCGGTCAAACCGACCTGGCACGCCACTCCTCTCTTGTTCCTCTAATCTCTCATTCAGGCACACGCTCCTACGGTCGCCGTCGCCTTCTAATTCTGGTTGACTCCATCCATCTCGGTCATCGCTGCCGGTCTTAATCGACACTCCATCGTGATGTAGGCCGACCTACGTCGTTACCACATCAAGGTCTCCAACTTATGCCAATTCATCATAGACTTCAAAGATGAATCATATCCTCTTTGAGATCCCACTTCCTACCCTATTAAATGGTATACTACTTCATACTCCATCCTATGACCATGATAGGTTCAAACCGACAAGCACGGAGACAATGGAGGAAGCCCGAGGACTCACGCCTGACAAGACGGAGGCTTGGAAGTGAAGAAGGAAGAGGCAGAGACAAACCGGTGCCAGGGGCAGCAAAACCTATGCCATCGCCGGAATTACCGGCGATAGCTCCGTCAGACCAAAGCCCCCATCGGAACTTCCGGCGCCTAAACCGGTGGGTTAGACCCCACGCTGAAAGCGCCTTATGTATGCCTTTCCGGCCAATGACCGAAATATTCGGCAATGACCAGAAATACCGGTGGCAGATCCGGCACCGCCGGACTTATCGCTGTAAATGCCCGTCTACGTACAGATCTAGGTTTGATGCCCGAAAATATTCCCTTTACTTACCCTTTTGCCTAAACTACCCCTATTCTAGTGGTTGGCCTATAAATAGAGCCCCCACCCTCTCATGTATCAATTAACCTAGACTAAAGATAACCCCCTTTGTGGAATCTCTAGTTTTGCCTCATCCTCTTTACCAAGGGGACCGACTATCGTCACTAACCTTGTTGGAGTTTGCATCACGCATCCATCATTGTACAAAGCCTGCATTTGCGAGTGCGTGAGCATAGTTGTCAAGACCCCTCTCCAAGGTGTTCTTCCCTCTCCGCTTGGGATCGAAGGGATCTTTCCTTGCGAGGATTCTACCGGATCAGTGGCCGCAGGCGGGAGAAAATGGCCTTGTATCATGTTAGTTTTGCGTGTTCTCATTGTGTTCTTCGTGAGGTGTGTGTCCACTTCTGCTACCTTCTCCCTTTCCCCTCGCTTTCCTATCGATTTGACCACAAGATCCGTGATCGGGCCACCCTTGAGGTCACCCCTATATCATATGGTATCAGCAACTTTTGGTTGCCACGAATTTCACATCAATTTGGTATTTTCCCCATGAATTGGAAAATTCCACCAAAAATGGCCTCAATTCGTGTTTTGGATCGATATGTGATTTGAGTGTGTTTGGTAGGTTTTGATCCGTAGATTACTTGCTAAACTTGTTGATCTACCTTCTCCTACGTTCCCATGGCCTAATTCCACCATTTACCCCTCAGATCTGAAGTTTTCCATCAAGTTTTTCCACATAAAATCGCATTTTTCGCATCCCAAACTCGTTTCGGTGCCAGGTCCGGTCAACCGGATTAGCAACCAGAATTTCTGATCAGAATTCTGGTGAAATCGGCTCCACCACCGGAAATTTCGGTGCACATTCCGGTCCAACCGGTTTTTCCATCGACAACTTCATCTCTACACTGTTTTATGAGCATAACTTTTGCATACAAACTAAGATTTTGGTGTTCTTTAGCTCATTTCAAAGAGGAGAAGGAGATATACATCATCATCCAAGTGGTTCATGCTATCTACTCCATCCAAATTCCGTGAGCAAGGCAGAATCCAACAATAAAGGGTGAACATCAGTAATGAAAGGTATAAAAATTCCACGACTTCTCCCCACTTGCATTCCTTTGTGAGCTACATTATATTTGTAACCAACAAACACCTATTGAGACCAGTTCCTCTATGGTTTCATGGGCTATGCACAATTGATACCTTGTAGAATTCCGAGCAAAAGTTGTGAGCACGTTATCTCATATAGTTATCTTGTATAGTTGTTGGCACAAGGAAGAGGCAAGTCAAAAAGAAAAGGAAAAAAATGTAGAAAAAGAAAAGAAACAAACAAACAAAGAAGTACATCATAGAATAGGAAGCACAAGCTCGATGAACATCATATAGGTGGTACTTATTATGCATATCTTATATCCCACCAATTTTATTGCAATTGAACTAGCATCTCTCCTTGAACTTGTGCGACACGAGCTTATAGTGTTCGCTAGGTAATCATTTGGTTCTTAGCTCACTTTCTTTGTCACACAAGTCCCATTTATCCCACCATGTGTGTTTCCTTGTACATAATTCCTATCTTGTGGATTGACGTGTTTTGCTTTGTGATCATCGTGGTTCTTTACTTGCCATTACAACATCTTGATTTTGGATTGTTTATTGACATGCCATCTTCCATACATATCCATGCAAGGAGGGGTTGAACATGTCTGCTGCTGCTAATCAGCTTCTTTTGATTTTCTATATTTTGCGTGTATCCTATTTCTGCACGCAAGGAAGGGGTTGAATGTATCGAACCTCGTCAAGCAACCTACTTTCTATCGCTATATCCTATTTAGCTACGCATAGCTATATCTACATTTGTTTTGTTTTCTGAATGAATATATTCTTCCTGGTGTGATTTGCTGCTCTAGATTGGCTACCAGATCGGAGGCAAAAAGAGGTCCAAAAGGGAACGAATGATCGAAGAGAGAAAAGGCTCTAGATTTGCTACCAATTCGGGCAAAATGAAACATATCTGTTTAGCGAGAGAGGAAAATGGTACTCTTTCAAACTGCCAGTTAACGAGCTACCATCTTGACAAGCTACCAGACACATACATAAACATAACACAAAGAAGTAAAATTTATTTTACTACTCTCACTTTAGGCGCTAGACACCAAAATGAAATAAGTAGCCAACTCTTGGCCTAATGGAAAACCAGTCTTTTCCAAAGTATGACTATAACCAACCATTTTGATCACATGGGGGCCTACAGCTGCTCCCTCTGCCAGCTTGCATTCCACAAAGGACTTAGCAACATTGTACCTCTCAGTCCTGGCCTGAGTCTGGAACATGTCCTTAAGCGCGATGATCATATCGTACGCTTCCTGATCCTCAAACTGTTTTTGAAGATTAGGTTCCATGCATGCAAGCATAAGATAGCTAACCTCAAGAGATTCATCACATGCTTTCTTGTAGGCATTCTTAAGGGCAGCAGTTGCATTATCAGTAGGTTCATCCGGGATGGGGGTATCCAGAACAGTTTCCTTTTTATCAGACCTGAGAACAATTCTCAAGTTACGAAACCAGTGCGAAAAGTTTGTTCCATTTAGTTTATCCTTTTGAAGAATTGAACACAAAGCAAAAGGTGATGAACTGTTCGGTGCCATTGATCTACAACATAAAACATGCAAAATACTAAGCCATGTAACCATGAAAGAGTAAAACATATTAAACAATTTAATAGCACATATTCCTACTTAAATCAACATCTCTCTATTGATACTAAGTGATTTAAGATCTAAAATTAACAAGTCAACTAGTGAGCTTTAGCATCACTGCTAGAAGACAAGGTAAATCGGTAAGCAACTCTTTGCTAATCATATCACATATGACTCTTGTTGTTGAGTGACATCTCTATGTCAAAATTAGGCGCCCAACCTTTATGCCCCAAGGTCCTTAACTGTTAAGATGACCTTGTTAAGCTCATCAACCCTTATGCGTGTAGGTATCCGATACAAACCCATCTAGCCAAGGAAAATCGCGACACCCTAATTTCATAGACCCACCAACGATTGTATAGGGCATAGGATGGTGCAAGGTTTGGTTGGGAGGGCATGGTTTAACTTAAACTTTGTGAGGGATCGTTCTACTTCTATCATCTAAGCATGCATAGTAGTAAAATGTATAAGAATGGCATTCACATAGATGTGATATAGTATGGCCCATTTTCTCATGGTGATCTCCATCACCATAGAACATGTACACCATGATGATCTCCATCTTCATGCTCTATGCAATCCATCCTCCAAGTGATGAGTTCTCTAAGAACTAATACAAGCTATTACTCCTAACAGCTAGTAATCAAAATTACATGGTATTGGGATCATCACAAGTTGGCACGCAGGCCATTACAATAATTGACAACACATATGGCTCCAGCCGTGTTGCCCTACTCACGACACGCAGGTCATGAATAAATACATACATGCATCACATACATTTTGGGCCATATTGATCACATAAATCCTACAAAACAAGTTGTGCATAGAATCGCATTCTACCGGATCATGTGAAATCATAGCACCTATGAACCTTAACGTGATACAAAAGGGGCTACGACTAAGGGGGGTCTAGGGGGTCTCCCCCTACGGGGTTCGAAGGGGCAGCGCCCCTCGCGGTATCATACAATTTTCTTTAAGCATTTTGATCAGCAAATCAAATTTACCATAAAACCGACTATTGTTCGGATTCGACCAAACTCCTTTGATCACGATATGTCGATTCAGATCTAGTTCCCTATTTGATAAATCATATTGATCTTCGCGTGATTCAAATGGATTTATGTGTCACTGTCTACCCGATGGCAGAAACCGACCGGTAGGGGTAAGTCGTTCGACGACCTTAGAATCACGATCACGGAAAGTAAGATCATAGATCAATCTAGAACCACCGCCATAAAAACGATCACATCATTCATATCAATCTACATATCACCATATGCAAACTTCCCAAACATATGACTAAACAACATCAGCTCTGATACCACTGTTGGGTAATGGGTAGGCTACACTAGCGTAAAATCAAAATTTTCTACCGCGTCAACCAAGAATAATATTGTCATAGATCATGGGATTACCGCTAGACGCGTAGTTGCGGAACTCGATAAAGCACGTCGTGGCAGTGTAGATGTTCTATGTCTCCTCCTTGTCCTCGTCCCACGAGCAACTCCCCTTTGTGCGGCTCGTCCAAGTGCCACAGCTGCAGCACCTCCGAGGTATCCACACGTCCGGAGTGGAAGGTCACATGGCAGACTGCTAGGTCCGCACGTGCAAGACAGGCGTAATAGGAGTGGCGGCTGGGTGGAGTGCTCAACCCTATTCATCTCACCTCACTCTCTCTTATATAGGCATCACTGGTGGGCTTCTACATTAGCAGCCCATTAGCAGCCTAAGCCTGGTCTAATTCGGATCCAATCCTCATTAGGCTTCCAGCCCCTAAAGTGTGTGACCCTATAGGTTCATAGAGGTATAGACATCACATAAGTACACTTACTCCGTCAATAGTTGGTAGCAGCCTCTAGCAAGACGTGCCAACTCCTAAACATATATAAAGATCATTCGGACGAACCATCACAAGGTTGAGTGCATGTCTTTCCCTTTGCCCTATGATATTTGGTCTAGCTCCAAGCTAACCTCTCTTTCTCGATACTATGATTCGGAATCCCTTTACTAGGTTAACTCTTAACCATATGTAGCACGACCATGCATTTCTGGATCCGATTACTCGAGGCCCCCCAGAGATATCTCTCTCAATTAGAGAGGGGAAAATCCCATCTTGATTGACCAATGCCTTGTAGCATGTATCTAGACAAACCTGAAAGCTACCTTTATAACTACCCAGTTAATAAAGTAGTGTCTGATAGCCCCAAAGTAGGTCGATCCACATCTCAAGTACATGCGACAATCTCAGGTCTAAGCACAAAACGTACACGATGTCTAGAGAGAGCTGCAAGTATTATTGCCAGTCTCAAGTTGGGTCAGTCCAACCCCATGTTCATAACATGTGTCCACATCATTGGTTTGACATCTCCATGTCTATGACTTGCGAAACATAGTCATCAACCAATCGATGTGCTAGTCTAATATTCACTTGTGTCCTCACATGAACTCTGACTAGGGACAACTATTAGATAACCATACAAGTAAACGGTTTCACAAACAATTCACATAATTGCCAATCAATACAAGTTTCCTAATATATGGACATTCAAGGAACATTATAAAACTCATGGATACATATGAAATACAATCATCTCTATGGTTGCCTCTAGGGCATATTTCCTTCAGCATAAAGATAGAAGATGGAGACTTAACATAAAAGTAAAAGAAAGGCCCTTCATAGAAGGAAGTAGGGATTCAAGTTTCATAAAGAGCTTCCAAAAATTATGGTAATCATTAGCTTTCAGCTCTCATTGCCCCCATCATAAGCATCTTTAGGTGATTAAGGCTAAAGTGAACAAATATGAGGATATGCTTGACAAGTTATAAGTTAAAATCTCATGCCCTTACTTGCGAAGACCGAACCTCATGCTACTCAACTTTAGTCACGAGTAAGTTCTTGTCATTGTAAGTACATGTGTATCATGGAGAACCGCCAACGGGGTACCCCTTGCCCGATGATACGGAAGCATTCCTATATCAAAACGACAAGGCAAGCAGACAATGAGCATCTCAGCGATCTTTTTATTTTCTATTTGCATAGGTTTTTATTGAGGATGCTTCATAGATTGCTCATTATGGTTATGCTGCAATTTTCCACCATGATTAGGCATGGCTTAGGCTAGCGGCCCAGGCGTTTCTCTAACACATATATAAACTCCATGAGCTTACAAGCTCCCCTTTTATTTCACACCGCTGGGATCCATCAGCAAAAGAACATGATATCAACCAAATAAAGTGCAATGTTGAAAGAGTACCCCATGGTAACATGGTTCTGCTAATTCACAACATAAAAAGCGCAAGCATATACGCAACATATATGTGCACAATGGTTCAAGTTTATTAAGTGCAACAAAAGTAAAGTGTGCCATCAAGTTTGTGAGAGCTGTAATCACTAATCTTCACATAACAAGTTTAATTCGGAAGATAGATAAAAAACATGAATATACTTGGAATAGCAAATGATAAAAGGTAGGTATGGTGGATTCTTTGGAATAACTTGGTTTTATTGGGAGTTGGATGCATGAGTGGAACTCATACTTGGTATGGAGGCTAGCAAAATACTGGGAGCGACCAACTAAGAGAGCAATAATGGCCATAATCATGCAAAGCGACAAAACAACATTAATTAAAGCATAAAGTGATATTACAAGTCCAAAACTAAATGATCATAGAGGCTATGGTGACTTGGAATAGTCTTAACATGGTGTGAGCATGTGCCAAGTCAACCCAAATAAAGCATCAAAGGAGAATACCACAATATTATGCTTTTATATGCTAAAACAACGCATGATTCTTTCAAGGCACATTAAGCAATATCAGTTGTTTATAAAAAATCATGCTACAGCAATAATCACTAATCCAAAATAATATCAAGCATGACATGACAAAGACTAGGCTACAGTCAAAAACAAGCTCCTTTTATACCACTTAAGCATGAACTTTCCTACTCTTTTCCAATCCAAACCAACTTATTTGAAAACTAATGTATGAATGAAGGGGTACAACCAATTTATTCAAGCACACTAAGCAAACTAAGAAAACGAAAACTAAGAACGAAAACAAAGATGCTCCAAGAACAACACAATTGTGCATGAAACAATAAAAATGAAGTGTTTGGAAGAAACCTGAGATTTTTATTCATGAAGAAGGGGATGCCTTGGGCATCCCCAAGCTTTGATGCTTGTACTTCTTGGATATTTCTTGGTGTGACACGGGTGGCATCCCCAAGCTTTATCTTTTGTCCATTCTTCATCTTATCAAATTACTCTTCCCTACACTTAAATTTTTCATTCATACAAAACTTCACACAATCTTCATTACCAACATTAGTGTACTCAAGATAATAAGTCTTTTGGTTCAGTTTTAACACAAGTAAAACTTCCACTAAAACACAAGCTACTGTAGCGCTTCCTTTAAAAAGTTCAAATAATCAAAGAAAACTCAAAGAGAAAGAGATTAAGAGGAAAATGCAAATAATGGCAGAAATCTATCAAAACAGACCAGCAGGTAAAAACCGATTTTTTTGAAGACCTTCTTTTGCTCAAATCGAAAAGTTTTAAACTAATGAAAGTTGGATAACAACCTAGGGAAGAATCGAAAAACATTACAGCTCAATCCGATGTACAGAGATTTTTCACGAATTTTTACGGCGAAGCACAAAAATCTGTTTCGGGACAGCAACTTTTCCAAGTCTTACTTCTCTAGAGGTTACTCTTGGCACAAAAACCACGCAAAAAGGATAAGGAGAGGTTATTACAGAGGTAATAACTTTCAATACTCAAAAAAATTATTGGCTAAAAATTTGGGTTATCTCCCAATAAGTGATTTTCTTTAACACCTTTGAGCTAGGCATAAGAATTTCGATGATGCTCACATAAGAAATATGAATTGAAGTAAAAGAGAGCATCAATAAGCAAATTCAAAACACATTTAAGTCTAAACCACTTCCTATGCATAGGAATCTTATATGCAAATAAATTCACAAAGAACAAAGTGACAGGCATAGGAAGATAAAACGAGAGTAACTTCAAAACTTTCAGCAAATAGAGAGGTGTTTCAGTACCATGAAAACTTTTACAACCATATTTTCCTCTCTCATAATAATTTTCAGTAGCCTCATAAATAAACTCAATAATATAACTATCACATAAAGCATGCTTTTCATGATCTAGAAACACATAATTTTCAAGCTCAAAAATAGTGGGATTAAAACCTTCAGACCCACCTTTAACAATTTTATAACAAGATGACTGATTAATCTCATTTTCAATAGTAGTACAATTAATATTATCAACTAATATAGGACCATCATCTAGAGCTTTATTATAAAAAATTCAAAAGAATCCATAGGAACATAACATTCATCCTCCTTTGCTAAGCATGGAGGACAATCAAATAATGTAATGGGTAAAGAGTTACTCTCAATAGAAGGTAGGAATGGGTAGATCCATTCTACCTCCTCTTGATCATCACTCTCCTCCTCTTTTTCATCCAATGAGCTTCCAGTTTTAGCAATTTCTTCTTCCATAGACTCATGCAAGGCATTAGTCTTTTTCGTTGGTGGAGAGCATCTATTAAGAAATTCCAAAATATATCCATTTTCTACCTTGTAATTATCAAAGCAAAATTTAAGTATATCATAAACCTCATATTTATAAGTTGCATCATCAATATTTTCAAGAAAATAAAAAAGTTCGAATGCATCCTTCCAAGCAATAAATTCTTCAATTTGTTCATATCATAAAATTCATAATTTCCCTTAACATGAGAAGATATGGTAACATCATCATTATACTGTAACACCCTGTCCACTCTTGGGCCTGGGGGGTGTCACTCCTGGCAGCTTAATAGGATATCTAGACTGGCCCCATAGACCAACACTAGTCTTTCCTGCGCACTTTGTCCTCACTCGTGCGCACCTGGTTACCCACTTCCCGGTCGGTCACCCATCCTGGAATTCCTCTAGGCCAAGCACGCTTAACCATAGAGTTCTTTTTGAATGAGCTTCCGGAAAAGAAGTTGCAACTTGTTTTGTAACACCCCGTCCACTCCTGGGCCCGGGGGGTGTCACTCCTGGCAGCTTAATAGGATATCTAGACTAGCCCCACAGACCAACACTAGTATTTTCTACGCACTTTGTCCTCACTCGTGCGCACCTGGCTACCCACTTCCCGGTCGGTCACCCATCCTAGAATTGCTCTAGGCCAAGCATGCTTAACCTTAGAGTTCTTTTCGAATGAGCTTCCGGAAAAGAAGTTGCAACTTGTTGGTATGAGTATTTTATCAATCCTATTAAGCCATGTGTTTGGTCTCACATACACCCACCCTTTAGAAGATCGATGACCTGAAGCACACCCCAGGAACGTTCCCTCTTGGCACGCGTTTGTGCGTCTAGTGCCAGCACATGTGTCCGGGCCACACGCGCCATGCTCCACATGTCCCGCCACTAACCCGCACACACCCGTGTAATCGCAAGGGTCGGCTCTGATACCACTTTGTAACACCCCGTCCACTCCTGGGCCCGGTGGGTGTCACTCCTGGTAGCTTAATAGGATATTTAGACTGGCCCCATAGACCAACACTAGTCTTTTCTGCGCACTTTGTCCTCACTCATGCGCACCTGGTTACCCACTTCCCGGTCGGTCACCCATCCTAGAATTGCTCTAGGACAAGCACGCTTAACTTTAGAGTTCTTTTCGAATGAGCTTCCGGAAAAGAAGTTGCAACTTGTTGGTATGAGTATTCTATCAATCCTATTAAGCCATGTGCCTGGTCTAACGTACACCCACCCTTTAGAAGATCGATGACCTCATCGATCAAGCACACCCCAGGAACGTTCCATCTTGGCACGCGTCTGTGCGTCTAGTGCCGGCACATGTGCCATGCCGTGTCCACTCCGAGCCACACGCGCCATGCTCCACATGTCCCGCCACTAACCCGCACACACCCGTGTAATCGCAAGGGTCGGCTCTGATACCACTTGTAACACCCCGTCCACTCCTGGGCCCGGGGGGTGTCACTCCTGGCAGCTTAATAGGATATCTAGACTGGCCCCAGAGACCAACACTAGTCTTTTCTGCGCACTTTGTCCTCACTCGTGCGCACCTGGTTACCCACTTCCCGGTCGGTCACCCATCCTAGAATTTCTCTAGGCCAAGCACGCTTAACCTTAGAGTTCTTTTCGAATGAGCTTCCGGAAAAGAAGTTGCAACTTGTTGGTATGAGTATTCTATCAATCCTATTAAGCCATGTGCTTGGTCTCACATATACTCACATTGAAAAGGGAGGTATTTATACCTCCTACAGCAACAAGATTTATCAAAGCAATAAGTAACATTATAAGTAGAGCACACGTTTCTATCAATGCTATACAATTTATCAATTTGTTCCCATAAGTATTTCCCTTTTTGTGACAAGCGATGTTCCTTATAATAATATTTTTTTTTCCGTGAACCCACCTTGCCAATAAGATCCAGTTTCAAAGAAACCAACCATTGGTAAAAAGCATGATAAAGCAAGACAATAATAGACCAACAAAAATAACAACTATAGAAGGAACTATTTTTTTGTATTTTGATAAAAAGAAACAAGCAAACAAAGCAGAAATAAACTAAGCAAAACAAAAAAAAACAAAGTAAAGATATTGGTTATGAAGGACTCCCCTTGTGAAGATGTCCTTGACTCCCTCGCAACGGCGCCAGAAAAAGCTTGATGATCGTCTCAACACGTCGAGCTTGTTGGGGAACCCCAAGAGGAAGGTATGATGAGCACATCAGCAAGTTTTCCCTCAGTTATGAAACCAAGGTTATCGAACCAGTAGGAGCAAGGAAACACCTCCAAGGTGTTTTTTCCAACTTGGAATCCTGCAAAACACAACCAAAGAACTTTACCCCGAACTTACAGTGAGGTTATCAATCTCACCGGTTTTGCTGAAAACAAAGGATTAAACGTATTGTGTGGAAGTTAGTAATTGCTTACAGAAAGTAAACATAAAATAGTAAATAGATTGTAGATTGATGGTAAAGAATGGACTAGGGTCCATAGTTCACTAGTGGTGATTCTCCTTAAGATAGATGACATGTTGGGTGAACAAATTACAGCGGGGCAATTGACAAACATCAAGAAAGCATACATGCATATACTAATCATCTTGACTCCTATGAGATTTGATTGGGCATTACAACATTATACATAGACTGTAATCCAACTGCATCTATGACTAATAATCCACCTTCAGGTTATCATCTGAACACCGTCCAGTATTAAGTTGCAAGCAACAGATAATTGCATTAAGCAAAGTGTGTAAAGTAAACAATATGATTGTTCTATGAACAAAGGATTATTGTTTTCTCCCTAGTAGCAACAGCACATCTAGTACCTTAGAGATTTTTGTCACTTCCCCAGATTTCTAGAGGCATGAACCCACTATCGAGTATAAATACTCCATCTTGGAGTTGCTAGCATCTACTTGGCCAAGATAGCTACTAACAACGAAAAGCATGCAAGATCATAAATAACATAGCCATGATAGAATCAATATTTAATCTGAAATAGCATCTCAATATCCATCAGATCCCCGCAAACACAACATGTAGGATTACAAATAGATGATCTTGATCATGAATGGATCTCACAAGATCTAAACATGGTAGCACAAAGGAGAAGAACCAACCATCTAGCTACAACATGGACCCGTATTCCAGCTATGAACTACTCACGCATCACACCGGAGGCGGGCATGGTGATGAAGAAGGCCTCCAGGGTGATCTCTCTCCTCTGGCAGGGTGCCGAGAAGAGCTTCAGATCCCTCCCTATCTAGGGATGGAGATGACGGTGGATATAGACTCTTTCATGGAGTTTTGATCGGGTCCATATGGTTTTCGTCCTGGAGGCAATATATAGGCGAAGGGGCAAGGTCGGTGGAGTGCCAGGGGGCCCACACCCCCTGGTGGCGCGGCTAGGGCTGGCTGCGCCACCACCAGGTGTGGCCGGCCTGGCTCCCCGCTTCATCTCCCCTCTAGACTATGTGTTCCTTCTAGTGAAATATTGACTTGGGCTTTTGTCCGGTCCAATTCAGAGAATATTTCCTTACTGGCTTTTCTGAAACCCAAAACAGCAGAAAACAGACAATTGGCACTGTGGCATCTTGTTAATAGGTTAGTTCCAGAAAATGTGTAAAATACTCCAAAGTGTGGACAAAACATAAGAAAGTAGATATAAAACAAGTATGGAACATCAAAAATTATAGATACGTTTGCAACGTATCAGGGCCAAGCCATTAGTATTGGCATGAGTTCTGTACCAGGTGCATGTGGTTTATCCGCGAATCATTGGCAAGCGTTGCATCACTGGACGATGTCCTTAGCATCACGCATTATCGTTGGCCAGTAGAATCCAGCTCGTAGAGGTTTGGCGACAATGGCGCGACTACCAGCACGGTGGCCGCAAGTGCCCTCATGTATGTCGAGGAGGATGGCTCTTCCATCTCTGTTGGATATGCACTGTTGAAGGACTCCTGTGATGCTGCGCTTGTACAATTCACCATTGATAAGGGCAAATTCCTTTGATCATCACACTATATGACGCGCATAAGTCGGGTCATCTGGCAACCTTTTGCTGAGCAAGTATGTGATATATGGTTGCGTCTAGGATGGCTCGATCATCATGACCTCCATGGGGCCTTCGAGTCCTGTGTTTGGGTCCATGTCATTGAGTGCTATTGGCTCGTTGGGTGGCATAGCCCCCGAGTCCTTCGACGTGCTAGTTTTAAGATATGGAGCCTTAGGCTTGATGGAACGCTTGCAGATGCGCTCTAAAAATACTCCGGGTGGCACTGGGGCACAAGTGGAGCCGATGTTGGCGAGTGTGTCTGCTTCCTCGTTGCTCTCGCTACCGACATGCTGCAGCTCTCAGCCATCGAAGTCTCCCTCGAGTGTGTCATAGAGGTCACGGAAGGCGATCATGTTGTCTCTCAAAGCATCGCACTCACTCACTTTTTGGTTGACCAACAGTTTAGAGTCACCGTAGATAACGAGTTGTTTTTTTTTGCGCCGCAGGCTTTTGCCATACACATCCCATGGAGTAAGGCTTCATATTCAGCTTCATTGTTGGAAGCGGTGAACTGCATTCGCAGAACATATCTCACCTTGTCACCTTGCAGCGATGTCAGGATGACACCTGCGCGAGCTCCCTCCTTGTGCTTGGACCCATCGAAGTGCATTGTCCATAGATAGGACATGTCTGGCTTGTCGGGGAGCTGGTTTTCCATCTAGTGCAGGAGGAAGTCCGGGAGAACTTGCGACTTAATTGTGTCTCGCTTCTCGTACGTGATATCTCGTGGCTCGTCCAGTGGCGTCAGGGTTTTTGAGTATGTGCCCTAACGGGGCATCGTTCACCACGATTATTGGATGCTCCTGAAAGTAGTGGTGCAGTCGCCTAGCTGTCATGAAGACACCATACACCAGCTTCTGATAATGTGGGTACCGCTGCTTTGTCGGTGTGAGCACCTCGCTAAGGTATTAGACTGGGCGCTGTACCCCGTGGACTTTTTTTTCTTCGGCTCGTTCCACCACGAGCACAGTGCTAACCACCTGGTTGGTGGCGGAGATGTATAGCAATAGCGGCTCCTTTTCACGAGGTGTTACCAACACCGGCGAGGTGGACAGTAGATGCTTGACGTCTTCGAATGCTTCTTGTGCTTCGTTTGTCCACTCGAATTTGTCAGCCTTGCGGAGAACTTGGTAGAAAGGTAGTGCCTTTTCGCCCATCCGACTGATGAATCGACTGAGCGCCGCGATTCGCCCAGCCAGTTGTTGGACGTCTTTTACGTTCTTCGGCTTTTCCATAGTCAGTATGGCTTTTATTTTCTTTGGGTTGGCCTCGATCCCTCTCGCGAAGATGAGGTACCCGAGCAATTACCCGTATGGTACACCGAAGGCCCATATGTCGCGGCCCAGCTAGCTCTTGAGGCAAGCCTGCATACACCGCTGGTAGGTGGCCCCTACGTTTTTCAGCCCGAAGGGCATTGTTGTGTAGCAGAAGACACCAAAGTGCATGATGAACGCCATTTTTGACTGGTCCTCCTCCTTCATTCAAATCTGATGATAGCCTGAGTAGGTGTCGAGGAAGCAGAGACGCTCACATCCCGCGGCGGAGTCAATTACCTGATCGATCCGAGGCAACGAGAAGTGGTCCTTCGGGCAATGCTTGTTCAGGGAGGTGAAGTCCATGCACATCCGCAGGATATCCATGTGTTTTTTAGGAACAAGCATAGAGTTTTCTACCCAGGTGCTTTCCTTGATCTCGCATATGAAGTTAGCGTCGAGGAGTCTGTTGACTTCCATACCAACTGCTTTCGCCCTTGGTTCAGACAGTCGTCGTATTGTTTGTTTGACTAGCCTTGCTTTAGGATTCACGTTGAGTGAGTGCTCGGCGAATTCCCTGGGAACTCCTGGCATGTCCACTGGACACCAGGCAAAGATTTCCCAGCGCTCACGGAGGAATTCGACGAGCGCGAGTTCCTATGAGGGACTCAAGTTGTTGGCGATGAGGGCCATCTTGGTCAGGTCCGTTGGGTGGACCTGGCCGCCTTGGTGTGGATCGACGTGTTGAAGGATTGGTCAGGTGAGCTTGGCTTGCTCAGAGGTGGTAGAATGTTGTCTGTCGACTCCTTCAAACTCGCCAGCTCCTCTTGCATGCCGAAAGACTAAGAGATTCTGTTGAACTCCCTGTCGCAGCTGTCGGACCTCTCGAAGCTTCTGTTGACTGTAATAATGCCGTTTGGGCCCGGCATCTTCGTCTGCAGGTAGGCGTAATGTGGTACTGCCATGAACCTCGCGAACGCGACACGTTTGAGGATGCAGTGGTATTGCGAAGGCCAGCCGACGACTTCGAATTCGATGTGCTCTCGTCGAAAGTTTACCAACATGCCGAAGATGACGTTGAGGCTGATCTTGCCCAAGGGGTATACGCCTTTTCTCAGGATGATTCCGTGGAAAGTCGTGTCTAAAACTTCCAGACATGATAGAGGAATTCGCATTGCGTGCAAGGTACTTGTGAACATATGGTTAATGCGCTTCCGCCATCCATGAAGATGCGACTCATCTCGAAGCCTCCAATATGTGCCTTGAGCACCAGGGGACATTGGCCTAGGTGAGGTACTTGGCACGGATGATCACGCTTGTCGAAGGTGATGCATGACTCGCTTCCACTGAGGTATTCAGTGGTGGAGGGCAGAGAGTTCATTACCAGATCGAGTGGATTTTTGCACTTGATTTGAGGGGCGTCCTTTTTGGATCATCCCCATGTTCCCAGTGGTCGTGGGTATGGTTCGCCTCCATGGTTCTGGACTGGTGCAGCCGCAGCTGGTGGCGGTCCGGGTGGTGGTGGAGGTGCTCCATGAGCCACAACGCCTGGGGCTGCTCCATAGCCCTGGTTTATCGCGTCGCGATTCATCTGGGCCAGGCCTTCGTGGAGTTTGAGGAACTCGCGGGAGTCCTTTAGAAGGTGGCTTAAGTTTTTCTTGTCGTTGTGCTTGTCGATGTAGAAGTGTATGTTGCATGATCCGGACAGTTTGCCCTGGATAGATTTTCCAGGTGCCTCATCGCGAGTGCGGTGTTGCCACACTTGCGTGGTTTTCCCGCTGTCGTGGTATCCACCACTATGGTATCGACTGTTGCGTTTGTCGTTGCGTTTGTCGGCGTAGCCAGTCGTGACCATGTCGACCTCCTCGCGGTCCTCATAACCGCGCATTTGACGCTTTCCTCGGTGATCACGTCTGCGACCGAGGTCGTCGTCATCATCAGAGTGGACACGGTTTTTGACCGAGTCCTCCCCATCATCCCACCTATTCGTGATCACCATCAGGTGATCGATTGTTTTGGGCTTTGAGCAGTCCAGCTCCTCCCTGAGCTCTCTGCGCCGTACGCTGCCATTGAACGCATCGATTGCGCGATCTTCGGAGATGTCCTCTACAGAATTTTTGATGATGGACCATCTCTAGATGTACGAGCATAGCGACTCGCCAGTCTTCTGGTAGTAGCCTCTCAATTCTTCGATTGATGCGGGCCTTTTGTAAGTGCCCTTGAAATTTCGCACGAAATTGTAGACTAGCTCTTCCTAGCTACGAATCGATCCACGCGGAAGGTTGTTGAGCCACGCACGAGCGACGCCTTGCAGCTGTAGCTGGAGGCATTGCATTGCCGTGCTCGTGGTTCTGCCATGGAGCTTGACAGAGGAGATGTGATCCTCCAACCAGATCTTCAGGTCCTGCAAGCCGTCAAATTTTAGGTTCTCCGATGGGAGCTTGAACCCCTTTGGCATTCTCTTCTGTCGAATGGCCATGCGGAAGCAGTTGGAGCCGCAGAGCTCTATCCCGTCATCTTTCTAGTCAGTCGAATGGGCATGCCTCGCATGCATCTTGTCGACCTTGCGATGCGTGATGTCATCACGCGCGTCGTAGTCATAGTCGTGTCGCCATGAGCGGCGTCACGGCGACAAGTCGTGGTTGTCATCACTAGAGGAGGGTGAAGAGTAGCGTTTGGCCAGAGCTTTGTTTTTCTTCGGCTCCGGTGTTTGATCCGTGATGAGGGCAGCCTCAACTAACCCCAGGCCCGCGATCATAGATCAGTGCATGGCAGCCCACGGGTCCCCAGCTGGTGGCTGGTTGTTGATGAGGTACATGGTGGACGCTATCACCGCTGCCTACGGCGTCTTCGGGAGCACCTTGCCTCAGGTATCCACCATCATGGATGAGAAGTCGAGGACTCGTGCAGCCTCTTCTCACTCCTTATCGGTGATGTGAGCCAGTCGAGAACGTCTCTTGGCGGCTACATGGTCATTGCCCTTGGAGCATGATCCTCCCATAGAGGAGTGTTGAGATCGCCGAAGGCTCGACTCATCCGCCGCCTTTCTGCGCGCCTCGAGTTGGGCGATTACTTGCTGCTGGCGCTTGAATTCTTCCTTGAGCAGCCAGTGATAACCCATCAGCATGTCTTGCGATGAATTTGGTGGCAGGGGGTTACCCCGCAAGGCCTCTCGGTAGTGAGCCCACTCAGCATCCCTGAGCTTGGTCAGCACGCGCTCCTGGGTGTGTTCATTCGCGGTAAGGGTCGGATGATTCTCCGGCCCGTTGTTGGTGGGTGCTCTGTTGGAGGGACCACCGTTCGTGACTGGGATACCACCGTTGGAGGGACCAGTGTCGGTGTTGTCACGATTGCCGCCGTTGTCGCATGTGTTGACGACGGCACACATGTAGTGATTAGGGAAGCTGTTGCTTCCATAGCTTTCAGATCTGGAGCCGTAGGCTCCATCCTCTGTGGCTAGATCGCCCAGATCAGACTCGCGACTATTGTCGCTATCCGTGTTCCCGATTGTTGTTGGGGCGCTGAGTTTGCTCAGGGTGGTGATCGGCGGTGGAAACCACGATGTTGGGGAAATCGCGGGGACCGTCGACTGGTCAGGGAGGCGAAGCATGCCCAACTGACCAACTTGGAAGCGTAAGGTCCCAATTGCCAGGCCGATCCCATCGCCCATGGACTCGAAATCCGGGCGAGTGGCCGGCGTATGCACGGTGAAGTCGAAGGCACCGAAGAGGAGG